>CAMXCT020002971.1:0-80395 GCA_947184155.2 Cladocopium goreaui
TTAAAAACATTTGGATGCGTGAGTCGATGACTTGAGTTGGGTTTAATGTTTGAAAGCTCATTGGGTACGCCATGTCAGGTGCGCATCTCAGCTTCCGGGCCGTGGCAGCATTGATCGGTGTGGAGATTGTGCATTCTTCATGATTCCTAAATAATGGTTTGTATCAATTATAAAAATCATGGTTGTTTCTTAAGTAGTAATAGTTCCTGTTTTCTAACGCAGATAAATACAAATTGTAACTGGCTTATCATAATTCAAGAGGGTTGCTGCTGGATCAAGATGGTTGAAACTGCTTGCTGGTTTTGGCATGGTTTGTTTTACACCGTTTCTCTACATAGTGACACGCGAGCCATTGGCTGAAACCCAAACTTTCCGTGTGCTCATGGACCAGTTGGTTCTTGCTCTTACATATTTGATTTTGTTGAAATGTGCGCATGTGCGCTTGCCGCCCATTTGTGCCTCTTGGTCTGAAGTGACATCTGAAGACTTGTGGGATCTTCACCATGTCTTAGCATTACACATGCATGGGGATGTCTTGGCAGAAGAAGTCAGCGTGGCTATTCGCGCGGCATACGATTGGCACCAGCTCCGGCAGTCTGGTAAAGTTCTGTCAGAGATGTGGTTTCGTGTGGTGAGAAAGCAAGTACCGCTTCCTCATGCTCTCCTGACAGCCATCCATGTCTTGGAGAAGCGGCTGGCAGTGCCTCGATTACCTTGTTTTCCAGATGGTCATGCTCTGCCGTGGTTTACGCAGTGCACGACTGCGCTGCGAGAATTGGTGCCTTCAAGTATGTTTTCGACGACTCATGCTTTGCCTCTCCGTATTTCTGGGGAAGCTACTTCTGGTTTGGTTGAGACCGACGCATCGCCCTCTGTGGCTCCTGCATCGGAATGTCCGCTGGCCATGTACATGCTGCCGGACGAAGGAATGGATAGCAGTGGCAGAAGAGGATTTGTCCGATGTGAACGGGGATGAGTCACCTAGGCATTTGCAGCAGAAACTGGAGTTGCATTCATCGACTGAGAGAGACTTGAATCGTTTTCGGATACTGCACAGAGATTTTCAACAGGATCGCGCAAACGGTATCGATGATGGTCTCTCGGTGGATATTCCGCTGTGGGCTCGCAAGATTTTGGACAGAGAGGAACATGTAATCAACACACCAAATGCGTGTGCGCAGTCAGACAGCAGGGTTTCCACTCCTGAAGTTGACGTCCCGGCTGCAGGCGGCGAGCAGCCTTCAGCTTCGTCATCATCTGTCCGACGGGAGAGAAAGGCCAGACCTCTTGGTCCGTATCGCTTTCTGTCTCTGCAATCTAGACCTTCCAAGTATGGAGTCTGCACTTTCTGCGGGGTTCCGCGGAAGCTTCATTTGATCAAGACTGGCCGATACAGTGGCGAAATTTGGCTTCGTTGTTCCAATTTTTGGGACACATCTCTGAATGGAAAACCACGCTGCTGGCATGGGAAGCGCTATTCAGGAGAGGTGCCGCGCAGTCTTCTGTCAATGCAGAAAAGATTGAAGAGTACGTTGCAGTGGCAACTGCAGCATGGACCGCAGACTCGCAGGTAGGTTCTATGTACATACCTCTCTGAAGTGTCTGGAAAAGAATGCTGCCGCCTTTGTTTTGGCATGTCAGTGAGCACTTCCCAACTGAGTGTCGCATCTATATTGGGCATGTTACATGAAGGCTGCATCTCAAAGCTTGGAACAGGTCTTTTGCAAGGTCGTCTGGCAGGTTGCGCCAAGCTCTAGATATAATCCATTTTCATGTTGGTTTCCACAAAGAGTGCATTTCTCTAGAAAATGTCTGTGAGTCTCCAAATACCATATATATATAACATATATTCATCTCCAATGATAAAATGACAGAAATTTATGTGTGCATCCAAAGCTAGCTTCCTTTCTCGATTGGTTCCGCAGTTTTGTTTCGCGTCGAAAAGGAGGTAGCGGTCAAGATGCCTCTGAACAAAGGGAAGTCATGTCGACTCTGTGGCTCCACCAAGCACACCTTGGCAACTTGTTGTTGCCGTGGTGCTCCTGAGTTTAGAAAGCTGCTGAAGGCTAACCAATGCAAGGCCAAATCGAAGCAGAGTAGAACGTGCCGTGGGACTGGCACTGCTGCTGCGAGGAAAAGGGGTGCCAAGCCAGCAAAAAAGGTCGCTGTGTCCTCTCGGAAACGGCAAGCCATAGCTCGTGCCAACTACTCTGGCGACAAGAAGACTTTCGACCAAAGACATGACAGGCAAGGCTCAGGCGGCTCTGTTTGCTCAAAGCCGGAGAAGGCCTTAGAGGAGTTGCAATCTCTGGGCTTTGTCAATCGGCCCGGACTGTGTAGTTCGTGTGGCGTGGGGCAACTGCTCGGACCAGTTCCTCGTCACGATGCGGGTTCAGAAGGATCCTTGTACTACAGATGTTCGAATTGGGAATGCAAGAAGTACACCAATTGCTTGTCCCTGCAAACCTGGCTTTGTGGACTTGGACGCTTTGGGTTGCTGACGTGCGGCTTTTGGGCATTATTAAGGTTTATGCGACCAGAAAATATCCGCGGCCGCAGAATGCGTGGCCTTTGGTTTCTCGGCTTGCGATCCAGGTCATATCATGTTTTTTTCGCTATGACGGCCTTTCTCCCTCTTACGGTTTCGAATGACCATGGCCTAGGTTTAACCACACAAGATAAAAATGGTTGAAGCCCCGTTGCCAGGCTTGTGAAAACTACAAAGTGGTGCACTTGGTGATGGATCGTCTTCGCCACCTTGAAGCAGAGGCAGGTCTGCGCATGTGCAAAGAAGAGTCATGGAAGCTCCGTGGCTCCGTCGAAGCCGATGTCACCTCTGTCCGCAAAATGCCGATCAGCCTGACGAATCCGTATCCTGTCCATTTATCTTAGTTTCCACAAACGAGTCAAATGGAACGCGTTCGTGTCTTTTTTTTTAAAACTATGCAGCACACACTTCCAGGCACTGGTCTTCTCAGATCGCGTCATGGCGCAAGGTGCATCCTCGTGAGAAGCCGAAGCATCTCCTATTGTACTGGCGGTGGGGAGGCCTAGTGGAGCGAGGCCAAGGAGGAAAGATCGTGTTGGCAGAGCTTCCTCATAAGTTGGTCAGCCCTGACGCCCGTCCACCGGTGGAAAGCAACAGTGAGATTGAAGCTTGTGCCTTCATGTCTCGCATCCATGGCTCCGCTACCGTGTTCGCCGATGGCGCCCGGTCTTGGCGAGCTCATGCCAAGGCCAAGCGTCTGAAGTTTTCACAAGTGAATCACTCCAAAATGCAATTCACCAAACCGTGTGGTCCTCGTCGCAAAGCGGCCGGAACCCAAGTTCTTGACCGCCAATGGAAGTCACTGAAGCAGTATGTGCCACGCGAAGTGGCCAACAAAAACGCTCTGGACAGATCTGTCAACGACAGTCTGAGAGCCTATGTGTACAGCTGGGTTTGGCGGCACAATGTCGGAATCCCCACTTTGTTGTCCAGCTTGGGACACCTGGCGTCAGAGGGATGACAAACCTGCAGTGTCAGAGATGTGTTTTCCTGTAAGTCTAGAGATTTCTCCTTGTCTCGAATTTATATGCATATGTATATATATATATAAATATATATTTGCATGTCTGTGTATGTCAGGTTACACATATATATATATATGTGGATACATAAATATATGTATATGTACTTGCATATATATATAAGAATCAGTGTACATGTCCAAATCTGCTCTATAATGTACGCAACAAGAATTTAACATATTGCTGGCTACCAAGCGTTTTTTTTTCGCTGATTTGCACATGGACTTGTAAAACCCATTGGAAATAGCACAAAATGGACACAAAGTGCTGTAAAACGCAAGGCGTTTGCACATGATGCAAAATCCATGGTAACAGAAAGTGCCATGAGGGTTATCGAAATGGCAAGATGCTTGTTTTCAAAACAAGCAAAAACAGCGGGACCGTAATGGACGACGTTACCTAGTTTGTCTGTGTGTGGTCGATAGTAGCGACAGACTGTGAGGCATGAGCAATTGTCAGGGGATCAGATGGAGAAAAAAACAGGACGAAGCAAAGACACACTTGTGATTCAATGTTGTTCCGAACTTTTGTCTGACTATGCACTTGATGTCAAGATCTTTCAGCAGTTTTATTTTATATATGTCGCACATGTTTAAGTTCCTGCTGGCCAAGGTGTGGAACTATTTGGAGATGTGGAGAGCTCAGTCAAGAATCGAGTGAATGATGATGTTTAGTTACGTGTTACTTGTGTCATTTCTCATTCACTGATTCACTGGGTCTGAACTTGTATCAAACTTATTCTTGTGCCCAGGCTCTTACCAATGAGGTGTGGTCTTATGAGACTTGTGACTGTGACATGTGTCCACAAGCTTATGGCATTTATTTTAGTTAGATATTGGCTACTGCTGTTCAATATGACATATCCAAGTAGCTCCATAGTTTAATAAATGGTTTCCACTTTGTTCCATACAGTTCTTTCGGAATCTGCTGCCAGGCTGATCAAGGTCTATACATTGTCTTCTCTGCCAGTTCTTGGTTAGTGGTGCCAAGCTCAAGTCGGATCACCAATCTGGGACATGATGATTAGTTAATACAACAGCTCACTGAACTAGCAAAGTGAAGACTTTAATTTGTTCAGAGAGTCTTTCATTGAAGTGTTTGATGCATGAGACATCTGACATTGACAATGTTTGCCATTTTCCGACTCAGACGACAGATATGTCAAGCAAACATTTCTTCGGAGTAAATGCATACATGTGGACAATATAAGATTATAATGAAAAATGATGACAAGTAAAGATATAATTCTAATGACTGAAAAATGATGACGCATTGTCGATCGACTCACTCACTTTCACAGCTACTTTCACAGCTACTTTCACAGCTACTTTCACAGCTACTGTGGATTTGTCACAGTTGTCACATTTGCCTTCGTATGTCCTCGGGCAATAGTGCGGCTCTGGAGCACCTGGCACTATCTGATTCAGAGCGAGAGGCTCTTGAAGGGCATCGGACTCTTGTCTTAACCTCAAGTCAAGCCTTGCCAGATTGTGCACTGAACTGTTCAAGTTTCTTTCTAAATGACACACTGTTTGCAGTTGCTACATTGTCACTGATGAGAAGTTTACAGTTTACATGTGTCAATTCTGCATTGATCAGATCTTGATTCAGGAAAGCCCAGCAAGTGCCATGTCTGCTTTTATGATTTTGTCTTGCCTTCTTGTTTATTGTCACTGTTCAAATGTGATGAGCTGGTGATGAGCTGCTGCATTGTTGAATGCTGTGCTTCTCTGGATCAGGCCGTCTACTTGCTCTCGCTGCTGAGCCCGGCCCGGGCCACGGAGATTTGTGGACAACTGTCGGAAGAGAAGAAGGGCGATGTCACGAGCTGGAGCCTCACATCAAGCTGGCGGCACGTCAAAAGGACAGGTTCTCAGATCTGCCTTTCACTTTCAGAAAAAATCATAGCTGTCACATTTGTCTTGAATAATGCCTTTTCCTGTGATTGAGGGCACTGAAAGTGTCTGACTTGTTGTGATTAAGGCTCCAGATCCATCATGGGTTCCCCGATCATCTTCCGTGGAAAAACCCTGGATGAGATCAGAACAGTAACTTGGCAGCATATTTATCTAAAACATTCAGACGTTCAAAGTATCTATAGGGAGCGCATGGTCTGTTTCAATTCTGATGGATCACCTGTTGTTTCCCTTCTGTCTGACTTGATTCGGTCGCTGGCTGAGATTGTCCGCGATGCCGCTGAAACAAGTGTCCTGCCGGACTGCATCGGACAACTGTCCTCCCGGTACCACCGGGGCAAGATTCTGCAGTGGCCTATGAAAGTGGTCATTGCGGGATACGGCCAGGGCAAGAAATGGCAGAACATGCGTGAGGACTGATTGATGCTGCTGTGCATGACTGCTTTTTGCATGTTGTGTTGGTTTGCCTTGAGGAAACTGATTGGTACTTCTTGCCTTTTTTGTTTAACTGTTTGATATGCATGATAGCCTCTTTCCTGCAGGAATATGTGTCGGACCATTGGATGAAGAACGTTGGAGACATGTGTCAGTTCATGTCCCCGAACGAGTGGCACCGGGTTGACCTGGGCATGGCAGTGGAGTCCCTTGGCTGTACTATTCCATTGCCCCATGTGTTTGGCTTGTAAAATTATCTTCAAGTCATGCAGGAATGTTGGGCAAGTTTGAATTCAAAATCTTGACTTCATTAAGGCGAGCTCCAGGACCCTTCCGAAATGCACATTTGTCTGGCTGGCATGAAGCTATCCAGCGACAGGTGTGGTCATGTTCTGAAATGTGTCTGAATCTGTGTCATGTTCTGGTTTGATGAGTCTGGAATTGAAGTTTCAGTACATTCTTGTATATATACTTATTGATTGCAGGTGATGGAGCATCCTGACTTCATGGAGACCATGGACCGGATCCTGGAAAGTCCTGCACCTCTGGTGAGGAAACCTGTTTGCTGATTTGTTTTTTATGTGAAAAATGACAAAGTGGGTTTGACACATGTTACATAGTCAACTATTGACATATGTCCTGCAGGATCTCATGCACAGCTGGCTGGCACCGTACAATTGTCTGCGCCATGACCTTGTACGGCATTTTGATTGCAACTTGGCTTGAAATACTTGTCTTGATTGAGATTGCTGCTGATGTCTTTCAATTCAGCTATTCATTTCTTTTCAACCTAAGGCCATCGGGTGCCAGCCTGTGCTCTGCATCCAGTCCACGAGCACAGATTGGAAACAAGACGTGCACATGTGTCATTCCTATATGAAGGGAGAAATGTCCTGGGTTGACACAATGTCTCAGTTGCTGTCCACGACCGACGTGCAGTTTAACGACTTTAAGAGGCATACAGCTGAATACATTAACCGCTACATATGTCAATTCAAAAGCGGCTACTTCAAAGGGTTTTCTGGCTGCATTAGATTCATTTTCACACTGTGCTCAAATCTGAATTTGACTTCACTGTTGGAGAAAATTAGCTTAAGTACCCTTCAAATGGAACAAACAGTTGTGTAATGATTGACATTTTGCATAACCCATGTCATGTTGCCCAGGTTTGACCACTTGGTCCCCTACATCGAGGAAGTCAGAAGTGGTACAACTGTCGGACCAGCCCCCAAGGCTAGAGATTTGTCATTGCTGTTGCTGTGAAACTAACTTAAGGCTGCAAATGCAGTTGTATTGTTGTGTTGAGCAAGTCTTGCAAACTGATGTGAATAGCATCTGAATGTTTGATGTGTCTGAGCTGGATGTTGCTGACATATGTCTCACAATTGTCACTTTGTCCACTTGCAGGCCATGCCCAAGGCCAAGGTGAAGGCAATGCCCAAGAACAAGACGGGGACAGAGTTCTTGGGGGCCAGTGCGAAGGCTGCCTCATCATCAAGAAGGACACATGTCAACACCTCGGCCTTTGAGGAGGATGATGAAGAGTGTACAATTGTCGGAGGAGGTTGGGGATGCATGGAGGTGGATGATGATGGTGATGATGGTGATGATGGGGATGATGGTAATGATGGGGATGATAGTGATGATGGGGATGATGGGGATGATGGTGATGATGGGATGATGGTGGATGATGACTTCATCCCTTTCTTGTCATCCCCTTCACCTCCAATGGCTGCAGGTGGAGCCAGCCGTGCGAGATCGAAGAGCGTGTCCTGGCGAAAGAAGCGACAAGTGTCGCCTCCTCCCCCCCCTCCGGGGGTGCCCCCCCCGTGGCGCAAGGGGCCGGGCAAGAGACATGTGTCAGTGGGACATGAGTCAGAGGAGGAGGACGATGTGGAGGTGATAGAGGATGAGGTGGAGGAGGATGATGAGCCACATTTGTCCGGAGAGCAGCTGGAGATCCCACAATTCGACATTCCAGATGAAGTGATGTAGCTTGGCTTTCGACTTTAATGACTGTACTAATTCATTTGACATGTGTTTCAGAACTTGTGTCTATCACTCCTGGCACTTGTGACTTATCTAAGGAATGAGATCATGGAGGACCATGGGATCTACAATAGCACCATCGGATTGTTCTGGAACCTTCAAGATTTCGAGCTTGGAAGAGTTCGCATGGTGAAGCTGCTGCTACTGGTTGTGCACAAATGTTTCATATGTCCAAATGTTTCATATGTCCAAATTGAGCTTTCCTGTGTATATGCTGATGGCTCGTGTGTCTCAGGTTCAAGCTGCTCTTTCGGAACCCTCGTTTTCGACGTTCCAATCAGCGCTACTTCGCGTCGAATTTGGGTACCTTGCCTCATTTAATTATATTTGTATTTTGCTCTTTTGCATTTTGAACATGTGTCTTCTCATTCATCAGAATCCTTGTGTTGCATGATTTGATTGCTGCAGTTTGGTGTGCTTGTCTGCTTTGACACTCGAACTAAGACAACTGTCTGAGAGAGCTGAGACAATTGGAGCTAGTTTCCCGGTAGGAACATTTATCAATATCTATCAAGGGATTACATTTGTCAACATTTGTCTGACATTGTTTGATCAAACCAGCAATGTGTCTTAATGTGCAAGATGTTCAATATAATATATTATTATTATTATTATTATTATATAAATTTAAGTAATATATATCGATAAGGATAAGAATATGTATGTCCAAATTTAATCCTCCAGGCACACACAGTTGAAAATTTGTTTGGTTCATGGTGGTCAAGACACATTGCTGGATGGGTCATTTTGCTGTCACTTTGCATCATAAGTGACATGCCGCTTCCCAAACTGCATAGCACTGCGTGCAATGGAAAAAAAAGGTCTCTTTGGAGCTCTCTGTGAGTCAATGATTCCGTGACATGTGTCAATTGTCCATTGTAGACTTGTGTAATTAACCACCTTGACGTGTGCATCAATTTTATCCCAAGGTGCTTTACTTGTGGCAATAGTGCTCAGGACTCAGCGACATAACATGGAAGTACAAAATCCTTGAGTGAAGAGTTTGTACTCAATAAATCTGATCTCAAGAAAATATTCAAAATGCAGTGTATAATATAAAGCAAACACAGAATCGTCATATATTACATCTATATTATCATTGCTCCTGTGGTGCACTGAGGTCTGCAGTCGCTGACAGAGAAGTGTTGCTCTTAACAAAGTTGATTGCTCCATATTGTCATTGATCTGAGCACCATATCTCATGGATGTTTGCCACATGAAACATGTGTCACACTTGTTTGACTTACTGCATTGTTCACTCAAGGTGATGAGTGGTGCATGGTGTGCCACAACAATGTGACCATCTTAGCACTTTGCTGCTTTAACGTCTACATTGTTTGAGTCACTATTCTTTAAACAGCCTTGTGCAAGTTTGCCAGCTGTCTTGTTTATCTTTCAAAATCTCTGTGATTGAATCTGTGGCATGCGGTGGTGATGGGAAAGTCCAGAGCTGTGGCACATTTCAGGGTTGAGACTCTCACTTCCAGCATTTACTGCACCTTTGTCAATGCACTGGTGTGATACTGGTGAGACACATGTCCAAGATTTACCACAGGCTATGGATGCTGTTTCCTTTCTCAGGACCAATCAAATGCTGCGACATAAGTGCCAATAATCACAAACTGTTCACCTAGTGAGAACATGTGTCAGACCAAGTGCAAGAGTTACATATGTTCAGCTCAAATGCCCCTGAAATCAACATAGCTTAGGCGCAAACATACAACCCTTCCTTGCTGAACCCTTCAGTTCGCAGGGGTTGTGTGTTTGCGCCTAAGCTATGTTGATTTCAGGGGCATTTGAGCTGAACATATGTAACTCTTGCACTTGGTCTGACACATGTTCTCACTAGGTGAACAGTTTGTGATTATTGGCACTTATGATCGTGGACTTGGGGCACATCGGTCCAAACCTTAGTATATTGCAAAATCACATTCATGAGACATGTGTTCAATTCAATGTCTCAGTGCATGATGTGTACTCTGCAATCCTTCATTCCACCTGTGGACACATGTCAAAGTGACTAGGATGATGCAGTTGCACATACGTTGGTTGATATAAACATGGTCATCCATCATAAAACTGGATTTGTAAAAGTTTTCCAGTCCTGATACAATATAGAGCTAGACTCACAGCAAACATTGTAAGTGAAGCACAATGGAACTGTCACAGGTGTCTTCTCTTCATGGTGCAGTGGCGTCAACTGTCAAGGCGTGGCAGCAACTGCAACACCACCAGCAAGTATGATACTGACTGCATGTGAGATCAACCATTGTCACAACAGATGCCTGCAATCCCATGGGGCAGCAAGTCGAACCTAGAAAATAAAACTAAAAAAAAACTGGCTAGAATTTTCTCAAAATTTCTCAAAATTTCTCAAAATCTCAAAATCTCAAAATCTCTCAAAATCTCTCAAAATCTCTCAAAATCAGAGGCATGGGAACCATTGTAATTGAAAAGTAGTATTGCTGGGTGAAGTGAAAATTTCTCAAAATTTCTCAAAATCTCTCAAAATCTCTCAAAATTTCTCAAAATCTCTCAAAACACTAGTAAAAAAAATATAGAATGCAAAAAAAAAACAATGGACAACCATTGGACACTTGTGCTGATTTGTGGGGTATGTGCAGCGATCTCGGTCAATTCAAGTGTCCTCTTTTGTGCTGATTTGTCATCTGTACTGAGCCATGCCAATGTCAGCATCGAAGCGTCAGAGGGTTCAGCGGCAGCAAATGATGATGAACCCTTTGATGATGATGTTGCCCCAAATGGCACAGATGGCAATGCAGCAACCAGCTCTTGATGAGGAATCGGGGGATGAAAGGGAGGTGAAGGAAGAGAAGAAAGAGGAGGAGAAGCAAGAGGAGCGTCGTGCACTACCAGAGAGGGGACAGATGATTGGGTCAGGTGTCCAGGACAAGATTTCCTCTTCAGTGACCTTTTTGCGTCAAACACCTCGGTGTCGTTTGTCAGAGGGATTGGAATGGCTTTGCAAAGACTTGGACCCTAGCATGACTCATGCCTTGAGCCAGACTGGTCTGCTGGCCCTTGTGTACATGTGTACCCGGTTGAACCCTACAACTCGAATCAATGATCTTCGTGCCATGGTGTGTATCTTATAGTGTATTTTTGGTAGTGTGGTAGTATAATGATAATGCTTTTATTATGTTAATGTGAATTTATGCATTTACTGATAGAGTAAGTCAGTTTCCCGACCGACTCAGGTGTGGTGACATACACAGATCTCTTCAACTGCTGGATTCGGGCGATGAACCGGGTGAAGGTCTCCTGTGGCCAAGCACACATTGAGACAATTGTGAGCAAGTTACCTTTGTCTCCATGTGATGATGCTGTCCTGCAGCAAGCCTATCCACATGGCTGGGACACTCGAAATGAATTTGAACATATTTTATGTGTTTTGATGTTTTGGTTTCACATTACATGGCTGAGTGAAAAAAATCATATTGGGATATGAGCTGTTCTGCATGTTGCACTGATCAGGACAATTCGTGGATGAAGGCCAAGAAGAAGCGCTCTGTGGCAGAGGTGTCCGCAGGGAATGGTGATGTTGGTCAGATGCTTGGGCTTGCACCACCTCAAGACAGCCCTGTGCAGCCCCCAGAGCTGGTACAAGCTGATGGGACATCTGTCACTGTCCAGCCAGCAACTGCAGTGGCCCCTGTGACACATGTGCAGCCTGCTGCGACAGTCCAGCCAGCAACTGCAGTGGCCCCAGTGACACATGTCCACCCTGCTGCGACAGTCCAGCCAGCAACTGCAGTGGCCCCAGTGACACATGTCCACCCTGCTGCGACAGTCCAGCCAGCAACTGCAGTGGCCCCAGTGACACAGCCAGCAACTGCAGTGGCCCCTGTGACACATGTGCAGCCTGTTGCGACATTTGTGCAGCAAGTTGTGCCACATGGTGGGACTCCTGACACTCCAGCACCTCCTTCCACTCCTGCTCGAGCTTATCGTCGTGCTCCTGGAACACCTGTCCCTGCTGCTCAGTCAAAGGCTGCTGCCCGCCCACCTCCACGTGAAGATGCCACGTCTGATGATGAGAGTGACAACAGCCTGTCGTCAGATGTGGAAGCACATGTGTCGGAGCCTGTCGAAGAGGAGCCAGATCCATGCCCCATCTGCTTGGAGAAGATCCAAGTGGGAGAGTCGGTGACAGCCCTGCCTTGTGCACATGTGTGTCACAATGAGTGCCTGTCAAAGTGGAGGGCCTCACGTCCGGGCGGCATCCCTCTGCACCACTGCCCGATGAGGTGTGAGAGGACCTGGCAGTCGGAGATGGAACATGTGCCGTCTGAGTGGGAGCTTGTGGAGGCCGAAGGTGAGACTGCTATGGAGACTGAGATCGAGCAGATTTTTGGCTGAGGTCATCTGTTTTGGCTGAGGTCATCTGTTCAGTTCCTTGTGTCGTGTGTCATTGGCATCATGGTCTGACATATGTCCTGAGGGGAAGTCATTTGTGCTGCATGTTTCTGTGGTGCTGTGGGTTGCATATTGTGGTCATCTGTCTAAGTGAATGATGATGGCATAGTTTTATGTTCACCACTTAGGCAGAATCCTATAAACTTGAAAATCAATTTATTTGTGAAAAAATGTGAAAAAAATGTAAAACAAAAAAGCAACCCAAAAAAAAAGCAAATCAAAATGCAAAAAAAAAGCCAAAAAAAAGCAAAAAAAATGCAAAAAAAGCAAAAAAAAAAGCAACAAAAAAAAAGAAAAAAAAATGAAAAACAGAAAAGAAAGAATTTGATTTAGATTTAAAATTAGTAAAGTTCTACTACAATTACTATAGTTATAATTGCAATCTCTTCAGAATAAGTAGACAATCATAATTATAATAAGTAGACAAAACATCAAGTCACTAGCTGGATGTGAAATCCACAATATCAAATTGGGTATATCTGATATACGGATATAGTATTGAAATACAGATATCAGATATAGTATATTATAAAGTATGTAGCATATGGTATACAAAACATTTCATTTTTGAATCAAGCCTGGCCTCACAAAATTGCTTTGTCGCTTTGTGACATATTGGAAAAAATGTTTTGATGTTGTCAACTTCCCAAATTGAGGAAGTCTTGCAGAATTGCTTGATTTGGGAAAACAGAAAACATTACACAAAATTACAATGATCAGTACTACAACAATCGCTACTACAACTACAACTGCACTCCACAACGCCGCTACAAGAAAATTACAACTTCAACCTAACCTACAACTACACACTATACAACCACAACTGCAACCTACAACCTAACTACATATCATTACATTACAACTACACCTGCAAGATACAAGGCCTACAACTAGAAACTACAGATGCAACTACAACTGCAATTGCTGCAATTGTAACTACAACTTCAACCACCATCCACTACCACTACCCCTACAACAACTAGAATTACAACTACTAACTAACTAACTAACTAACTAACAAACTAACAAACAAACAAACAAACTAACTAACTAACCAACTATTCAATACAACAATACAATGAAATGAAATCCATTTCATTGCAGCCATAATCAAAACACAACTCAAGCTACAACTACCACTATCACTACCCATACCCGTACCCCTACAATACTACAACTACAACTAGCAACTAGAATTACAATTGCAACTACAACCTTAACTGCACTACAAGTACAACGACAACAAACACTACCCCTACAAGTACACCCACAACTACAACTACCACTGCAACTGCAACTAGGACTGCGGCTGCAACTGCAACTACATTGCAAATTACAACTGACTTACAACTACAACTGCAACTTAACATAACTTAACTACAATAACTACTAACTACAACTACAACTACGCTGCTACAACTACATTGCGCTGCCTCCAACCACTTCTCACTTCTCAGTCCATCAGCAGGCTCGCTCTGCCATCCCTGCATCACAACAACTAACTAACTAAGCGACTAACCTCTCCTAAATGGTTTTCTGTTTCCGATATTTGAAACTTCCGCCACCACCTTTTGGTAATGATGGATAATGAGTAATGGAATGAGTAATGCGTAATAAGTAAGTAATGAGTAATTAATGATGCAATGTAGTTTAGTTTAGTAAAGTTTAGGCAGACGTGCCATATATTTGTGTAACTCTGCCACACTATCACTACCACTACCAGCTACAAAACTACAACTACAATTACATCCCTAAGACAACTACAACTACAACTACAACTACTACAACTACCCTTACTTACAATCTTACAACTGCAACCACAACTAGTCACGAAAGCTAGCTTGCTAGCTGGAGATGGCTTTCCTTTAGGAATGTATTGGGGGCAGTCTTTGGGAAGAGGCAGTGATCTATCACATCAAAGGTTTCTGGCTGAAGTGAACCATTCGCATGAAGGGCCCCCCGCCTCTGCAGGTTCAAACCCTCCCTGGTCCATGTGTTTTGAAGGGGTCGCGGAGGGTCACTTCTTTGGAGAGAAGACAGAGTGATGGATATCACAAGAGTGCAAGCACCCAATTTGGTATTGTCACATCGCGTTGACGCGTATGGCTCAATTGAGAGCAAGTTGTGTGTGGGTGAACGTTGTGTCGCATGTCTGTGAAAAAGAGTTGAGTTGTGGTTTGAGTCGACTTGAAGTCATTGAAGGTGTGAAAGAATTGTGTACAGTGTACAGTGTTCAGTGTAGTGTACAGTGTAGTGAGTCAGTTGTGTGTGGGTAAGTCGGGCAGGTGGTGTGTGAAAGGTTGGAGGCAGGAGGGAGGCGGTGGCAGGCATGCAGAGCAAAAAAACAAGAACCACACACACACACAGTGCCACGGAGCACAACATAGCGTTACCAAGGCAAACCAAATAAACTGATATAATATAATAATATAACTATTTTTTCAAACAATGGTTACCGGTTTAGATAGTTTAGCTGCTTAGCTTTAACTGATTTAGTTGGTGATGCTCATATATGGGATAGTTACCTGATAGTTGATGTTGTGATTGTTTGTTATATGGCTAGCGGCTAACCTAACTGAAAACATAGCTGAAAACCGATAATCGTTAAACCAAAAACCTCATGGAACAAAATATATGGCTAGCTAGCTAGCACATCGCTGGGTAAGCGATTTTTTTTGACCAGAGATCTCACGGAAAGAACGTAAGCTCCAGCTGATCGAGTGCTGGTTGCCAAAACTCCGCGTGACAGGCAGGCAGAGATGTGTGACTACCTCGTCGAAGAGGAGTCACTCCAGGGCAACTTTTTTGAGCTCAAAAAAAAATGCAAAAAAAATGCGAAAAAAATGCAAAAAAAATGCGAAAAAAATGCAAAAAAAACACCAAAAAAAAACAAAAAAAATGCAAAAAAAATGCAAATCACAAAAAAAATGCAAAAAAATGCGAAAAAAATGCGAAAAACATGCGAAAAAATGCGAAAAAATGCGACCCATCCAGAGCAGCAAAAACAAAAAGCAAAAAAAAAGGGAAAAAAAAGGGCACTCACCACTGAACCGCCTGGAGACACATCAAAAAATTGCAGCACTCCAGTTTCCAAGGCAGACCTCAAATTTCTTAACTCGCCAGGCAGGGTTTTTTCCTGGGAGTCTTGCCTGGCGAGTTAAAAAAATTTTAGGACTGCCTTGGAAACTGGAGTGCTGCAATTTTTTAAGGTCAGAAAAAACTAGATCTGTATTGTTTCTTCTGTGCTGTTGTCCTCAGTTCAGTAAAGGGTTTTTTCCTGGGAGTCTTGCCTGGCGAGTTAAAAAATTTTAGGACTGCCTTGGAAACTGGAGCGCTGCAATTTTTTAAGATCAAAAAAAACTAGATCTGTATTGTTTTTTCTGTGCTGGTGTCCTCAAGACTCCCAGGAAAAAAATTTTACTGAACTGAGGACACCAGCACAGAAAAAACAATACAGATCTAGTTTTTTTTGATCTTAAAAAATTGCAGCGCTCCAGTTTCCAAGGCAGTCCTAAAATTTTTTAACTCGCCAGGCAAGACTCCCAGGAAAAAACCCTTTACTGAACTGAGGACAACAGCACAGAAGAAACAATACAGATCTAGTTTTTTCTGACCTCAAAAAATTGCAGCACTCCAGTTGCCAAGGCAGTCCTAAAATTTTTTAACTCGCCAGGCAAGACTCCCAGGAAAAAACCCTTTACTGAACTGAGGACACCAGCACAGAAGAAACAATACAGATCTAGTTTTTTTTGACCTCAAAAAATTGCAGCACTCCAGTTGCCAAGGCAGTCCTAAAATTTCTTAACTCGCCAGGCAAGACTCCCAGGAAAAAACCCTTTACTGAACTGAAGACACCAGCACAGAAGAAAC
Organism: Cladocopium goreaui; assembly: GCA_947184155.2. Lineage (NCBI taxonomy): Eukaryota > Dinophyceae > Suessiales > Symbiodiniaceae > Cladocopium > Cladocopium goreaui. Next base: position 16,278 of record CAMXCT020002971.1, read on the forward strand.
AATACAGATCTAGTTTTTTCTGACCTCAAAAAATTGCAGCACTCCAGTTTCCAAGGCAGTCCTAAAATTTTTTAACTCGCCAGGCAAGACTCCCAGGAAAAAACCCTTTACTGAACTGAGGACAACAGCACAGAAGAAACAATACAGATCTAGTTTTTTCTGACCTTAAAAAATTGCAGCACTCCAGTTTCCAAGGCAGTCCTAAAATTTTTTAACTCGCCAGGCAAGACTCCCAGGAAAAAACCCTTTACTGAACTGAGGACACCAGCACAGAAGAAACAATACAGATCTAGTTTTTTCTGATCTTAAAAAAATGCAGCACTCCAGTTTCCAAGGCAGTCCTAATTTTTTTAACTCGCCAGGCAAGACTCCCAGGAAAAAACCCTTTACTGAACTGAGGACACCAGCACAGAAGAAACAATACAGATCTAGTTTTTGTAAAAAAAAATGGGAAACTGTAGCAGCGCATCTACAGAGCTAGTCCCGCGGGCCCTGATTATAATTTTGTAGGCACAGATGCAGCTAGATTTTTTTTTTTATATGATCGGACTGGGAGTGTTTGACAACATGCCCTGCCAAGACAAGAGGCAAACATCCAGAGAATCTAGTCTCTAGAGTCTAGGGTTAAGCCGTGCAGAGCTGTCCCACCGCCAACTGTGACAAAGTTCGTGAGCAATGGCCGGTTCATCCAGGCATTTCATTTCCATCATTTCCTTTTTTTGTTTAGCCTTGTTGCAGGGTGACTGGTTCCCAATTTGGACTTATGGTTGTGTAGTTTTGGTTTCTATGGTGCTCCTATAGAGTTATCATTATAACTCGATTATATTAACGTATAGTTATAACTAAGTTACTAAGTCATAACTTCTTAGCTCACTTTTCGTAACTTTTTTTTTGCTATATTTTTTTTCTTAATTGATCAAATTTTGATCTTTTTGTGAAGGGTTGAAGTCAACGTACCAATGTACCAATGTACACAATGTACCAGATACCAGCTACTCAGCGACTTAGTGGCTGTATGGAACAGTAAGTATCAGTAACAGTCTCTTTTGCTGCTGCTACAAAATCTCGCAGCCACTCTTTCAAATTTCTTTCTTTGGACATAACAGACATAACATAGACTAGACTTGACTAGACATAAACAAAACATTCCCATTCCCATCTTCTTTTTCAAAAAATTCTCTTTCAAACTAACCTCTTTGCCTCTTTGCCTTCAATTCCTATTCCCGCGGGGACATTTCACTTGTCGGCTGCCGGGGCTATGCCGCTAGGCAGCTTGAATTGGTAACTGAGCATTGGTCTCCTGTTGAACAGACGATTTAAGTTACGCCCTGTAAATTTGTACCAGGAAGCCCATGTAACAGGTAGCAGGTAGCAGATATCGAATATATCTGCAAGACAAAAAGGGCCAAAATGCCTCTGTCCAAATAACTGACTATAGAGTGAAGTTATAGTGAAAGTGAAAGCATCCATTCCAGCCAGATTCCAGATCTTAAAGTCCTAAAGTCCTAATGTTTTAAAGTCTGCCTAAAACTCTAAAATCTAAAACTAAAATCACTAGTTTTTTTATTTTTAGAAGTCCAACAAAAAATGTAAAAACTTTTTTTGGAAAAAACATGTACGATGTACAGTGTACAATGTACAATGTACAACAAAAAAGCAAAACAAAAAGCAGCAAATCAATTAAGAAATTCTAAGGGAATGTGGCCTGGTAGGTATTCACAGCATTTCTTGCTGCTCAAACATTTTTTGTTTCTCAATATGCTTTGCCCAGCCTTGCATTGCAGCCCTGGCATGTCTATGATTCAAGGAGGGCCGGGGTCCTGGGCCCTGGGCTTTAAATAGCAAAGTCTAAGAGAGCCTGGGTTAGCTTTGGAATCTTAGATTCTTAGAGTCTTTGAGGAAGCAGTTTGACTGGTGCTGCTAATAATAGCTGTTAGCAGTTTGCATCTAATTTATTCTTTAATATCTTGCAATTTCTCTGTTGCTTCTGCTTTCCTGCCTTAAAGCAGCCTTATGCCTTAGCCTTAGTGCACTTTTGAAATTTTTGTTACTTACTGTTACTTATACTTGCTAGTTTTGTGACCATCTTGCTTTGAAAAAAATCATTCTTACTTATGCGTGCAATGGCAATTTTGAAGGACATGATGTTTTCTGATTTGGATTTTATCATTGTTTGAATAGAAGGAATAGGTTTTTGCTCCATGTTCTTCTTGCTTGCTGCTGGTAATTTGAATATTTGTTTGCATGAGGCCAGGTATTTGCTTTTGCAACCAAATACAGATTAAGATTTGAAGTTTTGCTTCTTATATGTTCCTTTTGCCTTTGCTTTTGTATTTTGTTTTCTTTTTTTTTGCATTTTTTTTCTTTTTTTTTTTTTGCATTTTTTTGCATTTTTTTGCTTTTTTTTTGCTTTTGGACTTGCATTTTTTTTGGTTGCTTTTTTGATTTACATTTTTTTCACATTTTTTTGGGGAAAAAATGTTTCCATTGTTTTATAGGATCTGGCTGGAAGCGGTTAACATAAGCATAGTTGCTATGTTTCCTTTGTTTGTGTGAACAAGCACATGATGTTTTATTGTTTATATAATTTTGTTTTGTGACATTTGTGCAGTTGACCGCAATATCTCGTACTATAGGGGAGGCACCCTGTTCGAAGCACCAGCAGCTAACATGCCTTCAGGCAATCTTAAATTAGGAGAGCTTGGCTTCACTGCGAAGAGTTGAAAACATTGGATCACTTGAATTGTGAAATCAGCCTGCTTTGTGAGTGTGGCAGCACAAGTCAAGTTATTGTCATGTAATAATGTTGGTTCTTATTATTGTTGCTGACAGGCTGATGGCGAGCAGCTCCACTATATCAGCAAGTTTGATTCTGAGAATTATGCATTTCCTTTGATGCAATGGCATGCACTTCAGTTGAATCAAAGGAAGTCAATTAGTCTGCAATTGTGTTGATGTATGTCTATGGTGTTCTTGTAGCTGAATTGTGGTTCAGGAGTTTTGTTTCTGTTGTCTCATTTGTCCCCTGTGCTCTGCTACTATGGTGCGGGATGATGCAAGACTCATGGTCTTCAACAACCTTCAGCTGCCAAGCACTGTGGGGTATGTTGACAACACTGATGCTAATCGCATTCACTGGGATATAGCGTACTTCTATGACATCATCCGGGAAAAGGGGCATGAGAAGAGAGGTTCCTACAAGTTCTACCGAGAGCTTCTTGGGACGGTAACAAACAAAGCTTTTGCTTTGAATGATGTGAGTTTGAGGACAGCTGTCGCCAGGTAGGGGTTTCTGAAATGTTGATTCAAAAATCTTATTTATTAGTAAGAACCTATCATTTAAAATTAGCTGGATACACTTTCAATATTTTGTGTTCATGCCGGAGTGAAGTGTTTGTTGGATTTTGGTGATGCCAAACCAATCAGCCTTGCTTGGAGGCCAGGCCTACTGGACCGAAATCTCTGCACTTCTTTGGCACTGGTGATCTGCCTGTTTACATTTGTCAACAGAGCTCGGGAGGAGGCCAAAGCTCAATTCCTGTTGTCCTACTTGAAGGCAGTTGGCTTCATGGTGATGCCTTGGGTGAGTGCTGTTGCTGGAGTGCAGGTGAGGTTCCCAGCGAATCGAGGTGAAACTTTGTTGGTGACTTCTTCTGGGAATCTTGCATTGGCTGCTTTTCTTCGCAGTGTCCATAGAGGAATTACTACAGCTTGGTCTCAGGAGTGGCATGCTATGTTCAATGCTGGACATTTGTCATCTGATTGGCAAGAGGAGGTACATGTTGTCGATATTATCATTTTTGTTGCTATTTTGGAACGCTTTAGACGCTCCAGGCAGAAAGCGGTTCTGGGACAAATGTCAATACAGCTGCTCCAGGATTTTAAAGATTTGATGGCGACATTTGTGTCAACTGCAATGGATCAGTTTTTGCTGCACATGTATACCCCAGAACAACCACATCAAGCACAACAAGCTGCTCCTGCCAGAAAATTTAAGAAACTAGCCATGTTACTTCAGCTAGTTGTTTTGATCAAATTTTGGCTTCACTTTCTTTATGTTGGGTTTATTTAGATGAACCAATTACAATCTACTCTTGTCACAAGTGTCATCCACCAGGAAACGTCGAAGTGGACCGACAAAAAACTCATGAGTCACATGTGTTGGTGCACCCAGACTCAATAGGACCATGCTGGAAGCAGCTCGGGAAAAGAACTGCAGCTTGTCAGTTGTCGCCAAGTTGCGCAGTGATGAAGTTCAAGGAGGTGCACACGCATCTTCTGTTGAGTACTGGAACCGCAAAGTGCTGGGAATTTATTTCGGGAAGGTCAAAACTGGGTTCCTGAATATTCCACACATCAACATGGTGACTGATGCTTCGACTCACAGTCAAAAAGAAACAATTGTCAGCATATGTTACTCTCACGAGATGGACAGTTGTGCTCTTTGCCCGATTCAACATGTCTCTAGATCCAAAGTCATTGCCCCACTTGAGTTTGATCTGGAGCCGGAAATCGAGATTCTGGCCGCCACACGCAAAGTTGAACGTTTGGCTGCCTGCAGGTTTCTAGCTGCTCTTTCACATCAGCTGTGGCACATTTCACGGGGGCGACTCTCACTTCCAGCATTTACTCCACCTTTGTCAATGTACTTGTCTCCGCTGAGTCCAGACAAGAAGAGGATTGTCCAAGGCAACCAGGTCTTGATCAAGGATGTCCATACTGGTGAGACACATGTCCAAGATTTGTCAAAGGCTATGGATATACCCATCCTCACTGTCTCGATTGATCAGGGCGGTGTAGGTGCTGTTTCTTAGCAGCAATATCAAATGGGAAGCTTTCATAAAAGTATGAATTTATGACACATGACATGTGGCCATTCATTGTATATTATATGTAAATGCAGAATACATGTATATTGTTATTTTAGTACGTTTGTATGGTTATTTTCCCCTTGACCTGTTTCTTTGGTGCAACATTGTGGCCCAGGCAGGCTTGGCCTACTTGCAACACCGCAATCTGCTTGCACACTGTCACTGTGATAAAGTTCACAGACTGATTCGAGATCTGAAACTGTCCAATGGCTGTGACCCGAAGTTCAACGAGGCTGTATTAGCCACAACATATGCCTGGTCAGTCAACTATAAGCCACATGGCTCTGGGGCTTTTGGAGACGAAAAGTATGATCTCCTGGCCAACTTCTTTGATACATGTGTCATGGAGGACTCACTCAAGGCAAATCTTATCATATTAGTTTTATGTTTTTTTACACCATTCAAAAATCATCCAACGTAAAACTCGTAGCTGATGATGTTGTGCAAAAACTTTTGGAGCAGGACTCGGAGCACTTCCAGCGGTACAAGTGTCTCATGGCTCTGGACTTTGAAGATGATTTTGGCAGGACACCAACAGATGAAGAAATGTGGAATCACATGTCAGAGTTGCCATCCTTTCTAGCCAAAAAGGGCTTACCAAAACCAGGCAGGTGGTTCGCCTGGCATGAGTGTGCACACCAACAGCTCAAAGAGTTTTTTGCCACACGTTGCCTTCTGCACTGGTACTTTGAAGATGAGGGGCTGCCAGCCCCTGAAGAAGTAAATACAAAATTTCAAAAGTGCAAAGGGGATCTGGGGAGCTTGAAACTGCTACATCGAGCTTTGACATATGTCAACCATGAGACTGCATGTATCATGCTCTTGGTCAGCCGACCTTGCTGGACCTGGTATACGGAACAAATCTCTGAGATCAAAACCCCCCAGGAAGGAGTTGAGCAACTCATGACGTGGGCTTTGTCTTGGTACAAAGATGATCACTTGCTGGCCATTGTGAAAACTCTGTATGATTGGCGGTCTCTGAAGAAGTTGGTGTACTACCAAGTGCACCAAGGCAGAACTGATGATGATGACCTAGCAGCAACTGTGTTCAAATATGCGTCAAATGTCCTGTCAAGAAGATTATGGACAATGTCAAGGTATGGCACAGCTCCTGAGTGCTTTGTGGGACTTGTCTCGTCATGTGTCGATCATCGCCAGGAAGCCATGCGTGTGATGAGGAGAGACTGGCGGGTTCTCAATCTGGCGGAACAGTCGGACAAATGTGCTAAAATTGTCCCTGACTTGCAATTCTTGTTCAGCGCCCCTGTCAGGCTATCGTGTGCTCTTTTTGAGCAGAGTGGCTGGGACGAAACAAGTGTCCCTGGAACATTTGTCTTGAAGGGGGTCTTGACTGTCTTGCCCGACAACAAGATCGTCGAAGATTGTCATCAAGCGGTGAGAGTGGAGGCAAAGAGTCACCCGAACCAAAAGATGACCGTGCCACGTGTGCAGTCATGTGTCATGAACAGCAATGTCTTCAGTTCCAGAAAGCTATTCCATGTGGGAAAGTTGACTAAAGAGGAATTCGTCCAGAAATGGGGCAAGCGACAGACTGCTGATGAGCAGTATGGTCGCAAGATCTTTTCTAGCCGCTATCATCGTCTTCCCAAATCTTTCAGCAACATCATGAAGAAGAAATCATGGACAAGTGTCAATGAGGAACAGTATGGGAAATCATATGCTGCATGGGAGTGGATTCGATTTTACACTGAACATACTTTAGCGGAGACAAATGTCAAAGTTGACGACACTTGACTTGGATTTTGATTGAGCATCTTTTGCTTGCTGGCATTGTTTCCTCAATTCTCAAATAGACTTACTTAAAAATATTCTTTTCTTTGATCAGTTTGGGCTGCACTTGCAGGATGGTCTGAACTCTGTCATGTGTTTTCCTGGTCAACTTCTGTCACAGTTGTCCACAGAGACAACTGTTCTCAGCCTTGGCAATCGACTTTGGGCAACTATGGTGTGGCCGTTGGAGGAACATGGTCATCATGACAGGTTTCAAACCTACAAGCTCAGCACCAATCCATCCATTGGGGGGTCATTTGTCTTTCCATTCAACCCAAATGACTGGGTAGCAGCAGATGCAGAAGCATCATTGGAGGAAGGTGTTGGCGTACTACTGTCTCCACAGCGTCCATTTGAACCCTTGCCACAGGCAGCCCTTCGCCAGTCGGTCAATTTGACTTACAATGACTTGGTCATCATTGCTGATGCACTGGGGGTGCCCAATCCTGTTAAGTTGTCTCGAGCTGATTTGATTACCCGCTGTTGTGAGCGGCTTGGGGATGCAACTTTCACAGAGTTTGTGAAAAGTCAGGAAGCAGCAGTGAAAAAAAAAACAAAGAAGAATAATGCAGTGACAAATGTCGACCTAGCTGCATCATTGCTGGAGGGGCTGGATAAGGATGAAGCACAAGAGTTTAGCGACATCAAGACATTTGTCAATCCTCGAACTGCTATGAAGAGGAAGTGGGCAGATATTAAGGAGGAGAAAAAAATGAATCTTGGCTGCTGACTAGATTTCTCAAATTAATTAGTCAAAATGAAGTGAAATAGAAAGCTTTAGAAATAACTAATTTCAAACATTCTCGTCTAAGGAGAAGGAGGAAAAGAAGAAGAAGATTGCCTCTCGCAAAGCATTTGGTCGAGGCCGAGGAGGTCGGGGACGAGGACGAGGCAGAGCCAGAGGCAAAGGCCGTGGAGTTCAGCCTCAATCCAGCGATCGTCCAGAACAGGTGTCAGCACCAGCGCCACCTCCAGCACCATCTGTTTCTGAGCCTGTGCCCTTAGCACTGCTTCCCGAAGTCGCTGAGGAACATGAGGAACATTCGCCGCACATGGAGCAACATGAGGAACATCAGTCCCCGGACATGGAGGAACATGAGGAACATGAGTCGCCGCACATGGAGCAACATGAGGAACATCAGTCGCCGCACATGGAGGAACATGAAGAACATCAGTCGCCGCACATGGAGGAACATGAGGAAAATCAGCCGCTGCACATGGAGCTGGATGAGGAAGAAGTGTCTGATGCTGCAGCTGGGCCTGCTGCAGGTCCTGCTCCGTTAGCAGAGGCTGTAGCAGAGCCTGCAGCAGGACCTCCAGCAGAACCTGCTGCAGCTGAAGCAGGGAGGAGGCGTCATGTGGTACTTGTGTCGCCAAGAGAGCACTTCACACCTGCAATCCTTCAGAGATTGGCACCTCCAGGAATGTCATTTGGCTTGGACCAAAAGGCCCACCGCTTCACCATAAAGTTTAAGATCAAGCCTCGAGAGGGACAAGTGTGGGCTGCTTATGGACCAGGTGGATCTCGCTCCAAGGCGTTTCAACATATGTCCTGGGAAGAGGCACTGAAGCAGTTGCATCAGGAAGCTTGGGAGCGCTGGGATTTGGCAAAACATTTGCCTGGCTTTGAACTCGATGATCCGAATCAAGCGCAGCAGCCTGGACATGTCTCAGACAGCATGCTTGCTGTGATAAGAGAGGTCATTGCACAGATGCCTCCTCCTACTAAGTATCCTAAGCGTCCTTGAACAAGTGTGTTGCAATGGCTTGCACATGTATGCTGCTGCGCTTAAAAAAATGCCTCAAGTTTGAATGAATGAATGCACAAGACTTTGAGTGAATTTGTCTTGTCTTGGACTTGTTTTAAGATTGAGTTTCATGCCCGCAGCTTTTTATGTGAATATGTCAAACTGTTTCAAACAACTATGTAGTTGTATTCATGTTGAAAAAACCATGTTATATCAAATCATGGCATAATTTTCGAAATTCCACTGGATACTGGTCACTGATCACTGACTATTATCTTGAGTATAAATTTCACTCCTCCTCTGAAGTGGCCATGGGGAAATCAATTGCAGTTGCAGAAAGGCGCCAGCAGCAGCAGCGGACTATGATGTGGCCCTTTCTTCCATTTCTCTGCTTTGCACCTCCGAAGAAGAACAAGTGTCAGAAGAAGAACAAGTGTCAGCAAAACAAAGAGGTGGACGAAGCTGCTACCAAGAAATATGTCCATGATGATGCTGGCTCTTCTGGCACTGGCACTGAGGCATCAGGTGTCACTGAAATGCATGAGGCAGCAAGTGTCAATGCAGCAGCTGCAGCTGCCACTGATTTGCCAATTGACCCATTTGTGGACAAATGTGCTAAAGCTCTTGCATTTGGCTATGAGGATGCCTGGCCCTACTCTTCCTTCAACAGGCCAGGGTTGATAATCATGTTGTTGAATAATAACAAACGTAACAAAGAAACTTAGTAGTGTCTTAGTTTCTTACTAGTACTTAGTAGTGTCTTCAAAACTATCCTGGCTGCCCACCCTGACTGCTGCAGGTGTGCACAAATGTCGTCGTTCCTGATGGAGACCTTTTCTCGGTTCTTGGCACATGATCTTCATGTGTCTGGTGGGAATGCGATCAAGATGTGGCCACCTCTCCTGGACTCACTGTACCCATGTCTGCGACCAGTTACAGACCTTGCGATGAAGCTGTCACTCCTGTGCCAGCGTGCTTTTGCCAACAGGCTCCAGTGTTCACATCATCTCCACCACTTTGTTGAGTACTCGTGTGGCGCAGCCAACTTGACCAAGGAGATGATCAAAGCAGGCTTTGAAGGAGCTGGGTTCGACATCATCCATTCACATATGCACAGTTGTCTCGACACATGTGGCCTTCGTCTCTGGATGGATATGCTCATGAGCATATGTGAACATGGTCTTTGTTGGCTTGGACCACCTTGTTCTTCATTTGTCATATTATGTCTGGTGCAAAGCCAAAGGTATGGCTGGAACCAGTGGTGGGGAGACACCACAAGGACATTTGTCAGGACTGGCAATAGCCACATGCAGGTAGCAGCCATGATGTTCCTTGTGTCGTGTGTCATTGGCATCATGGTCTGCTTGGAGCAGCCGGACAACTCGTGTTTGCACAAGTGTCTTCCTATGAGGTCAGCGTTGTCATTTGTGAAGGCTCATCGTGTGAAGACTTATCTTGGAGCATTTGCTGGCCCCACTCAGAAGCCGCTGCAGATATGGACAAACAGAGTGTGCTTCAATCAACTGTCCAGAGATTGTCCAGCCAGGGAAGAATTGTCAGGTGAGCAACTGGTGACTCGAAGTGAAGATGGCCGAAGTTTCACCGGGAGGAAGGACCTGCTAGAGGAGTCAGGTAGCTACACTCCACAATTTGGGTCAAGTGTTGCCCAGACTTTTGCATCGGAGTTTCTGCGGCTGCGTCATGTGTGAGTGACTTTTGTCTCACACTTGTGCCAGCTGCCTGCATGCAGTGTGTTGCACTACATGGAGAACTTCTGTCTCCCCAATCTTTGGCAACCACTGCAAATTAGGTTTTCAACACATGTCAAGCATCATGTGTTTGATCTCATCATAGGGTTCTTGGGTAAAAACAGTTGTCCTTGCAGGCGAAACTCAGGAATTTGTTTGATACTTGTGTTTGTAAATGCTACGAGAATATGCAAAATCTTAGATAACATAATTCCAACTCCACTTGCTTCACCTGAGGTTGGATGGCAATGTTTCGAGGCCAGGGTATACAGACACATGTTCACTTGTGCTTACTTGTGACAATTGACACAAAACTTTGACATATGTCCTCTCTTTTGCTCTTGCCAGGAGGAAAGCATATCAATAAAATATAATAAAATTATATAAACATATAAACATTAAAAGAAAAATATATCATGTATTATTGAATTAACTATAATTTCTGGAGTTTTGTTTTACGTAAACCATCGTTTGGAATGCGTTGTCCTTTGCGATATGCAAAACGTGAAGAGAGAAAAAAACATGTTTTTTTTCTGACAAAGTTTGTGGTACTCCATTGTGTTCCACCGTGATACCACCGTGATACTTGGCGTGCAATCTTTAAGAAAAATTAGGAAAAAAAAGGAAACACATGGAAAACCCAGGAAAACAAAAGGCAACAGCGTTGCAGTATCAACTCTATTTTTGTTTTATTTCTGTCTTCAATAACCCAAACCTACCTTATAGAGGACCCAGGGAACCAAGGTAGCACATTACGTTTGGTGAGTTATCTAACTTTGGATCCCACGGCCAGAGCAGCAGCCATTCCGATGTATCTGCCAACCCATGATTGCAAAACACATTTGGCTCAAGAACACGTTGGCTCAAAATGGCTCAAGACTTTGACTTCCCAGCTTTCAAAAAAAAAGGGGAGGAAGGGATGTAATGTAGTTGGCTCAAGACCAGTGTGGGCAAAGTTACCCACACTGGGGCTGGGAAAAAAAATGGGTAAGATGGGATTGGTAACTAGATGGCTCAAAACCAATTTCGGCAAAATTTCCAAATTGGTGCGGTAGGGCAAGGAAAAAGTAGGAAGGGAATTGGGAAGGGATGGTTGGGACTGGGCTGGATGTGACCAGGGGTAACATGATAACATAATGTAATGTAACCTTGGGGTAATGCAACCTTATAATTTTCAACATGGCATGGCATGAAACCATCAAACCATAAACCATGTCAAACACAACATTTCAAACATTTTTGGCATGGAACAGGGGAGGTGGTCTGACCCCTCTCAGTTCTTTTCGATTGTTTTTTTGTTGCCACAAGTGGCAGCGCTGTGGAACCAAGCTGTAGAATTCTCTGCAGCATGGCCAGCAGGGGAGGCGACCCCTCTCGCTGACTAATTTTTTTCAACAAATCAAACAATCAAACCATGTAAAACACATGATGTTTCAATTTTTTGGCATGGATTGGGCAGCAGGGGAAGTGTCTCACCCTGTTCACTGACTGGATCATTTTATTTTGGATTGTTTATTATTTTGTTGCCACCAGTGGCAGCGCTGTGGAACCAAACTGTAGAATTTTGGCATGGCCAGCAGGGAGGTGGTCTGACCCCTTTCACTGACTGGATTGTTTTATTTTTTCAACAGGCTAAACCATCAAACAATGTTTATTTTTGATTTTTTGAAGAGGAGGTGGTTTGACCTCACTACCTGGAATGCTGGAGTTTTTTTGACAGGTGCCGACATGCTAAGCGATCAAAGCAATGAAACCAGGGAGAGCTGCCAATTTCACCATTTTTTGTTTGGCAGCCAGCCTGGAAGGAAGACAAATTCAAACAAACCAATGGAAGGTGGTCTGACCTTCCGACCCCTCTGTGAAGAAATTGCAGTGTTTAATCCCATTACCTTCTGTCAGTCAGAAATGTAACTGGGGAGGGGGGCAGGGCGATCCAAAAAATCACCAACTGGGTGTTGAGTATATATGCATCCCTTTGTTGGAGCTAGATCTATCTTTGTACGATTTATCTTGGATGATATTACCCAAGATGAAGGTGGTCTGAACTCTTTAACCACTGCTTCACCGAAATTTCACTGGATATTGTTTCTGAAGTGCTAGTATTTAGCCAATTGTTCCATTGTTTTTGAAACATTTTCCTGGCCAGCATCACTGTTGAATAGTGTCTAGTTTTTGAACCCGGTGTATCTTTTAATGGATCTACCCTAGATGGGGACGCCCTCAATGTTTTACTTGTGCCAACCTCATCATCGGGCAAGGGAACCACAGAGAACATATGTAAACACCATTGATTTTTGATCAAGAGTCGTATGCCCCAGGATAACTTGATGAAGCGTTTCTTAACCACACTATTTTGATGGATTTCATCAATTCGTTTTGATGCCCTTGTTCCCACTGCCGCCACAATGTTTAGATCATTACCCTTCCCCGGTTTCGCCCTGCAGGACACCTGGGACCTGTGGGCACCAGCAGGCACAAGAAGTTTCTTGTGCCTGCTGGTGTCTACATTCTACAGTTGGCGCTCCGGTTTCTGATGATGAAACTCAGCTTGCAATCAAAACTCTGGAGGTGAAGGATGGTGGGCCTTCAAATCCCTCTTGGTTAACACGGGGGAATCGATAATAATGCATGTTGATGGTCTCCAAAATCCCCTCACCTGCACAACTCAGGACCTGTGGCTGCCACTGCAGGTGGAACTGTTGAGACAACGGTTCCGCCTGCAGTGGCTGCCGCCGTTTCATTGAAATCTCAGCATGGGTGCAGCTGCTCCGCAAAATCTCGTCGAGCGATTCGCTTTGCAAGGTCTTGTCCATAGCAACTTCACCCATGATGGAATTTGAACGGATGCTGTTCCCTCCAGCAGTGGCAGGCGTCTCAGTCGACCGAGACGCCTGCCACTGCTGCAGGGAACTACTTGCTGCCAGTGTGGAGGGAACGGCACGTTCAACCATAGGATGGGTCACCCTATGGTTGGACGTGCCGTTCCCTCCAACACGCTGCAGGGAACACTTGCTGGCCAGGGTTGTGGTCTGACCCGACTCCTGCATTCGAAATCGACAGTAGGAGCGCCTTGGAGTCAACACTGGCTATGGTTGAACGAAACGTTCCCTCCAACACTGGCATGAGAGATCTCGTCACTCTTGTGCCAGTGTTGGAGGGGACGTTGACGAGCGGAGCCATTCATTGCGGAGCCGCGTGCAATCTGCGGAGACTTAGTTCCTTGGACATCAATCATGTCCCCCTGTGGCAGACTGGTAGTAAAAGGGAAATTATTAGGGGAACCTTCATCATGGTTGACACATGGGGTCAGACCGCCGTGCATCATGTTCTATGTGCATTACAAGTAGACAGAAGAAGGGCCACCACCCACACCACCAAACACTGGAATGCCGAGATGCCTGCCACTTACGGACTCAAAAAAAAAACAGATGTGTTTTGACGTGTTTCCCTATGCAACATTTCTTCCAACGGGTTTGGCTGGATTGTGCGATGGTATGCGTGCTATATTATCTTTTGTTTTGGAGGGAGGGGTTCTATTGAAGGTTGTAAGACCCCCTTAACTAAACAACAAGGAACTATGTTAGTGCATTTGGTTTCTGAAACACCAGTTTGTACCTAAATTTTACCATTGGTTTTGGGTCGGGGCATTCAAGCAGTTTTTTCAGCTTCAAGCCCAGCAATACGGAACCATGCCCGCGCCTCCCGGAAAAACAACTAAAAGGCTACAATTTCTTGTGCCTCGGCCAATCATAAAAGCGAAGAAAAATCCCAAGGATTCCTGGTTCCATATTCAGAAATCTTTAATCACCTCTTGGCGGCCAGAGAGACTCGTCAAATACTATCTGACGTTGGTCAAGCACAATTGGGAGACTTGTGGTCTGGCTATTCAGCTCAAGAAAGTGCTGATCCGCAAGAAAGGTGAGAGATGGCTCGAAGCCCAGGAGGTCGCTGGTGGTCTGACCCCAGCTTCTAATGAAAAACAACAGTGAAAGATGCTGTTTAGTTAGCATGATATTGTACAGACTCAGACCGATTAGCTAGTAAGGCATTTACCTTTGATTCGGGGCGCCAAAATGAATCAGGGCGCCAAATATCAATGGTGAAACTTACATGAAATGCTGAGAAGCAGGTCATGCTGAGAAGCACACAATCTGCTGAAAAGCATGTTTTGTTGTGACATTATCATGCCTATTTTTTTTGATGGAAATGGTGAAACTTAAATGCTGAGAAGCAGGTCATGCTGAGAAGCACAAAATCTGCTGAAAAGCATGTTTTGTTGTGAAATGTTTATTTTTTGACGGAAATGGTGAAACTTAAATGCTGAGAAGCAGGTCATGCTGAGAAGCACAAAATCTGCTGAAAAGCATGTTTTGTTGTGAAATGTTTATTTTGATGGAAAAATATAAAATAATTTAATGGATGTTTGATTGGGGAACATTCAAGAAACACCCAAAAACTGGAACTAAAAGGTATGGTCGATTTATTTTTGTAAATATGTTGATTTTCTTTGTGCTGATAAGCAATATTTTCCTGAGGAGCAATTACTGTGCTGAGAAGCACTGAAAAACAAACCTAAATCGAAATGCCATGAGTACCATTTGTCCAATCACTCAATGTCACCAGCCCCAGGTATGTTGAACAAAAACTTCAAGATTTGTTTCAACTGTAGATTTAATATACATGACATGAATCCATGTAGGATCCAATCAAGGAAATATTGAATATTATAGTTAAATGGGGCCTTCTTAGTATCTGTCCTGTCAGGAACCTTTCAGGCACTGTCCATCCTCGAGCACTTCAAGATCTTCAGGTCTCACTGTGTTGAAAAGCACGATGCTGAAAAGCATCAGAGACCGAGTTGAAAAACTCTTTCCAGCCGAAAGGCTGTGTGATAGTGCTGAAAAGCGCAGCACAGGTGCTGAAAAGCACCCTCGTCGCACAGGGCGACAGGCTGGGAGTTTCACCTGGCATCCCAGTGCCAGCCTTTTTTTTTGTAAACGGCTGACGCCAAGGTCAGTCCCTCCAAGTAAACTTGCCATGCAAGCAGTGAAACCTTGGGAAGTCTCATCCAGTATGAGTGGGATGTCGGGTGCCCTTCTCACTGCAGCCAGTGTCCATCGGCCCATTTGGGTGGGGGCGGCCTTAAGTGGACCCTCCCGGCACTGTCTCTGTGGGTCGGAAAATCTCGTCTCTCCAGGATACGGTGGGATGCACCAAGGGAGTAACTGGTTGTCATGGGGAGTTGAAGGAGGATACTAGAAAAGGGGATGGGTGCACCCCCCTGCCAGGTTGAAGACGCATACACATACTGCATGGACTCACCAAACGTACAAGCGTACACGCGCACGCACGCGCATACAGAGACTGTGTACCCAAGAATGTGTGCAGTATACAGCGAGCTCACAAGTATGTTCACTCCCCGCGTGAGTGATATTTAACCTAGGTGTGTCTGTATATATATATATATATGTATGTGTGTGCGTGCAGCATGCAAGGACAATCAAAACATCATCATGGTGAAATTCACTATCACTACCTCAAGAAGTATGATTCTAATTTTACGGTCGTGTATTTTCTTGGGATCCAATGATGACAGGGGATGGAAAAAAGTTTGGTATGTGGCATGGGAACCAACTTTTCACCAGGAATACTGCTGACATGTTTCTTTGTAGTTGGTCAGCAGTCATGCGTGTCAATTGTTTTGCAAAAAAGGTAGACTGAATAAAGCTATCTTTAGCTGTGCTTTTCCGCACAAGAAGTCCGTGCTTTTCAGCACAGAAAAGGCACACACAGGAGTCAGACGAATTACTGTCACCGTGAAAGATTGCAATCATCCGCCCAGACGTGTCCTCACGAAGTGCAGGAAGAAAGAAGGCACTTGAAGCGCCTTTGATCCAAAATTTCTTGAGGCATCACACTCATCACAAATGATTCGATTTCGGTTGAACCCATGGCTAGACTTCTAAGGAACCGGAAGTGGCCTAGAACTTGAATTTCTGATGAATGAAGTTGCTGTTCATCACAAATCAAGATCGGCGAGACTACCTCAGTTTGTGATGAACTTGACTGAGGTTCATCACAAAATCATACTGTCTTCAAGACCTTGGATCAGTTTTTCAATGATTCTTTTCATACCTGTGCCTGGGGAACAGGGTGATTTGTGATGAACCTCAGTCAGGTTCATCACAAATCCAGGTTTCTTTGGATAGGTCATTTTGTGATGAACAACCATGTGGTATTGATTTGTGATGAACCTCAGTCAAGTTCATCACAAATCACTGGCTGGGATTAACAAGTTGCCAGCTGATTTGTGATGAACCTGACTGAAGTTCATCACAAATCACTGGCTGGGATTAACAAGTTGCCAGCTGATTTGTGATGAGCCTGACTGAAGTTCATCACAAATCACTGGCTGGGATTAACAAGTTGTCAGCTGATTTGTGATGAACCTGACTGAAGTTCATCACAAATCACTGGCTGGGATTAACAAGTTGCCAGCTGATTTGTGATGAACCTGACTGAAGTTAATCACAAATCACTGGCTGGGATTAACAAGTTGCCAGCTGATTTGTGATGAACCTGACTGATGTTCATCACAAATCACTGGCTGGGATTAACAAGTTGCCAGCTGATTTGTGATGAGCCTGCCTGAAGTTCATCACAAATCACTGGCTGGGATTGAAAAGTTGCCAGCTGATTTGCGATGAACCTCAGTCAGATATGTATGCACGCATGTGCCAGCATGTTGGTGAGTCCATGCAGTATGTGTATGCGTCTTCAACCTGGCAGGGGGGTGCACCCATCCCCTTTTCTAGTATCCTCCTTCAACTCCCCATGACAACCAGTTACTCCCTTGGTGCATCCCACCGTATCCTGGAGAGACGAGATTTTCCGACCCACAGAGACAGTGCCGGGAGGGTCCACTTAAGGCCGCCCCCACCCAAATGGGCCGATGGACACTGGCTGCAGTGAGAAGGGCACCCGACATCCCACTCATACTGGATGAGACTTCCCAAGGTTTCACTGCTTGCATGGCAAGTTTACTTGGAGGGACTGACCTTGGCGTCAGCCGTTTACAAAAAAAAAGGCTGGCACTGGGATGCCAGATGAAACTCCCAGCCTGTCGCCCTGTGCGACGAGGGTGCTTTTCAGCACCTGTGCTTTTCAGCACTATCACACAGCCTTTCGGCTGGAAAGAGTTTTTCAACTCGGTCTCTGATGCTTTTCAGCATCGTGCTTTTCAACACAGTGAGACCTGAAGATCTTGAAGTGCTCGAGGATGGACAGTGCCTGAAAGGTTCCTGACAGGACAGATACTAAGAAGGCCCCATTTAACTATACTATTCAATATTTCCTTGATTGGATCCTACATGGATTCATGTCATGTAAATTAAATCTACAGTTGAAACAAATCTTGAAGTTTTTGTTCAACATACCTGGGGCTGGTGACATTGAGTGATTGGACAAATGGTACTCATGGCATTTCGATTTAGGTTTGTTTTTCAGTGCTTCTCAGCACAGTAATTGCTTCTCAGGAAAATATTGCTTATCAGCACAAAAGAAAACTACCAAAAAACGTTTCCATGGTGTCATGTAAATATATACGAAAAATAAATCGACCATACCTTTTAGTTCCAGTTTTTGGGTGTTTCTTGAATGTTCCCCAATCAAACATCCATTAAATTATTTTATTTTTCCATCAAAAAAATAGACATGTCACAACAAAACATGCTTTTCAGCAAATATTTTTTGCTTCTCAGCATGACCTGCTTCTCAGCATTTCATGTAAGTTTCGCCATTTCCATCAAAAAAAATAGACATGTCACAACAAAACATGTTTTTCAGCAGATTTTGTGCTTCTCAGCATTTCATGTAAGTTTCACAATTTCCGTTAAAACAAATTAGACATGTCACAACAAAACATGCTTTTCAGCAGGTTTTGTGCTTCTCAGCATTTCATGTAAGTTTCGCCATTTCCATCAAAAAAATAGACATGTCATAACAAAACATGCTTTTCAGCAGATTTTGTGCTTCTCAGCATTTCATGTAAGTTTCGCCATTTCCATCAAAAAAAATAGACATGTCACAACAAAACATGCTTTTCAGCAGATTTTGTGCTTCTCAGCATTTCATGTAAGTTTGACCATTTCCGTCAAAAAAATAGCCCTGTCACAACAATTCATTTTGGCGCCCTGGTTCATTTTCGCGCCCCAAATCAAAGGTAAATGCCTTTAGTGGTTTGTAGTTTAATTAGAAATTCAACTGTGGCTTGACCGCACTCTTGCTTTGGAAAAAAATACCACCGCTAGTTGCAGTGAAACTGTTCCCAAATCATCTTTTGGTGTTAGACTGCACTGGATCTAGCACTTGCCCAACTCAGGACTTGTGGACTTGCTGATCTAGCCAGCAGATCCAGATGAGTTTCAACAACTATGTTGTTGAAATTTACCTGGATTTCACAGGAGGAGACGCTGGAGCCAATGGATCCATACAAATGTCGCATTGGCGAAAACACAGGGTTCCAGCCTGGGCCTTGGGTTTTCGCTAATGCGACATTGGTATGGAGGTGCAGGAACCAATGGATGCATACCAATGTCGCATGGGCGAAAACATGGGTTTTAGCCTTGGTCTGAACCCACTGGCTCCTGCAAGGGTCCCTGAAGGAGCCAATGGATTCATACCAAGGTTTGGGATGAATCTGGTGGTGGATTTCGATGTGAGCCATGGGCCCAGTGGCTTCTGGCAGAGATTCTGCCAGGACCCACTGCACCCATACGAATGTGGCATTGGCGCCTTGGTCTGGACTGGTGTTCAAATTCTAGCAGTGTGCAACTGCTGAGCATTCGCCAGGTGTTGCACACTGCTGGAATTTGGATCTCAAATTTGGATATCAACATCGGTTGGTGCGTGCCGAGGAATGCTTCTGAATCAGAATGTTTCAGAATCAGTTCTCAGTTCCAGGCACCAGTTCTGAGTTCCAGGCACCAACAAGGATCATACTTTTGGAGGCTTGGCTTGATTAGGGGGCCGGTTTTCCACCAGGAAATTTGTGTTATTCACAAGTTTTGTAAGGGTTTTGCACTGAAAAATCTGTGTTTCTCACCAATTTTGTATGGGTTTTGCACTAAAATTGACACGTGGGGTCAGACCACCAGCCATCATGTCTATTGAAGGTATGGTTTCCAATGCCCAGATGCTTCCAACTTACCGACGCCCCCCTCGGTAAGTTGCACGCGGCCCATTGGTAAGTTGAAACTTTGGATTGGTAAGTTCGTGCCCCTGGGTTGCTAGTGGCTCAAAATATCTACCTTTTCCTGTATTGCCGCTTGCAATGGGGATGAAACGGCCTGCTGCTGCAGCAAAATGTGGTCTGACCCAACCTGCTCAGAAGGAAAAACCGGCAAACCATGGTCTGACCCAACCTGTTGAGAAGGAAAAACCGGCAAACCGTGGTCTGACCCAACCTGCCTGGAACAAAGGAAAAAAACCCAGCAAAACAAGTAAGCAACACGTGTTCATCCCCAAAGAGCAGCTAGAATTGTTTTTTGCGGTTGCTTTGTTTTTTACTGGGCCAGTCTACTGTGCCGCTTTATGGCTGTGCTTGGTGACATCCCGGCGCATCAGCGAAACCCTGCTACTTCGTGGAACAGATGTGCAACTGATTGGAGGCGATGAACACGATGCTCCTCATATACTTTACCAACAACGTGTGGAAGATCGCCACTTGCGTGGAAACGGAAAGCTGGGGAAGGAGCGCTTGGTAGCCAGGTTGTCCAGCGACGCTGTATTGGGATTGAAAAGAATGCAAGAAAAGGGCCTGGAATGGGAATGCTTGCCTGTTCTGGAAAGCTACCGCGCCTTCCACCCTGAAACTTTCAATATGAAACCAATGCAGAAAAAGGCCTTCATTTTGGAAAGCACAGAAGATTATGTTTTCCCTTCCCAAAGCAAAAAAAAGGGATGCAGGCCTAACCTGGCTAGACAATCCATCAATGCGGCGATGACAAAAATCAGAGAGGTGATGTTTGCACTGACAAAGAATCGTCGATGGAATCCAGGAAAGAGATTTCAAGGGAGCCGTGTCACAGTGCACGGGGCAACCAGACACACAAGCGCGCACCTCCTACTGTTCAACCCATCCTCTACTAGGACAAGACCATCGGAAGAGGTCATCATGGAGATCCAACAAAGGTCCGATGCTCGAGTACTTCGGAAACATTATTTTCACGCTGATGATAGCGAAGTGAAGGATGCTCTTGAATATGGTTCCGCTCCTAGCCCATTTAAGCAATGTGATGGTCTGACCTCACGTGATGGTCTGACCTCACAGCCATTATCGCAGGAGAGCACGAAAACCCTGGAATGTCCCAACCCCGGTCCTCAGCAAAGCTCTACGGCCAGCTCGTCCACATCCAGGCGTCCCATGGCAACAGCGAGATCTCAAAGGCGTGTGCAGGAGGATGGCCCAAAAAAACAACATGAATATTGCAGCCGCAATGTGACATGACTGTCGAATTTATCATTTTTGTCATTTCATGTCAAAGATGCTTAATAATAAACCATATGTTGTTGACACATATGTGACTTTCTAACTTAACTATGTCAAATCTGATTTGTTCATTGTTTGTATTGGTTTTGTCATGCAACACCTGAGGCTTTCCGGAAGCACCAGCGGAAGCAAAAACAACATGACAAGAGCATGCCTGGTCAGTGAAGGTCATGGAGTCAATGCCTTTTAATTCCAATTTCGCCAGGTCAGACCATAGCGTTTGCAGTATGATGAAAAAGAAGCAGTTTGCTGGCTGGGACCCCTTGTGAGTTTGCTGGTTCTTATGGGCCCCTCACAAGTTTGTGGTGTTAGCCCCTGCTTCCCTGGTACAGTGGTGTGGTCCCCCTGCTATGCAAGTTTGTGGTCTCCGGGCCCCTTGCACAGGTTTGTGGTACCATGCCCCCAGGAATAATTTAAAACAAAATTGATAGTCAATTAATAATATATCAATTCCTACAAGTGTTGTTGACATAACATAGACATTGAATCCAAATGGGTATGGCCAAATATAACCAAATCAAAATTGTTTCATGTCCCCAAAACACAACATGGTGGATTGCAAATATACCAGGTCAACCCTGCCACCGCTGCACTATTGCAACATTTTGCTGCACATCGATCGCAGCGCTGTGAGGTGGAAGATCCCTAGCCTAGCAACTGAAAACGTGAAAGGCTCGCAGCCTGTCAAACGCAGCTGCATCTGCGACTGTGAAGGCTAAGGACGTTGGGCGGGATGGCGGCAAAAAGCCAGGTCAGACCTTTAGCCTGCCCACCCTGTAACTTGAATTAATATCCTGGGCTGAGTGGGTAGCCAGGTCAAACCATAGCCCCCTGCCAGAGTCATCCTGGACTGTTGGGTAGTCAGGTCAGACCATAACCCCCTGCCAGGGTCAGACCACCGGTCAGACCAAGACATGCGCCCCCTGGCTGTGAAGGCGATAGCTCTCGCTCCACTCATGCCACGAAAAGCGGAGCGGCATGTCCTCTGTTCTCAGGTAAGAACAGGGCATGTTCCAGGGGGTCGCACGCCTGCCTGAATGCAGCGCCCAGTGGGACCTGGGCAAGCGGTGGGGGAATGGCTGCAAGCCCACCTCCTGGCAGCCCCTCTCAATGTACCACTGGATGATGCCCTTCAAGGTGTCGATGGTGGGGACCTCACTGGCTGTGATGCGGAAAGTCACCTGGGCATTCTCCAGCGGCAGGTCCAAAACCGTCACCACCATTTCAAGAGTTGAACCCGGGGTCAGACCACCGAGCCCAGGACCCGAGGTCAGACCATCCGATCCGTCAGTCAAAGCTGGGACCGTTGTCGCACCGCCGGCATCAGACTCAACATCCATCATAGGGCCCACGCCTGGCAGCACGACCAGCGTACCATCAGGAGCGTGCACAAAGGACCATTCACTTCCGGCAGCGGAGGACGCCATTGAAGAGAGCAGGGCGACGTGCCACAAACACGGGGGCAGAGAAGCGCGGTCAGAAAATGGCTGCGGGCTGTGAACCAAAGGACAAAGTAGTGCAAACATCCACGGACATGAGCACAAACAAAATCACTCAGCAGAACACTCGAACTCCCTTCGCAACATCTTGAATGGTTGTTTGACCCCATATCTAGAGTTGGTGGTCTGACCCCAAATCTAGAATGGTGGTTTGACTCTGACTTACCCCTCTTCAACATCATGGTTTCACCCCAAATCTTTCATGGTGGTTTGACCCCAAATTACATTCTTAAACATGGTGGTCTGACCCCAAATTACATTCTTAAACATGGTGGTCTGACCCCAAACCCGTGATCACGACTCCACATGAAACTGCCACTGGAAACATTTCCAAAAAAAAATTGGAAACAAATGAAAGATGGAAGTAAGTTGTTTCAAACATATTTATATATTTTGCATGTAATGCGATTTGCACATTTTTTGCAAAGCACAGACTGCGGAACGCTTGCATTTTTGTCACCTCTCTGGGATCTTGCACTTTCGGTTCGGCCAGCAAAACGTGTCCAAATGACACGCGGCTCTGAGATTGATGCGTGGGTCTTTAAACCTTACCAATTAGCATCTTCCTCTTCAGAGTCATCGGAATCATCTGATTTCTTCTTTTTGTTCTTCTTTTTGGTCTGTTTTTTCTTTCTTTTTCTTGTCATCTGATTCTTCTTCTTCTGATTCTTCTTCCTCAGACTCTTCATCTTTGTTCTTTTTTCTCTTTTTGGACTTTGGTTTTGCTTTCGGATCAGGATTGTGCCCAGAGGTCAGACCATCGGAGCTTCCAGCAGCCACCGAGGTCAAACCATCAGCGCCGACCATCAGATTTTTTGCATCCTCGCGATGCAAAGTGTGCCCCTTTTCCGTAAATTTGGTCAGCACATACTTGGTCAATCTCTCTTCCAGCGCCTCCGCGTGCGCTTCGGTGCAGCAAAATGCCACAATGGGGGTGCGTGTGTCCAAGCACGCCTGGGCCATCTCTCCTTGCCCTGCGAACAAGTCAAGGACAGCATTGCAGCACAAGCTGTGCAGCAAGTCCGTGTGGAACTTGGTTGGGAGGCGCGCGGCGCTGAAGACGGACTCCACCCGAGCCTCATTGGCCACAGCCGCTTGCTGCTCCTTGTTCAGGCCTTGGCTTCAATAATTTAGAGGATTTGTGTTTGAGGAGCAAATAAATAAAAAAATAAAAACTGACGAATCCAACAAGCAACTGATCTGCTCAGCGGTCGTGAGCTTCAACGCCTTGGGGCCCAGAATCTTCTCCTTGTCTTTCCGGGTAGCTTCCCACAAGGAATTCGGCTGGAGACATGTCACCCACCCCATGACATTCCCTGTGTTGAATCCGTCATAGTGCAGCCTTCTTTTCTCTGGGACTAAGCCAGGAATCAGGGTCAAACCGCTGAACAAGTGCAAGTAGCTGTCGCATCTGTAGGCCTCTGATCCTTTGATGCGTTTCTTTCGGCTGCGCGCAGATTCCTCCTGGAAGACAACCATGATGTCTTTCTGTTCACAGTCGATGGTGTCACCTCTTGTCGCTGCAGCAAGACGAAAGATCTTGCGCAACTCTGAGATTGCTCCTGGTCTGTCTGAGGCTGCGTGGAAGCAGACAATCTCTCCGGCAGCAGGGACCGTTATCTCCCCTTGGTCGCTTTTCACTTGGGCCCCACGGGCCAGCATCGTGGCTTGGATGAGGCTCTTGATTTCACCGTTGCCGTCCAAGGGCTGCAGCCTCCGAAGGCCAATCTGCGAATTGACGCCCATATTCTCTCCCATATAATCCAGGTCACACCAAGTCAAGCACGACCTGACAAGAGGCATCCCTACATTTCGATTGCACGTCTATGGCTAGGGTTCCCAATGTTGTTGCAAAAAAATGCATTGAAATAAACCAAAAAAAATGAGTCCATTCAACAAGCCTCTGGCCCTCCGGCACAATGACATCTTTGAGGCAAGAGTTGGTCAGCTCTCTCTGCATTTGCCCTTGTGTGGCTGGCAGCACCATACATGAAACATACCTCCTCACAGTTGTGTTCGCCAAACTGTTCCAATACTCCTGGCTGTTCTCCACAAACTCATTGGCTGCCCGACGCATTTGATGGAGAGCGGTCTCTGCCGGGGCGTCTCCGTCCTCCTGGTCTTCCATCTTGTCCCGCACCTTCTGCTCTGCCACTTCATTTTCTCGGATGGAAATGACCTTGGACCATTCCTCCTTGATGATCTCATTTTCGGCCACTTCTTCGACGTTCTTGTGCCCGCGGGCATGCTGCTTTAGCTGATTGTCGAATTGTTTGTTGAACACCAGCTTCTGACAGGGCAGTTGCAAACAACATGGTGAAAAAACATTGGTACTATGGCTTGCTGAAATCTTCAAACATCTAAATGTGCATTGAAATGAAAGGCACATGTTGTGTTTGGAAACCTGCAGATCCATCAGGCCTCAAGAAACTGCAATGCCTCCAAAGAGCTGCGGGCGAGATTGCCTTGCCATGAGACGTCTGAGCCCAGCATCTCCTGCCGATACGAAGCATGGTCCTGCAAGACTCGGCGGATCACTGCCCGGTCCTTCTCCAGGATGTTGGCGCGGGCCATCATGGATGAGAGCCAATGTTCCAGGCAAAGCATCTTCAACTCCAGGAGCGGAATCAAACCGCAGGTGTTGCGATCACCACTGAGAGTGTTCTTGGTCACCTCATCGTTCGTCAGCAAACTGCGGACGAGCCAGTCATAGATTCCCTGCATCACCCAAACCCGCCGATTGGGTTCAGCTTTGGTTGCCAAGAGATGCAGTTTGCTGAGGGAGTTGAAGCAAGACTTTGTTCCAAATTTTTCTTCCATGGCTAGGATGGGACCTAGCATCTCGGGGCCTTTCATCTTCTCATACACCTGGGTTGCCAGTTGCACTAGATTTGTGGTGAGATCATCCTGTGAAGAAGCTTTCTTGAGGCCAAATTGCTTCAACTGATTGACGAGCTCCGCTGGTTGAAGAGTTCGTCCTACATCGGACTCCATGCGCTTCTTCAGCATGCTGATCTCGGTGGCCTGCTGCAAAGCTGATCGGCTCAAAGATTCATACTCCTGTGTGAGCTGGTTGCGGCAATTCCATGAATGAATCCAAGTGTTTTTTGCGCCAGCCACAAAGCAGAATGGGACTGACCTCAGCACAATTTCCCATTCCTCTTTGTGCTCTGGGAGGTCTCTGGCAGCCGCATACAGAGCAGCATGCGCATAGCCTTCCGGAGAAAGCATACCCAGCGCTGATGGTCTCTCTGGCACATCTGTTGGGGCTTCCACCTCCAACAACTTGAGGAGGAACATCGGTTTGGACTGGTTCTTGGGCCACAAGAAGTCACCTAGCTGGCATACACCATGCCTTTGTAGTGGTACTCCTGGGCTTGGGGATCTCAGAAAATCCAACCAGAACAAGTTCCCAGCGCAAATGTACAAATTCTGGTTCCCAAGAGCCCTCGTGGCGCTTTCCTTGTTGAAAGGTTCTTGGATGCCGCCATCTCCTTGTTGATTTCCTTGTGCGATTTGCAGCGCATCTTTGTTGGCAAAATCCGGTCCCAAACACTTCAAAATTTTCCTCATGTCTTCTTGGACTGATTGGTAATAGCTTAGATTGACTTCAGACACGTTGCTGGTGGACAACGGTGCCATTGGGGTCAGACCACCGGCACCTCCAGCAGGGGTCTGACCACCGGCACCTCCAGCAGGGGGCAGACCAATGGCACCTCCAGCAGGGGCTTGGCCGGCATTGTTGCCGGTTGGCGAGGACGGGGCCTGGGCGTCATCTCTCGGTTGGGCGCCATCTTTCGCCTTTTTTTTGGCTTCTGCTGATGCCTTCGCTTTGCCTTGTTTCATGATTCGGGTTTGTTCAGCCCTGTACTCATTGATCTTCGCCTGCACATTGTCAGATCAAACATCGCCATGTTTATACAAACACACAATGTTCAAGGCGGCAACATACTCGTTGCCATATCCCGTGCCTGCCGATCGACCTCGTTCTCTGATCCATCCGACGCCAGCTGCTCTTCGAAAGTCTTCACAGCCTCATCGATTTTAGCCTGAAATTTGCTGGATGGGACATTATTGCGTTTGATATTTTGAAAACTAAAAATTTTAAAACATGATTTCAGACTATCGGTCCTGTTCAAACTAAAAATTTAATAACATGATCTCAGACTATCGGTCCTGTTCGGCTCCAGAAAGCCGCCACGCCGACCAATTGGAAGGCACGCCATCAGGCAATGGAGCTTTATTCGCTGCTTTTGGTGGCATGATGGACCTGCAAAAACCATCACGTGGCACTGGCTGCAAGACAGCTGTGGGCCAAAACAGATAACCATGCACAAGGTCATAAATCTGTGCACAGAAATGTCATCCACACTAGCAAGGTGCTGAATTAGCTGCAACAAAAACTCATCCAAGATACTTACGTCAGCAACTAAATTTCCACAGCATTCATTTTTTTTCTTCGCAATGTATCTACTTGGTCTTTGTACAGAGCGATTTCGAATGCAGGAGTCGGGTCAGACCACAACCCTGGCCAGCTCAATGAGGATCCGATTTTATTTCCTTGGCCGAAACAGTTGCCATGCTCGATCTGCTGCGCTGCGGGTAGTGGCTGAGTTTACCCAATGATCTCGGGCTGCGGCTTCCTCCCGGGACACGTGGCCCAAAGAAACCATGCACTCCAGCAAAATTTTTCCCAAAACATTGATGGACATGGCGTCCCCCAGCGACGCGCCAACAGTGGATTCGTCAAAGGATTTGAGCAAAGAATTCAGCATTTGCTCAGGCCATCCTTGCAATCGCCCTGCCTCTCGTACAGTCAAACGTCTGTCCAACTTGGGCACAAAGAAACCAGTCTGTTTGCCTTTGAGGCGGCTTCTAGTCAAACAAGGCACAACATATTTTTTGGCCGACTGAAACGCCTCGCTGCTGCCAACATCCAATACATATGGTCCTTGGCGAACCCTGTCTCCATACTTTCGCACATAGTTTTCTATGTTGCACCGCTGGCCAGGCTCACCACGGAGATGCGTGTCCAGAAACTCCTTCAGCCATTTTTTTTTGAACTCCACTTTCTTCGGCCAGTGAAATCTCGTCACAATGGCATCCTTCAGCAAGGCCACAATGTAGACACGTTGGCGGCTCTGAGGAATTCCATAATCCAATGTTGAATGAAGTTTTAAGCGAAGTGTGTACCCCAATTTTTCCAAGACATCCTTGATCAGCTGTCGGAATTGCTGATGTTTTTTTTGAAGGAGTCCTTTGACGTTCTCCAAGACCACACAACTGGGTTTGTGATGGCAAATATATTCAAGGCCATACAGACCGATTTGTCCTCGTGGATCCTGCATGCCCTTCTTTTTCCCAAGAACACTGTAACTTGGACAGGGGTAGCCAGCCACATAGACATCACATGATGGGGCTGTTGCGGCATTCCTCTTTGACATATCTTTGCACACGGGAGAAACGTCGAGATCTAACAGGGAGCAAACATGGCGATATAGTTTCCTCTTGTCGGGATCACTATCGGACCACATTGAAGTTTCGATTTGCTCGCGAAACCCAAACAAAGTAAGAGCCGCTAAATCGGATCCCATTCCTGCACAGTCGCTCCCACACGAAGTTTACCTCTTCCAGGTCGACTTGCGCTGGGCTCACCAGCCTTTTCTTCGGCCAAATTGAGAATGCGATCGAAATGTTTTTTAATTTCTGCTGATTTTTTTGGTTTGCTGCCCAAGGTCAGGCCATCAGACTTTCTGCCCGAGGTCAGACCATCAGACTGCTTGCTGCCCGAGGTCAGACCAGCAGACATGTTTTTTTTTCTAGTTGCCAACTTGGACAACATGGTCTAAGGCGGCGAGTCTGAGTTCATTTCCGAAAATGTCACAATGAATTGCTAATGATACTTATGCTGACTTGCTTATGTCTTTTCTATCAGTGAGATTGGCTGCTGTTACAGTAGTAACTGACACTGACTAATCAACGTATGTGCCTGTGAGCCAGACTCCGGAAGCAAGAGCGTTGGATTGTATTCTCTGACTACTCCAAGGTCTAGTGTCTCTGGAAAGTAGCGTTTGTACCAGCGTAAATGCGTAAGGGGAGTACGAACTTCATACTCCCCTTACGCGGAGCCGGCCCGGGCTGAGAATGCGTAAGGGGAGTATGTAAATGCGTAAGGGGAGTATGTACGCTAGCGGCGCTAGCGTTCATACTGTCCTTACGCGAAAACCTACTCCTCTTACGCGGACCCGGCCCGGGCTGGCAATGCGTAAGGGGAGTACGAACTTCATACTGTCCTTACACGGATGCGTTCACGTTAACGCTGCTTACGCGGCCCCGGCCCGGGCTGGCAATGTGTAAGGGGAGTATGTAAGGGCCAAAATTGGTCTACACTTAACGTCGCCCAAAATGGAACATGTAAAATGTTAAGTTTGCATGTTCGCGGGAACTCCACTGAACTTTTTGGTGTTTCAATTTCCAATGCTCAATGCTGTATTTTGCACTACTTGGTCTAACACAGCAGAACAAAAACAGCAATGCAGTCATAACTGAACATGACCCTCGGTCAGTCACACAATTGAATTGGTGCAAGAAGACTGGCTAACGCACTTTTTCAAGAGACTTGCTGTCATCATCCCCGGCAGCAGCATCACCCTAAGCGCCCAGACTTGTCAGTCAAGAGCGTCATTGTAGCCAAACGCTCAAAAAACTTTCAGAAAACTTTCAGCTGTGTGCACACGCACCCCTGGTTTGCTGAACGAGCGTTTTTCATTTTCTAAACACAAAACCACTTTGGCCTGATTCTGGCCAATTTCCTCCCATTTGGAAGTGGGTTCTGCATGGATGTGGTGTTGCAGGCACGCAGTGATCTGGACGTGCTTGGCTTTAAAATTATCACTCATGAACAACTTCAGATGAATTTCGATTCCTGACCTGTACTGCAAAACAAAGACATGTCGTTTCACTGTCAAGAAGTCGCGGGCGACTACAGCCCCTCCTCGCAGCATCATGTGCCAAAATGCACGTTTTTCTGGAGAGCTATTGGTCACAAAGGCCACGTTGGCCTCATCCAAAGAAGAAGTCACGGCGGTCAGACCAGCCTGCAAAGCCGCTTGACGTTCTTCAGGCGAAGCTTCGTCGTCGATCCAAGCAGTGCGTCCTTGCAGCAAAACATAGAAGAAGTGCATCGGTTTCTTCTCCTGTGCCAACTTGCACATGTTGTCCACATAGGCCTGCTTCTTGATTCGCTCTCTGTCGTTCTTGGCCTCTTCTGCCTTCTGTTTCTGGATGTCCTTGCGGCTAGGCTTCTCGGAATCCAGAAGAAAATTGTCTTCAAAGGCTTCCACACGCCTTTTTTTCACTTCCTGGAGGCACTTTTTTTTCTCCTTTTTCATTGCAGCATCGAACTTGTAGCCTCTGACTGGGTCTCTGCCTTCTTCACCTTGGCCCCCTCTGGTCAGACCAAGAGAGGACGCTTGGCCCCCTCCGGTCAGACCACGAGAGGACGCTTGGCCCCCTCTGGTCAGACCCTTCAGATCGGCTTTTCGTTTTCGAAGGAAGGCTGCCTCTGTGTTTTCGGGCAGTGCAGAAATTGGCTTCTTGCTTCCTGCATCAAAACGCGTCTTGCGACCTGATGTTTTGTTTTTGGCCACATAGCATCTGTTTTGCGAATGCAAAACTCGGGCAGCCTCAACTAAAACTTCGTCGGTCTTGAAGGAAGCCCCTTCCTGAGAAGTCAAACCCAGCACGGACCTGCGAAACGTGTCTGCAGAACCGCTGTGTCGATGCAAATGGTTCCTCTCAATTTTGGAAAAAGTTTGCTCCATGCCCGATGTGGAAGCTGTCCATGACAAGAACGCTGAAAGAACCTCACATTCAACTCATACTTTACCGGGTTTATGTGAACATTTATTATACTTCTTTTGGATTTTGTTGGGCATTGTTGGGCATGCACGAAATCAAGTTCAAAACTGATGTGATCTTGTTGACAAGGAACAACCTCCAAGTTGTCCAAGTCCCAGGCTTGCGATGTTTTGGAGACGGCTCGCCTAAAGGCAAACTGCCAGGCTTGTCGATTGTTGCATCCGGCATTCTTATGCTGGGCAAAAGCAATGGGCCAAAGACGATCAAACTCAGCCTTCAGTTTTCCTGGGTTCAAGGCGAACACTTTGGCCAGGCGCGCGATACTGTCGGCCTTCCCTTCTGCGGTGCTGCTGCCCGAGTCTGGGCTCAAGTCAAACACTCGGAAAGCCATGACTGCATCAAAATCTGGAAATTCAGCCGCGATGGCCGCCTTGATCAAGTCTATGGAACGCCGCATCGTTCGCAAAGCCTTGCGCTTGGCCACATCTGCCCTAAGGGCACTGAGTGATCTCGCACCCCCCTTCACATAGAAGATCAAGTTGCCGCGCTTCAAGAGCTCAAAGCAATGTTTGGTGAAGCCTTCAATCTCAAACACTTTGCCTTGGACAAACATGGCCTCATCAGGGAAATTTGAAAACCATGTTTGACATAAAAACAAGTTTCACACGCTGCGACCCATGATTGGCAACACGGACCTCCAGCTCCTGGTCAAAGCAATAGACCTCCTCATTGATGCGGCTGATGTCCATGTCATCACGGTCAAAAAACCGCGTCAACTGGATGCAAGAGCTTGCCAGGTCAGTGGCCATTCCCAAAGTGAACAACGCTGCCTCATCAATGTTGGCCATCCAAGACTCCGCCCATGAAGCCCCGCCGGCAGCCGCAGCTCTGTTCAAGACATTGACGATTGCGTCAAAATGAAGCACAAACCTTGCCATCGGTTTGGAGAAACTGCAGAAGCGATGCTTGGCCGCACTCAAGTGCGACCCGCGGCTGAATTCAGAAGCCTCCACGAAACTCTGAAAAGAAGTGGACAGAATATGTGAATTCCAAATCTTCTGGCAAACGGAGTGGCTTCCTGTCACCGTATCCTGCAAGGGATGTTTGGAGTTAAAAACATGTTAAACATGTTATTATGTAACAAATATTTTAAACATGTTGTTATGTAACAGATATTGAAATCCTTGAGGCAATGGGCAAAACCCTTGTCCTGCAACAAAACGGAAATGATTGGATCCGCTTCCCAGGGTCTCGCAATGAGCCGTTGGCAAGCATGAGTCCGGTCACGACCCACTAGTTTTGAATTTGGAAACAAAGAGGTCAGACCATCTCTGTTTCCTATGAGTTCAGGGCCTCCCTGTCTCTTGCCACGACCCAACTGTTGAGCTAACAATTCAGCTGATGCGCAGTCAGTAACCACCATGTGGCAACGTTCTCGGATGATGGAAACCAATTTTTCATCGATTTGGTTTCTCGTCGGGCCACGGAACCCTCTGGGAGGTTTGTAGTTGATCGTGGCAAATGTTCTGATGGCTCTTTCTGTGGCGGCCACCAAGTCGCAGGCAGTCTTACCTTCAAGATGCTCCACCCCTAGCACACCACATAGCACAGTCAGATCTTTCAATGTCGCCCGGAAGCGAAGCCCCAATTTTCCCTGACGCTCGTCTCGAATGAGAACTAAACAGCGGCATTCCCTCAAACTTGCCCTCATGGACTGAAGCATTGCCTCGCTCAAAGTCCACCGCATCAAGTTCTTCAGGTCCGAGCAAGTTCCTCCAGATCTTGCTGACCTTCCTTTTCTGAAGTCTTCCAATGTGGTTTTCCATTCGGCTGTGGGGGGAGCACTCACAGACTGAGAGTCTGCAGCGGTGTCTGCAGAGGCGGCGAGTTCCCAATGTTCAAGCGCCAACTTGTGATGCCTAGTCCCTGCATGTTGAATGATGTCGTGAATGGCCCTCGGTTTGAAAAATTTGAGTGGAGCTTTGAACTGAGACCATTTGAAATTTTTCAATGGCAATTTTGAGTTTGGACTCCGATTTTCTTTCCCCTGACTATGGCCCCCTCGGGTCAGACCACAAGAGGTACCTGAATCTTTGTTGTGATAACACCGACACACAACACAACCGATTCGCAAATTGAAGCTGCCATCCTTTTTCGAAGAGGGCATTTTGGCCACAGTTAACCATGATTTCTTGGAATTAGGTATACGACATTTTTTTCCTCAACCCAGGACCACGATGGAACCACCAACACAAACCGCACTTGTCCTTAGTCTTGGTGCACTTGCGCGCATGCCGCCGCAGCTGCAACGGAGGCACGGCAGCCACATCCAAAGCTGCGCATCCGCTCCCAAGCGCCGAAAGCAGCGCTGCCGCCATGAGCCCCGCATTGGCTACAATGAACCCCAACTGGAGCCCAAAAAAAACATCACAAAAGTATCATGACGTGAAACATCAGCTCAGATCAAATGAAGGTGGGCCAATGCAACCGACGCAAACCATGACTCTGAATGATCCACCGCAATGTTCAACAAGTTTTGTTGTCACATATTCTTATGATGAACTTGGCACTCTTCAGTAAACTACCCTACTCCAATATTATTAATCCATATGAGTTTGTGAGTGTCAATTCGAAACTGAACCATACACAAGAATTCTAGTCTACCATTCAGCACAAGCAAACACAACATGTTCGGCTGCTGACTCTCGGCAGGCATTTTTTTACCGCGTCCTGTTCATTGTCATAATTCCGCTGCTGTGCTTTGCAGCTCAGCGTCAATGCAATTAAGCACCGGCAGAGTGAGCACTACTCTGCAAAACATTGCTGAGGACACCGGGTCAGACCACAGCATCCATCTTTCTTCGGACACCAGGTCAGACCACAGCATCCTAACATTCAAAATTTTCTTCCAGCCAGATAGCACGCACCCTCTGCTCTGCTTCTTTCAACATCTTTTGCTGGTCGCTGGTCAGCTTTCTGTGGCTGCATGCGTCGCACCGGTTGCATTTTTTCCATTCCCAAATGCCAGCCATCTCAGTGGTGTTGATTACGTCGTACTTCTTCAACTCAACGAAGTTGTGCCCGCCGACGGCCATGCGCAGCAACTCGCCAAATGCCACAGACCGATGATTTCCTCCTCGGCAGTACGAAATCACCGTCCGCCCCCGCCTCTCCTCTGGGTGCTCGATGGCCCGCGTCAAGATCATGCGACGGATCCGTCTCAGCGAATCTGCTGTGCAGGCCGCCTTTGACACCTGATTGAGGGTGAATGGATGGGTGCCAATGTGAAAGGCCATCTCTTTCTGGTGTTTTTCTGGGTCATGCGCATCCCTCATGTCCACACAGATGATCTCGTTCTCCTTCGCTCCCGGGAGGCCAACCATCACACCCGGGATTTCTTCGAGGCAATTCACCAGTTTGGTCTGGTCGACGGGCTTATAGCTGTCGCACTGGTCTTTGAGGAATTTGGCCTCGGCCATTGTTTTTTGGCGCCGGTTCAGGCGTCGGCCCATGATGTTGTTCAACACGGAAGGCAAGTTGCCTGCTCCGCAGCAAACCACCCTGAGAAACACCTCGGGCATTCTCTTTGGCGGAGGGTCCAGCTGCGCTCTGAGCCATTCCTGCGGTGGAGCTTTGGGCGCCGCGCCCAGCTGTTGTGCTGGAGGTGGAAACGGCGGTGGTCGCGGAATGTCAGAGCTGCTTGCTGCGCCAGCTGGGGTCAGACCACCGACCGGCTCTCCAGCTGGGGTCAGACCACCGGCCGAAGATTTTGGCGGTGCCCTCTTTGGTTTGGGCGGATGGACAGGGGCCCCAAGAAACACAGTGAATCCGTCCGGATCAGGGTGCCCAATTTGGCTCATAATGTCCCACATTTGCTTTCCACTGAAGGGAGCCTCCTCGCAGTTTCTCCACCACAGGCCGGCTTTCATCTTCGCTGCCGCCATTGCTCGATTCTCTGCATCTTGTTTGCCCCAGGGCAAGACACTGCCGGAAAAGGTGGTCTTTGCTGTGGTGAGCTTGTGTGCGCGCGATTCCGAGGAGTTGGGCACACTCCAGCCACACATCATTCTGAATGCTGGTGCGCTGTCCGGTCCGCACATCTTCTTCAGCCTGGTGTGCAAATCAATGTCTTGAAAACCAGTCGGGTGAAAACTTTGATCATACCCGCCAATAGCCAAAAAGGCCTTGTCGTTGCACAGAATGCGGCCTGTTGTGCCGCTGTCAGCGCCCTTGACGCATCTGCCACCAACGTACTTTCGATGCTTGAGAAGGGGGTAGAGCACTGCCTCCAAATTCGCTGGGAACGAGTCCGCCATGATGTTGTCTGCGTCCAGGTTCACCAGGACATGGTGCTCATGGGATGGGGTCAGACCACCGCCCCTGGTCATGGCCACCGATATCATTTCTGGCTGCTTTGGCATGATGTTTTGGGGCGGGCAGAGGCCGGACTCCGCAATGCTTTCAAAGCCTTTGCCCCATGGAAGTGCCAGAGCCAACTTGTGAGCGGTGTTCTTGCACACAGAGCTGTGGAAGAAAATTCGCTCGTGCACGCTGACAACCAATCGGCCAGTCCGCAACTCCTCCGCAAAGTTCTCCAGGATGAAGTCCTTTGTGGCCAGGTAATCGTCATTCAGGTGTTCAAGCATCTCTTTTGACGCCCCATCGATGACGACCCCAGGCTTCAAAGCGTCCTCGGGCGGCTTGAAGAGGCTCACACAGAAGCGAACACTGTCCTTGAATTGCTCCGTCAGCGCCAAGTTGATGGGAAGGGCAATTTGAAGTTGCCAGCCGCGTCCCAGGCAGCATGTGCAAAAACTGAACCCCGTGTTCAGTGGGATCTGCTCGGGCATAAAAGTCCCAATGTGGGCCTTGAGCGCGATTTCCACGCCAGGACCGAGGTAATGATCTACGATCCCTACCACAGCTTGATTTTGCGCCAACTTGAAGAGTTTTGACCCCTTCACAGTTCGGCCCTTTTTTGTCATTGTTTTGTCGTCATCATCATCATCATCCCTCGCGGTTGATGCCGCTGTTTGAGTCACTGGAAATGCGCCCAAGAGTTTCCCATCCTTTTGGACTGTGATCCTTCCATCTTTGTCTCGGCTGATGTTAAGTTGAGGCCCAGTCGGCTGGGGACGAATAGGCGCTGTCTCAGCCTTTACTTGCCACCGGCGGTTTGGAGGCGGTGCACCGCTTGCGGCAGATGAGGTCAGACCGTCGCCTGCAGCTGGCGGGGTCAGACCACCGCCATCGGCGTTTTTTGCCTCGGAAGAAGGCTCCTCAGGTTCCTCCTCCACAAGTTCAGGTTTCTCAGTCGCCTCAACCTCTTCTGCATCAGCCTCAGCCTTCACTTGTCTCCATCTTGTGCAAGCGACAAAGATAAGCTCTTGCATGTTCACCGGCTGGTCGTGACCCACTGGTAGATCCACATCATCGTACTTGTCGTCAATGTCGTCATCGCCCCAATCCGGTACGAACTCGTCAGCTTCAATTTCTTCCTGAAAGAAACCAGGCGGCACAAAAACACAGCACCAAAGTTGTAAACATATTTGCAAGGATTTTTCAATACAGAAAACCATTCAAACTCTTAAGTTGCAACATCTCTTACCCACATGAATGCTGTTTGAATCAAAAACCTTCTTTTAAACAATCCCCGCCTTTGCTGTTTCGTCGGCGATTTTCTTCACCTCGTGCAGCATTTCAGCGCCCAAGCGCATCTGCACATTGCTAACCCTTGTCAAGTCCAGGTCTCCAAAGACATCGGCAGTTCGGGACAAAAATTCCAAAAAGGCATCCCTTGCCTTCTCTCCTTTGATGGTAACACGGGATGACTGTCCCGGCTTGTGATTCCGCAGTGAGATCGTGCAGCCCATGGCATTGATGTCATCGACTATCGGCGAGAAGAGTCTGGGGTTGTCTTTGTTCTGGCAGTCTTTCAGGACCCACTGCACCGTTGCGTAGACAACTTGATCTGGAGGAAAAAAAATTGTCTCGTTTTTCACAGGTTCTTTTCTTGGTTTTGCCATATTCCTCTCGGCCCTCCTCCTTGTCTCCCAGGCTGGAACTGGAACTGGAACTGGAACTGGAACTTCTGGACCTGGAGGCTGCCCACCAGGCGGAGTCTGCCCCTTCCCACCTTTTCGGCCTGGACCCCGTCTCGATGCTGATGCCCGAGCATCGTCATCCATCCATGGTTCACCTGTCTCAGAGTTGTACCATTCACGCCAAGGCGCTCCATATTGGCCATACCACCAAGTCGCGCCGTCGTACCACCAATCCGACATGGCAAACCGCAGCTGCTCTGTAGCAAAAAAACAGTGATCAAAATTGAGTGCCCAATGTCATGATGTTGTTGCTGTAACTTCACATGAAATCATGTCACACATGCACCGTTGCCAGCCAAATCTGAGCCCTACTGCGGAAGAAAGAAAACATTTGACAGTGGCATGCGCTGTCATGATCATCCAGCAATCCAATTCCATCAAGCATCACTTCCTTGCCGCGACATGGCAAAACAACTGCACACTAAGACCAAGCAAGGGGTAGAACATCAATACACTTACATAATACATAAATACAGAAATACATATATATATATACATAACAATACATATACAAATACATACACACATAAAATACCATGTAAATATATATATATATATACATAGACATGTACATATACCTATTATATACATTTGCATATTGATATTCATTAATCATATGAATACCAATGTACATATACATATGCATGTACATATTTACATGTACATACACACAGACATCTACATCTATATATACATCTACATGTACATACACAAAAACATGTAAATGCATGGACACTTACATTATCATATGAGGATGCGCAAAATATCACTTGCATATGTATGACTGTTTCAAAACCAATTTCTTTGCCCTCCATGCGGACTCAAAGTTTTTTTCCCACATTGCGGCCGAAAGTTGGCGCAAACGTCACTCCCCCACAGAGGTCAGACCACCTGCAGTGAACAACTACTACTAAGGTGAAACAGCAGCAGGGATCAGACTTCCTGTGCGGAGCACACTGATTAAACCCACAAGGGTCAGACCGCCTGTGGTAACACCACCCCAGCCACCATCATCGGCCATATCCACGATTTTATGATGTCATGATGTTGGCATGCAAGTCGCACCAATAATAGACTGGTGCGACTCACATGCCGACATCATCCTCATGTGCCAGAGCTCCAGTCCAGTGCTGAGGCAATGAGTAGAAAGATCCAGGTGTCAACTGAATCTTTCTGCTCATTGATCCAGGTGTCGAAGGGCGCATTGCCACCAATTGGATGAGGAAAACCTGGGCCGCGTGCAACTTACCGAGGGGGGCGTCGGTAAGTTGGAAGCATCTGGGCATTGGAAACCATACCTTCAAGTCTGACCCCATAGAAAATGATGGCTGGTGGTCTGACCCCACGTGTCAATTTTAGTGCAAAACCCATACAAAATTGGTGAGAAACACATATTTTTCAGTGCAAAACCCTTACAAAACTTGTGAAACCCATACAAAATTGGTGAGAAACACAAATTTTTCGGTGCAAAACCCTTACAAAACTTGTGAATAACACAAATTTCCTGGTGGAAAACCGGCCCCCATTA
This sequence comes from Cladocopium goreaui, assembly GCA_947184155.2. NCBI lineage: Eukaryota > Dinophyceae > Suessiales > Symbiodiniaceae > Cladocopium > Cladocopium goreaui. The sequence continues at coordinate 53,976 of CAMXCT020002971.1, forward strand.
TCAAGCCAAGCCTCCAAAAGTATGATCCTTGTCATCGAGAGCTCACATCGAAATCCACCACCAGATTCATCCCAAACCCATGTTGATATCCAAATTTGAGATCCAAATTCCAGCAGCGTGCAACTGTGTGAGGGACAAGAAAGATTCCGTATCGCTCAGCAGTTGCACACTGCTAGAATTTGAACACCAGTCCAGACCAAGGCGCCAATGCCACATTCGTATCAGTGCAGTGGGTCCTGGCAGAATCTGGCAGAAGCCACTGCACCCAGACGACAAGCGAAATTCCGGCGTAGGTGATGTGGCCAAGCCACTTGGCCACATCACCTGCGCCGGAATTCCGGCGCAGGTGAACTGGCTGGAATTGTCAACCACATCACCTACTCTGGAATCCAAACTCAGCCCCCAACGGCGGCTGAGTTTGGATTCCAGAGTAGGTGATGTGGCTGACAATTCCAGCCAGTTCACCTGCGCCGGAATTCAAACTCAGACGGGGTCAGACCACCGTCTATTAGGTTCCATCTCATGCAGGCTCTCAGCTCGTCATTGTTCAGATCAGCACCTGGGATGTGTTCTAGAAAACACATGCCAGTGTTGGACGGAGCAGCGGCAGCCAACTCGGAGACCTGTGCCCCCGCCAGAGTGGGGGATCTAAGTCTAGTCTATGCATGTCATTTGCTGGAACCAGGCTAAGCTATATCTATTGTAACAGCGCTAGTATCTACGTTGATTGAATTTGTGTGGTAAATCTCGCACTAATTAATCATCCCCGGGGGCTTCGTTGAAGGGTCAGTCATGTGACATGTGCTTATGTGTGTATGCGCAGCAAGCAAACCAGGCGTAGTAAGCAAACCAGGCGTAGTATTCCAGCCCGGCCGGGGCCCATGGGTCTCTCACAGGGCAACTCCGTTGTGGCCGGTGCGGCCGAAAGGGCCCTTTGAGTTGTTCACGCCGACTGCAACGCCCATCAGGTGGGCTATCGGCTATCTTCTTGTTGTTGTCATCTCTCTTTTCCGCTTTGATCGGGACAGCTGTCTTCCGATCTATTCTGCGGGTCACAACAATCGCTTCATGCAATCAACTCCGCCAACTTCAAGAGCTCATAGATATGAGTGATCCAGGAATGGCTGAATAATAGCCCCAAAATGTTCCTACAAAAAGGATTCAGCCATGCCTTCTAATCACATATGAGCGAATGATTCGTCATCACCTGTGTTTGGATGAAATTGACAGTGTGCGTGATGATATGACGAGAAGCGGCCCCAAAACAAGGCCAGGGGTGGGGCGGGGAATCGCCTAAACCAGCTGGACGTACTCCAGCATGTTTTCAACTAACAACCATATTCTTCGCCAAAAGATGGCCAACAAAGATTCGCTGCGGCCAACTCAGGGAATCTCGGTTTGCCATCTGTCAAAGGGAAGGGACGACAATATGTGGGGGTGTGCTGTGCGTGTTTGATCATATTCAGTGCGGGGCCTAGAGAGGAAGCATGTAGTTTCCGTGACAACCAAAATCAGAAAAAAAAACACACCACCGCCTATTGGCGATGGAACCGTATTGAACAAGGTGGGGTGTGAAATGGGTGGTTATTATTGGATTAAGGTTATTTGGCCAGTTGCTACTTCCCACTTAAACAAACGGAGCGGACCTGGCCGGCGGGGCAGGCGGTGCGGGTAGCAGTCTTCTATTTATTCATAACTGGGGTGCCTGATGTGTTCCAGCGACAATGAATTAATTAGTTTCAAACATCCCCATGTAAAACCCCTCAGGCTACACGTGCAAACGGCATATCTTGAACATATTCAAGGTCCCGGCTGAGATCAGATGAATAAAGATCTTGAACATATTATAAATATATATATATCTATCTGTTCAACCTCTCCAGATTTAATCCATGACCAATCGTATTTGACATGGATACAGTCACATCGCCCTCTGTGGCCCACATCTGCCCACCGAATCCCGGCCCACATCAGTTAGGGCTCTGGCTCATGAATGACGAAGTCATAACGGCGGCTAACAAAAGCCAGCGCGAGTGAAGATGTTGAACATTGCACAGCAGCTGCACCCATGCTTGCATTAATGCCAATTTGATATCCAAATTCCAGCAGTGTGCAACTGCGGACGAATTGGTCAGCAGTTGCACACTGCTGGAATTTGAAATCCACAGGTCCTGAGTTGTGCAGGTGCTAGATCCGGTCTGAATTCATACATCATGACACCAAAAAAGGATTTTGGAAACCATCAACATGCATTATTATCGATTCCCCTGTGTCAACCACGTGGGATTTGCAAGCCCACCATCATTCAACGCAACAGTCGTCAACAGTCTGATTGTAAGCTGAGTTTCATCAGAAACTGGAGCGCCAACTGTAGAATATGGACACCTGTGGGCACCAGCAAGATACGCCAACTGTCATATTCTGCTGATGCCCACAGGTGCACATGTCCTGCGGGGTGAAACCGGGGAAGGGTAATTAGTGGTCTAAACATTGTGGCGGCGGTGGGAACAGAGGCATCAAGAAAAATGGTGGTTAAGAAACACTTCATCAGGTTAGCCTGGGGCATACGACTCTTGATCAAAAATCAATGGTGTTTACAGACATTCTCTGTGGTTACCTTGCCCAATGACGTGGTTGGTACCAGTAAAACATTGAGGGCGTCCCCGTCTAGGGTAGATCCATCAAAAGATCCATTCAGAAGAGGTATTTCCTTTCGGTGAAGCAGTGGTTAAAGGGGTCAGACCACCTTCATCTTAAACAATACCATCTAAGATAGAATCGGCGCCCAAAAAATAATATAGCACACACACACAACCCAACCAAAACAGTTGGAGGAAATGCTGCATATGAAAAATCATCAAATCACCTCGGAATGAAAAACAGACCCAGTTCATGATTTTTTGGATCGCCCTGCCCCCCTCCCCAGTTACACTTCTGACTGACAGAGGGTGAGATTGGTTTGTTTGAATTTGTCTTCCTTCCAGGCTGGCTGCCAAACAAAAAAATGGTGAAATTGGCAGCTCTCCCTGGTTTCATTGCTTTGATCGCTCAGCATGCCGGAACCTGTCAAAAAAACTCCAGCATTCCAGGTAGTGAGGTCGAACCACCTCCTCTTCAAAAAATCAAAAATAAACATGGTTTGATGGTTTAGCCTGTTGAAAAATAAAACAATCCAGTCAGTGAAAGGGGTCAGACCACCTCCCTGCTGGCCATGCCAAACAAATTCTACAGTTTGGTTCCACAGCGCTGCCACTGGTGGCAACAAAATAATACACAAAAATCATGTGTTTTACATGGTTTGACTGTTTGATTTGTTGAAAATTGAAAACATTCTAGTCAGCGAGAGGGGTCACCTCCCCTGCTGGCCATGCCGCAGAGAATTCTACAGCTTGGTTCCACAGCGCTGCCACTTGTGGCAACAAAAATAAATCGAAAATAAAACGATCCAGTCACTGAGAGGGGTCAGACCACCTCCCCTGTTCCATGCCAAAGGTTTGAAAAATGTTGTGTTTGACATGGTTTATGGTTTGATGGTTTCATGCCATGCCATGTTGAAAATTCTATTTTTGGTTGCATTACCCCAAGGTTACATTACATTATGTTATCATGTTACCCCTGGTCGCATCCAGCCCAGTCCCAACCATCCCTTCCCAATTCCCTTCCTACTTTTTCCTTGCCCTACCGCACCAATTTGGAAATTTTGCCGAAATTGGTTTTGAGCCATCTAGTTACCAATCCCATCTTACCCATTTTTTTCCCAGCCCCAGTGTGGGTAACTTTGCCCACACTGGTCTTGAGCCAACTACATTACATCCCTTCCTCCCCTTTTTTTTTGGAAAGCTGGGAAGTCAAAGTCTTGAGCCATTTTGAGCCAACGTGTTCTTGAGCCAAATGTGTTTTGCAATCATGGGTTGGCAGATACATCGGAATGGCTGCTGCTCTGGCCGTGGGATCCAAAGTTAGATAACTTCAGGATCGGAGAACACACGTTTTCCGAAGGTGCAGGTGGCCTAAAACCAAAAACGGTCTATCGGTCTACATTTAACATCGGCAAGTCTGGCAGAGTCACTTCCATAAGCGCTGCTGCCTTCAGCAGTAACTCGTGATACAGCATCACGGTACACTGACTGTTGCCATCGGCCAACGTCAATCTGACCGCCAGACGCTTTTCTGTGTTTCCGTCAGGATGTTGCGAACAAGGACTGGCCCTCTTGCATCGCACGCAGGAAGCGATAAGCCACTCATCCGTTTCGCTTTTCACTGACGAGATGCCTAAGATCTGCAAGTCTGAGACCACGAAGACCGTTTCAACCTTGCGAAGTTGACCTGGCACCACAACGCCAATCAAAGCGCTCAGTGTCGAGGGTACTGCATCACAGTGTTCCCAGTCTCTGACAGGAATCTCGGTGAGCATGTGACAATCTTCGGTGTCCGCAAGTTCCTTTTTTCCTCACAGGCGACGAGACAATGTAGATGCTAAACCGGTATCTTCAAATAGCTGGGAACCAGCATCGAAACAAAAGTGCGGTACTTCCAGACGCAACTCTACAGCAGGAGCAAACAAATCTATAGGTCCACCACTCCTCGTGCCGAATGAAGACATTTACGGCGTCTGGATCGACGGAGTCACTGCTGAGCATAGTATAGACCAAAACTGCTTTGTCCTCGGCAACGTGGGAGAATAACGAATCAGCAAAGATTACTATTTCCAAAACCATTCACCTTATTTTTATCCATCAGCAGTCTTGATTTTCGAAAATGGCAATCATTTCTTTTTTTATTTGTTTTTCTTGTTTGGGTAGCTGTCGGTGGATTTTCAAAAGAAGGCTACTATATCCAAAACCAACAATCCCAGAAGCATCTCGAGTAGCATCCGTGTCCTCGGATGGTTTGAAGCAAATATCACCTTTCAGAATGTGTATTAATGAAGTGTACTGAAGATCTCCATCGTCATGAACAGCTTTGACAAACTGAATCGTCCTGCGAACTTGATCTTGCTCCCTTTGCCACACAAGGCTCTTAATCTTTTCCAAGCTGTGTTTTTTTTCTCCAGCAGAATCACCGCAAAGAAACGCGAACTGCAAGTATTGACGCAAGCCCCAGTGATACATGCGCTCGGGACTGTCGGCTGGATTGACCAGCGCAATGGCCATTGGAACTATAATAGATCTCACATCGCACCATTCCTGCGTCACCTTCCAATTCTCTGACATCGCATTCCTCCAGAATGAAAAGTCAGTTGCGTCCTGGAACAAATCATTAGATGTCAATGTATCTGAATCCTCCGTCGCATCTTGCCCATCAGAAGACATGTGCTCGTCAGGCCCCGCGGCATCTGCTCGTTCCCACGACTCCAGAATTTGCAAGACATTGGATGCTGAAGACCACTCAGCCCAGTCCTTGGCTGTGTACTTCATATGTTTGGTGCCTCTTGTGGTGTCTGCACCTTGTTGCAGCCAGTATTTTGTGCATTCCACGCAGTCAGCTGCTGCTGCATACGAAAAGAAATAGTGCGAACGCTCTTGGTCCGAAAGCTCCGCCAGTTCCCGGATACGCTTCTCACGAGAAGCTTTTTTGTCTGCTGTGAGTGAGTGAGTGAGTGCGTGCGTGCGTGCGTGATCGAGTGAGTGAGTGAGTGAGTGAGAGTGAGTGAGTGAGAGTGAGTGAGCGAATGAGAGTAGTGAGGGAGTGGGTGAGTGAGTGAGTGAGTGAGAGGGAGTGAGTGAGTGAGAGGGAGTGAGTGAGAGTGAGAGTGAAAGTGAGAGTGAGAGAGAAAGTGAAAATGAAAGTGAGAGTGAAGGTGAAAGCGCAGCTTGTCCCACGCCTGCCACGCAAAAGCAGCGGAGCCCAAGGAACCAGCGGGACGCCAGGGCGTACATCCGACCCCTTGGCAGTGGAGATTGTCGCACGCCTGCCACGCAAAAGCGGCGGAGGCCAAGGAACGCCAGAGGGACGCCAGGGTGTACATCCGACCCCTTGGCAGTGGAGATTGCCCCACGCCAGGGCATACATCCGACCCCTTGGCAGTGGAAATTGTCCCACGCCTGCCACGCAAAAGCTACGGCGCCAGGGCGTACATCCGACCCCTTGGCAGTGGAGATTGTCCCACGCCTGCCACGCAAAAGCGGCGGAGCCCAAGGAACGCCAGAGGGACGCCAGGGCGTACATCCGACCCCTTGGCAGTGGAGATTGTCCCACGCCTGCTTCGCAAAAGCGACGGAGCCCAAGGAACGCCAGAGGACGCCAGGGCGTACATCCGACCCCTTGGCAGGCAGAGCTTAAGGAACGCCAGAGCAACCAGGGCGTGCATCCGACCCCTTGCCAGTGGGGATTGCCCCACGCCTGCCACGCAAAAGCGGCGGAGCCCAAGGAACGCCAGCCCTTGGCAGTGGAGATTGTCCCACGCCTGCGATGCAAAAGCGGCGGAGCCCAAGGAACGCCAGAGGACGCCAGGGCGTGCATCCGACCCCTTGGCAGTGGAGATTGTCCCACGCCTGCCACGCAAAAGCGACGGAGCCCAAGGAACGCCAGAGGGACGCCAGGGCGTGCATCCGACCCCTTGGTAGTGGAGATTGTCCCACGCCTGCCACCCAAAAGCGGCGGAGCCCAAGGAACGCCAAAGGGACGCCAGGGCATACATCCGACCCCTTGGCAGAGAGTGAGTGAGTGAGTGAGGGTGAGTGTGTGAGTGAGTGTGAGAGAGGGTGAGTGAGTGAGTGAGCGAGTGAGGGTGAGTGAGTGAGTGAGTGAGAGTGAGTGAGAGTGAGTGAGAGTGAGTGAGGGTGAGTGAGTGAGTGTGAGTGAGTGAGAGTGAGTGAGTGAGTGTGAGTGAGTGAGTGAGTGAGAGTGAGTGAGTGTGAGTGAGTGAGTGAGAGTGAGTGAGTGTGAGTGAGAGAGAGAGTGAGAGAGAGTGAGAGAGTGAGAGAGAGAGATAGAGAGAGAGAGAGAGTGAGTGAGTGAGTGAGAGAGAGAGAGAGAGTGAGAGAGAGTGAGAGAGAGTGAGAGAGGGTGAGAGTGAGTGAGTGTGAGTGAGGGAGGAGGACGGGAGGAGGACGGGAGGAGGACGGGAGGAGGACGGGAGGAGGACGGGAGGAGGACGAGGCGGCGGGCGGGCGGATACAGAACTAAAAACAAAACACCACACGTCAATGTCGGGGAACTATGGAAAATCACCATTTTTGATGGGTAAATCCACTATTTCGACTGGGCCATTTTCAATAGCTATTTAACACATTACCAGAGGATACCCGTTGTTTTTGTTGGTCAAGCCTAGTTGATTGAGCCCAATATCTCCCGAATCAAACCACATTGAGCCACAGATGTCTTGTTGGTTGCCAACAAACCTCAGCGGCCTCATCGGCCTCAGCGGCTCCATCGGCCTCATCGGCTTCATCGGCCTCATCGGCCTCATCGGCCTCATCGGCGTCATCGGCTCCAGCGGCTCTATCGGCTCCAGCGGCTCCATCGGCCTCATCGGCCTCAGTGGCGTCATCGGCTCCAGCGGCTCCATCGGCTCCAGCGGCTCCATCGGCCTCATCGGCTCCAGCGGCCTCATCGGCTCCATCGGCCTCATCGGCCTCATCGGCTCCATCGGCCTCAGCGGCTCCAGCGGCCTCATCGGCTCAATTGGCCTGATCGGCGCCAGCGGTTCCAGCGGCTTCATCGGCATGTCTTTCTGGAAAGCCTATTACGGCCCGAAGCAGGCGGAATCAGTTGCGTCCATTTTGCGCCTATGGTTTGCTTCGCTGCCTGTTGATTGGTATTGATCCATAGCCTCTTGGCTTGCGATATAGCCTCCAAGTGTTGAACGTGCGGGTTACCCCCCCCACACACCAGAAATATTTCAGCTAAAAATTTCTGGTTTATAATGGTCTCTCCAGGGCCTGGTTGAATTCAAGGCTGAACGTCAAGCTCTGAAACATGTTTGGCAAGTTCACTCTCTTATTTATTTTCTTGGAAACTGGCAGTTACCATTTACATCCATTTACCTAATTGTGTGGCTTGCGCGTCGGCCCTACCCGCGTAAGGACTAAAAAATGATTTTTTTAGGGGGGGACCCTGCTAGAACTGTAAAATACCATGGTTTTGCAACTACCCCCCCTCAAAAATTTCACCCTTGTATTTCGGGGTAGGAAACATAAAGGGGCTCCTCGAGCATTGGCAATGGATTTTTTTAGGGGGGGACCCTGCTAGAACTGTAAAATACCATGGTTTTGCAACTACCCCCCCTCAAAAATTTCACCGTTGCATTTTTCTATGTGTAATTATGTGTATATAATATATATATATATATATATATCTATCTATATATGAATGTATGAAAGTATGAATGTATGAAAGTATGAATGTATGAATGTATGTATGTACGTTATGAAAGGGTGTGCCATACCATCTCTGGGCTAAAAATGTTGCATCCGGAGGACCCCCCCCCACATCTTTTCGAAGCCCAAAAAACATGTGGGGGGGAGGTATATTTCATGTGGTCAGGTGAAATATTTCTCAGAAATTTCTTGCCTTACCCCCCCCCCCAAATATTCCAGGGTTAAAGGGTGGGGGATATATATATATATACTAAACAATTATTAGTACCTAATACTATATTATAGTTACTAGATACTATATATACTAAAAATAGATACCAAACAATTCCCGTTTTCCTTCAACGTTTCAACGGCGGAACACGCCCCGAGTCTCGGCTTTCTTGGTCTTGGCGCTGCGCCGCTGCTCACCGAAGATGGTCCGATCATTCAGGCTGGGCAGTTGGGACATCCTCGGTGACGCTGCTCTCCCTGAAATACCCGGGAATCAAACGTGGAAAATCCATAAAAATCTCTGAAAATTCATGAAAATCACCTATAAATATCTATATCAATGGAGTTTTGAATGGGAAAACCCTGTGAAATCCAGTTTTTTATGATGGAGATATTCTAAGGATGGTGGCAATGGTGGCAATCCCCTACAAAGTTGGGGCCCCGTAATTCGATAGCTAAATTGGTGAACATAACTCCAATGTTTTAGTATGGTTGATGATACTTATTACTATACCCAGATGCTCCATGGTGCTAGTATATTCACCTACAAAACTGGCTCATAAAAATGGGGTAAATGTAGGTAAATATTCCAGCACCATGGAGCGTCTGGGATACCCTAAAAGGCCTAAGGCCGTACTTTTTGAGTCCTTGCCGCTTTCGTGGCACAAAAAAGGATCATCGCTGAGAAACCATAGCAATGCCGAAGTTCTACGGCCGAGGGTTTATAGCAACGAATGTTTGGCTCCCATGATCCATGTCAAAAGATCTTAAGAGATATCTTCAAATCATGCACGATCATGTGGATGGGAAATTCTTGGTATCCTTGGTTCCCATAGTGGATACCCATAGCTCCTTAGCTCCCTCCACTCAATCAGATGGCCCAACATTTAAAAAAAAACATGTGATGAAGGAAAATTCAATTACGATTACTCACGATTTACTTACGATTTTAGAGCCGCTATATGTACCTTTCAGGTCCTTTACGTACCTTTTAGGGCCTTATGGACGTACTTTTTGAGGTGCTACTCACGATTACTCACAATTTCAGTTTTTTCCTCATTTTGCAAAAATTGCACACTTCGCAATGCGGAGCCACGATGTATGCATGCACACAATTGTTTTTTTTCGGGCGCTGTATTTGACCCCAATACCGGGTTTGGACGCAAATTGATGTGCAAAAGGGTTATATACGTATATTTTAAAGCATGATATAGCATGTTATAGCCTAGGATGTTTATAGCAACGTTCCTTTTTAGCCATAAGGCCTCAAAAGGTACATCAACAGGAGGTTTATAGCAACGTTTACATCATGAGGATTTTAAATGGACGTACTTTTTTGACCCACTTTCTACGGATTTTCATACGGATATACTTTTTGAGGTCCTGGACTTCCAGGGATAGTGATTGGAGTTTATAAACCAACTTAAAACTGGGGGGGGCACATTGTATAAATGGAGTTTGGAATGGAAAAGCGATCTGAGCAGTGTTCAAAACCCTCTGACGATTCCTGTCAACTCTCTTCCGCCAGAGCTTCCGCCATGCTTCCGCGGCTTGGGTTTTGGCTTCCGCGGTGAGATGTGCGATGGCTGGCACTTCCGCAGAGCTTCCACGACGATCCGTCTTCAGGGGTATGTTCTCTGCGCATTCCATCATGATTTTGAATATCCACAAGCGTTTCCGCGGAGCTTCCGGAAAGGGACTGAGCATACTTACTTCCGCGGTGCGGTGCTTCCGCGACTGCAGTTTCAGCTTCTGCGAAGGTATTGTAGTAGACGACTCTGACTAATTTAGTCTTGGGGGGTTTTGAACGCTGCTCATCTAGAATCTAGAAATTGTGGATATTCTATTGCCACGATTGATTATCGGAGGGTATGTTGATTGGTTTGATACATGTTGACTGAAACGGGAATTTCCAAGAACTTCCTGGTTCTGTGGATGACAGAGTGTGCTGTACCAAAACCACATTATGATTTTACCAGCAAGGGCGGCTCTTCTTGTTGGTTTGTGTGAAACGGGAATGCCCATAAGAAGGCAGTTTTAATGGAAACATATTAAAATCCCGGTCTCAAGGTCCCAAAGGTCCCAATCCTGGCGGAATGTATTATAGCGGAATGGAATTTCATTGAACTGCTATACCAGGAAATGATAGCTGATGATAGCATAGTATCCAGTAGATCCCAGTAGATCCCAGTATCGCACGACTCGAAAAAAACACGTGGCTTTCGGAATCACTGGGTCTACAGCAACCCCAAAAAAGATGCACAAAGCTAAGCTGGAAATTATAGGGAAAACATCATCGAAACCTTCCAGGGGCTTTCTATATGTATATATATATATATACAATTTTATATATAATTGAATATATATGAAAAGAAATACATATAAAGTACAATCCATGACATATATATACATATACTTATACATGCATACATGCATATATATATATATATATATGCTACCCCCCTCCTTTACCTACCTTTAGCCTTTATTCCACCAGATGAGTGCATTGTTTTGGTTTGACGAAGTCGAGATTTACAGAAGACGGAAGCGTACATGCATGGAGGATGGCATGGCCAGGAAGGTGAGCATTTTTTTCCTTGGTAATTATTCAAGCGAAGGCTGATAGAAGATGAACATGGAGTTTGGGGTTGATGAGGAAGATTTGCAGAAATGTGAAGTGAACCATGTGCTGCACTGATTTTCCCCTTGCTGACGATCTGCAGACGATTCGATCTATCTGGACATGAACCATTGGACCAAGGTGCCCGAATGGATCCAGCGATCCTTACCCCTTAGCCAGTACTCGTACTGGGCTGAGCGCAATTTCATGCGCAAATGCATGCTGCCGACGCGACAAGACTGGTTGATTGCTTTAAGAAACTTCCAACAGCGATCAATGATTTGTGTGCCCGACTTGACCTGGAGAACCTTTTTGGTACCAGGCAATCGATGGCGCTTGAGTTCCACATACTTGGGCGCAATCCACTTAATTAAACTTGCCACCTATTTTGACACGTTGCTTCTTGTGAACAACTCGGTCGTGAAGCACGCCAGGCACACGAGTGCAATAACTCTTCGCCGAATCAGTGTGCAATACCACACGGCGGTCCTGCGGCCACTTTTTCGCAAGGGGCTGCCACTCGACTTTCCGAATTGCACCGGGACCAGGTGCTCGAAGCTGGGCTAAGACTGGATGCAGGCGATGGAGTGCCAATGTGTTTGGTTTTCCTCTCTGGACTAAGCCGCACCACTGTTTCCATTGCATTTGCTTGTTGATCACCTTCTTGTCAAAAGTGGCATCGTCGGCTTCTACATCAGCCCATGCCTGGTCTGCACCAAAGCGGAACAATTTTTCCTGCTGCAATACCCAAGATTGGTGTAGTTGGCAACGTCGCTTCCCCATGTCTTCAGTGACTTTGTGGTTCACATGTAAAGCCGGTGAACAGCAGCATGGGGAACGCGATTCAAAAGGAGCAGGGGTAGAGCTGCCTGGGTTGCCAAAGGGGTGGCTCCGCCCTGGCTTTCAACAAAAAGAGGATGCCCATGATCTGTACGTTGATGTAGGTTTGGCACTTCTTGGCATTGCATCTGTGTTTCGGCAAATCACCGCCACGCTTCTCCGGCACTGCCTTGCTCAGGGTGCCCCGGTGACAACGAGGACATTGCTTTCCTTCCCACGAAGGTAAAAGACCATCAGCTCGAAGCATGGATATCAAGGAGGATGGATTGCTTTTCAAGATGTCAGCCACAGACCTTTTCCATTTGCCACGGTCCCCTCGAATGGTGAGAGCAGCGTCAGGATCACGTACATAAGGTGTTTGATGCCAAGCCCGGTTCTTCTTGGAAGCTGGTCTTTTCTCAATGGACCGCCTGAGCCCACGCTTGGGCACTCGAGGGTTGAATTTGGCCACCATGATGGAAAGCAGGCAGGTTACGTGCTCAATGCAAGCTGGATTCAATGAACTTCAAAGCTACAGATATGTAAGGAGGAACAAAAATACATTGGTTTCACCATGCACATGCCCATGTTAACTCCATGAACCTCACAGCTACAGACATGTAAGAAAGAACAAAAGCAGATTGGTTTCAGCATGCACATGCACATGGCACCTGACTGGAAAGTCATGTGTTTAGGCAATGTACGGAGGATGCTTAGTGCAGCAACTGTTTTCTTTTGCCCGAAACAGTAGTGAAATGTTGCGTACCTACTGTACTATACAACTCGCGGAAGTGCTTGCCTCACTTCTCCAATTGCTTTGCAGCCTCCTCATCTGCTTCGAAGTCACCCTCCTCCAACTCTGGGATCTCTGCTGGCTTTGCTGTTTCCTGGTTGACATCTTCCCGGGAACTTTTGGATTGGATCCTTTTGGTTGGCGGAGGATACTCGAACTTCCCAATTCTTTTCGGAACAGTGCCCGGGAGAGGATCTCGATACAGAGGAGCAGCTGAGCAAGGACTTGGTGACTCAGGAGACGATGGTAGCCAAGCTCGTTCAGGAATTGGTGTCCCCTGAAGTAGCATGTCTTCGATCTCGTCATTCACTTGACAGATCGACATAGTCTTGAATTTTGCTGAAGTGGCTAAACCTGCTCATGTTTTCTTCGATGTCCTGCTCTTTGCTCACACCGTCATCGAAGTCAGCAGGCTTGTCCATGGCACCGCTCTTGTACTTGCCATAGTAGACTTTGTGATGATCAGCCAGAACATCCTTTTGCAGGTCCTGAATCTGAATCCGGTGTATAGGCGCATCATCGTGTTGACCTGGAAGACGGATGTACAGAGCATGGGCGCCAAAGACAAACACAACAGTTCTTTTCAAGACTGCGCGAATGTCCGCTGGTTTGCCACTGGGAAAAGTGCGGCCGAGCAAGGTAAGAAGCTCTTCCATGGTGATGCAGCGGCGTTGGTCATCCTTATGCTCATCCTCTTCCTGCACATCATTTGTGGCATAGGCTCTGCAACAATTTTTGGCTAGCTTGATATCATTGTAGCGGCCATAGCAGGTTTGGTTCTCTTCAGCCGTGACAAAGGACTTCAAATCAGCAAGGTCGATCTTCTCCCGGTTGGGATCGTCCAGGAAGATGCCCTCATGGATTAGCCCGACCCGGTGTCTGAAGTTGTCTAATGACTTGGCTCGGCGCCAGCCAGGGCGACTGTTGAGGCCTAGGCGCCTGGCATGGTACCGGCCCATGGCCAGCATCATAATGATGATGGTGGGCGTCTTCCCTACTCCTGGCCAGCCGAGAAACATGAAGGCGAAGTTCATGAACAGCGGGTACAGAAGTGGAAGCAGCTTGGTGGCCAAAAAGGGCTTGAAGGAAAAGGTGTGCAAAGGAAAATCAGATTCCAACTGAGCGCCAGCCATTCCTTTTGCCTTGTTCTGGGCCATGATTTTCACCGTTGCTTCAGGCCAACCGGAGATTGGAGTACCTGCAGTCTTTAATGTTGCACAGGATCCAGTAGTATTGCTGTCTTCTGAATCACACTCTGGTGCATTGTCGTTGATGTATTGAATGCCCGCCCACAGCTCTTCATCAGCAGGTGCCCATTGAGACGACTGTGAGCGACGGACGCCCTTGCCATCCTTGCCCTCACTGGGTTTGAGAGCAAACCAAGCCACATGGAAGCCGGGTAGCCTGTCAATCAATCCGAAGACGGCCTTTTTGAGAGCCCATGGACCTGGTCGAAGGACAAGCGCGTAGGGAGTTCCAGCACAAAGGCCCAAATCCTCGTCCTTGGTAATCCGCGTTTCAAAGTGCAGAACTTTCAGGACATCGACTGTGCCATCCTGCCGGTTGTAAGCAACCAAGCCCAAGCGGCATCCAGTGGGCAACTGCCTCGTTGGCCTGATGCTGCAAGGCAGCTTCATCGGGGCTTTCTCCTTCATGCATTCGTCTATTTGGTTCAATGGAAACTCCATGGATCCATTGGTCCAAGGTGCTTTGACAGGAGCTTGATGGAATGAGCCTGGCCACCGGCAACGTTGGGGAAACGTGCCATGCCAATGTGGGTCTCAACAATCTCTAGAGCCTGGCTGGCCCCCTCCAAAACATCTAACACTACCACTAAGATTTCTGATTGTAGATGGAATACGCGTAACCCATGTACACTATCCTCCAGTAGCATTTGTAAGGTTTTACGTATCTATATATAGAATATATATCTATATATTACACACACACATATATATATATATATATATATATATCACATATAAAAACATCATCAACCCAAATGATATTTGTGAGACATGTTTTTCTTGAGGATCTTGTGACGTTACGATTGCAAGGTCTTACGTTTTACAGAGGATCTTGGCACCAATAGGTCATATAAGGTCCAAGGACTACCTAAGACTTGCACTAAGAGGCCCTAGGACCTCCCCAGAACCAAGGACCAAGAACCAAGATTTGTCAAAAAAGTCTTGGTGCAATCTTGGTTCTTGGTTCTTGGTTCTGGGAAGGTCCTAGGACTAAGAGGTCCTAGGACCTTCCCAAAACCAAGAACCAAGATTTCACGTAGTGGTGGTAGCATACGTATTGGTGGTAGCATATGCTTATCTTAGAACCATATATGCCAACCCCCACCTCCGTAATTACTTTCTTTATGGTTAAATATTAAAATTGTAAGATATGAAAGGGCTTTATGCAGACGATGTGCGGGCCATTTTGCTTCCCAGAAGATGTGAACACGTCGAGATGACTGTGCAAAATGCATCATATATATACATTATATATGTTTGTGTGTCACATTTCTCTAAATTAGTGAGAAAAGCATGCAAATACCAGTAAAAGTACAGAAAGGGTAGGTACAGGGGGGAGGGGCCACCATATATATATATTACATATATGAGAGATGATACGAGGGATGACTGCTCTCCCAAGACTCTTCTCCTCGAGAACACGTTGATAAGTTGGCGTCCACCAGGTGGCATTCATGCGCCAGTACCAGCTCAGCTGTTTGCCAACACGTGCCCTGCAGGATGGAAAAAAATCAGGGGAAATCATTGGATTCGAAATGGGAAATGGGATATGAACCGGAAAAATGCATAATAGTAGTTGGAAATAGGTATGTACACATGTAACCATCAACAATGGCGATTTTTCACCAACAAAAAACGCTGATATTGATATCATGAAACTGGTTGGTGGTTGACCTACCCCTCTGAAAAATGAAGGAGTTCGTCAGTTTGGGATGATTCTTCCCAATATATGGATAAATAAAATTCATGTTCCAAACCACCAACCAGTTATTAAAAGTGGTATACCCCTTTATTAAACTTACTATTAAACCGGCAATCCAACCAGTTGATATCATGAAATCTGTTCCCTCAAAAGTAGACACGGCTCGCTGGAAATCCCACATTGTTTGATAGGGATTTCCCACGAACATGTTTGAACAAACCAAAGAGTATGGGGAAATAATGAGAAAACCATCTTTAGGTGATGTCTGGTACCTTACAATCGCGGGAGCACCCTAACATGTCATGGTGATATCATATAAAAGTAAATACATTTACACATACACAGGACATATACTCATCATCAATGGCCACAGCGAGGTATGGATGAAATCGCTACGGACCTGATGAAAGCGTTGGTTGGCGGGATGTGACCATTGGTTGCCCAGGTTGCATCATTGTCCTCAAAAATGCTTAAAGGAGCTAAATGTAGGGAATGGATGGGTTGCTGGGGGTTGCTGGGGGTTGCTGGGATGATTATTGATAGTTATTGTGGATTATTCCCTCATTCCCGAAGCACAAGTAAGAATGTCATTGACTTGAGTAACTCTGAATTCCACAGCTGCAAATTCAAAGCCGATATATGCCAAGATCTGCAAATCAGTGTCAACACTCCAAAATTGCTGAACTCACTTTTAAAAATTGTCCTAAGTGGTGCCCCGTAAATCATTATGGTGTTTCTCTGTGCGCTATCACTTCAACCATAGCCCTGTTTTAGGTTCGACCGTCTCGTCCAGCCAAGCTTCGGCTTTTTCACTAGATGATCATAGAAGATCAAGAGCTTCCTCTCCAACCACCGATCATAGAACACGACGATGGAGATATACTGCCTTGAGAGGCTTTAGCAAAAGGTGGCCTGTTGACTAGCTCTTTGTGCACACAAATGTGTGGACATTGGAATCTACAGGTTCAATCCCATCCCACCAAAATTCAATGGAGAGTCGACTCAATGTTTTTCATGGAGGTTTCCTAAAGTGGGGCTAGCCTCAAATCATCGAAAGTTAAACCTATGCCCAGTTGTCAAGGCTTTGGATCTCGATATTTAGCTATCTTCAACCATGCTGGCGAGCCGTTGCTTGGATGCAACCGAGGCTTTCCCGTGTGTCATGGTGCCAAACGTCCGAAACAGTCGCAGAAATCAATCCGCAGCTTGTAACAAACATTCATTTCAGGTACTGCATATATGTTCCCAGCATCTTTCAAATGTCAAGTTTTAGAGAAAACCATGCTGCCGCCAGTTTTACCGTGAAATCGGGCTGTACAATTCCCGTGAGCCAAACTTGTCAGGACAGCAGATTTACTCCCACCCTTTAGAATATACGCCGGATTCCAAGCCGATGTATTTACAATTTCAATCAAACAAACTTAAACTCATCACTCAATTGAACCTTTTTCACTTCGAGAAACGACCTGTATCAAAAAAAACTCTGGTGGCAGTGAAGTTCATCCATGAAACCCAATGAACATCCACGAAGAATCTCCATCATCCATTCCAAGTTTAGCTGGAGACTTTAGAAGTCGCTTCGATGCAACGGACATCAACACCAAGGAACTGCAAAAACTCCTCAACATCGACGCCCTGCCATCATTCCACCGCCACAGAAGGGGATCTCCAAAAATGGTTATCTCACCAGAAATGACGCGTGATGATCAAACAACAAAGGATACAACATGATACAACTAGGAAGATATCATGCGGCTTATTCAGGGCGAATCTTAATCAGCAAACTGATACATGAGAATGGTAACAATAAACAATAGAAGAGAGTCTCTGAGTTTTAAGATCAAACTGCCACATCTTGGAATCTTCAATCATGTTGGTAAAAAAACATAAACTACCTATATAGTTTGATGGTTTCATTCCAACATTGGAGAGTCATGGGGGATGATGACAGATCCTATGGTTTTACTCACATGATCTTCAATTGCACTTGCCCTCTGGTAAACTAGAAAAACGAGAGATCCCGATGTTTAAGTTCGGTAGATCAACAAAGCAAATGGCCCATGTTCAACAGCTATGTTAGATCACCGGAGGGTAAATCTGTTAATCCGATGATGATCCTTGTCGAAACATATAAAAAACCATATGCCAAACCATTAATCTAAACTAGATATCTTCAGATATCTTCAGCCGCGCAGCTGAGTCTGCCTCGGTCAAAAGAGACATGCCGGCAAGATGGTCGCCATAGTCACACAGGATTAGGACATATCCATAGGCCAAATCTGGATGAACACCTCGGATGGGCGATGATGGAGGATGGAACCAGTTGCAGAAACATCATATGTCAGTACATATATGCACATGCCGAATATATATATATATATATAAATGTGTGTGTCTTTAAATAAAATAAACAAATATATTTTAAACAAATATATATATATATATAAATTATATTATTGAAATATACTATACAAATATATCTTAAATATAAAATGTACTATATATATTAAGCAAATAAATATATTATTATATCATAGATATTAAATTTAAAACTATATCTATATAAAATCTATGAAGAATAAAAATATTTTTGTTTAAAATTTTCATATATATATATATCTCACATGTCTTAAAAATATATATATATATATATCCTATATATATAAATATCTGTTGATATATATATATATATATCTGTTGATATATATATATATATCCTATATATATGTGATTTATATATATATATATACATTATTTATCAATATTATATTTATGTATGTGGCAACATTGGAGACCATCCGTACTTTCATGGTTTATACAAACCATTTCTGGTGATTTTAGGGAGATGGTAAACATCATTGTTTTACCAACATTACGTAAAGATCTAGTACCCCCTCCAAAAAGATAGAACAGGAAACACATAGTTTACGATTTTTTTTGGTAGGATTTTACTTGTTTATCTTGTCGGTGGTTGCTACAATGATTTTTGTTACATGGCTACAGGCATTCTTCCGAACAAGTGCTCATATCCAGCCTGGAACAGAACTTGGACTTTGGCATGAATATAGTTGTATACAAATATAAATATACATACTACTGCCGAGGCATCATCTCCACTATGTTTTCCATTGTGATTCATGATGTTGAGTTGTGCATAGTCGATCATGATATCATGATGATCATTCTCTATGGATCCCAAAACACTGAGTGAAAAGGTAATTAATCCCGTGAATCATACTACAGTAAGTACTTCCTAAGAAGGTACTTGGATGCATAGGGATTAAAAAAACGTTAATTCTCATTCATAATCCATTCATCCATCAACAATCCATGAACAATCAATTAAATCCCCTTAATATCCAACTAATAAATGATTTTGATTTGGCTCCTGTGCTGACAACTATCGCACTAGATCTTATAGGTGAGGTGTACATAGCTTTTTCCAAGGCATTTTCCGAGTCGCCTTCGACATCGGTATACACCAGGAATTCACATGACACCTTTGGGAGTTGGTGAATGTTTGCTACCTATCTTCAACCAGCTAAGTGGAAGATGTTCAGGAATTGCGCTTGCATTTTTACATCTCATGAAATCTCCCATGACATGGCAATTTGGAGACCCTGCATGTTTTTCTTAGCTGGTTGGCCGAAGGAAGTTTAGAAGTCAAACTTCCGACAATATGGACAGATGAAAAGCAGAGATGGGAAGAGTCAGAGAAGAGAAGAGAAGAGAAGAGAACAAGAGACGAGAAGAGAAGAGAACAAGAGACGAGAAGAGAAGAGAACAAGAGACGAGAAGAGAAGATAAGAGAAGAGAAGAGATGAGAAGAGAAGAGAAGAGAAGAGATGAGAAGCAGAAAGAAGATCAAAGAAGAGAAAGTCAGAAGAAAGAAGGTGCTGGTGCGCGAAAAGGTAGTTAGGAAAGTCGCGAAACACTGCATTTTTCCAATAATTTGTGGATCCGGAGGGTCGAAAAGTAGTGCCCAAATGAGAGATGAAATTGTGGGGCAAAGCACATTCCGAAGTCAAAATGTGCAAAGCACCTCAGCTTCGGAGCACTTTTAAAAGTTGAGATGTTGAACAAGTGCACGCCGTTTTGGCGCGGAGCACTTTTTTTGGCGTTCAATGTCGTTTTGCTTGGCAAGCGCACGGGATTCTGCACGTTGCCAAGAGTGAGCAAACGCGAAGGTTTTGTAGAATTTTCAACTACAACCACCACTATGCTACACTACACTCCACTACACTACAACTACAGCTACAACTACACCTACACTGCCTTCCACTACACTACATTACATTACACTACACCACATTACACTACACCCAATTACACTACAACTACAACTACAACTACAACTACAACTACAACTACGCTACAACTACACTACGCTAATTACATTACACTACACTACACTAGAAAACACTACACCACACCACACTACACCACACTACACCACACTACACTCAACTACACTACAGAACACTACACTACCCTACATTACATTACATTACGTTACTTACGTTACATTACATTACATTACATTACACTACATTACTTACACCACCACACATGCCCCTGCAACTACACTACACTAACTACACTACAACACACCTACAACTCCACTACACAATAGCTACAACTACAGCTGCACTACACCACACTACATCCAGCAGTTGTGAGTGAGGTGACCGACCAGGTGACCACTGCAACCACTACAACCACTGCAACCACTCCAAAAACCACAGCTCCAACCACGTTTTGGTCCATCAGTGGATTCGCTCTGCCATCCGTGATTCACAACAACCGACCTCTCCTATAGCTTGCCTATTTTTGAAACTTCCGCCACCGCCTTGTGCGGTACTACTGGTATATGATTATGTCAATTAATACACACATATCCCTATCTACGGCCAGCCATGAAACCAACAAAGCACACTTACTCGACCAAATATACGCGGATATCATCCAGGTACCAACCATCAACAAATATGACAATTAAATCAAAACTCATTATATAATCTACCATGTTTGTTTAAAAACTGACCATTTCCATAGCATCATAGCTATGTGCCATATTGTGCCATGGCCAAAGGATGGTTTTTGGTGGGTAACGTCATCCATCCCATGGGCATCCAGTCCCTACTAAGAGACTAATGACCATCCCCATTATCAGTCTGGGTAAATTATAATATTTCACTAAGGAAGGTACTTGGATCCATAGGGATATATATATATATAGATGTATATATGGAATGTGGGCTTTATATCTGGGTAATTAATATTTTTCACTAACCTGAATGGTTCGGCCATTTGGTGATAATTTCCCTTACTAACCATGATTTCCAGTGAGGGAGAACAGTGAGGTCGTGATCAAATTTACCCAGATCAGTATATCATGCAACTTTTGACCATGGCACATGTAAAACCCCATCAACAATATCCATCTATCTATCGCTCTATCGATCTATCTATCTGCCTATCTATCAATCTAATCCTATCTAAACCTGTCTCATCCCATCTAATCCCATCTCATCCTATCTAATCCTATCTAATCAAATCTAAACCTGTCTAATCCTATCAAATCATATCTAATCCTATCTAAACCTGTCTAATCCTATCAAATCATATCTAATCCTATCTAAACCTGTCTAATCCTATCAAATCATATCTAATCCTATCTAGTCCTATCTAAACCTATCAAATCATATCTAAACCTGTCTAATTCTATCAAATCACATCTAATCCTGTCTAAACCTGTCTAATCCTATCAAATCATATCTAGTCCTATCTATTCCTATCTAATCCTATCAAATCATATCAAATCATATCTAATCCTATCTAAACCTGTCTAATCCTATCAAATCATATCTAATCCTATCTAGTCCTATCTATTCCTATCTAATCCTATCTAATCATATCTAAACCTGTCTAATCCTATCAAATCATATCCAATCCTATCTAAACCTGTCTAATCCTACCAAACCATATCTAATCCTATCTAGTCCTATCTATTCCTATCTAATCCTATCAAATCATATCTAATCCTATCTAACCCTGTCTAATCCTATCAAATCATATCTAATCCTTTCACATCCTATCAAATCATATCTAATCCTATCTAAACCTGCCTAATCCTATCAAATCATATCTAAACCTGTCTAATCCTATCAAATCATATCTAATCCTATCTAGTCCTATCTTTTCCTATCTAATCCTATCTAATCCTATCTAAATCTGTCTAATCCTATCTAATCATATCTAATCCTGTCTAATCCTGTTTAATCCTGCCTAATCCTATCTAATCATATCTAATCCTGTCTAGTCCTATTTAATCCTATCTATTCCTATCTAATCCTATCTAATCCTATCTCAACCTATCTAATCCTATCTAATCCTATATAATCATATCTAATTCTATCTAATCCTATCTATTCCTATCTAATCCTATCTATTCCTATCTAATCCTATCCATCGATCTATCGATCTGTCTATCTATCTATCTATCTATAGTATAGATACACATACCATACCAGCTTATTCCACCATTTTTCCTGGTGAACTCTCCATGTCCACAGCAAAGGAGCTTGCAGAAAATTCCATGGAATGATGTCGCACCACCGATGGCTCATCTGTACAGTCCACGTGGCTCAACAGTCCGAAGGGCTGAACGAACTTGCACCATCCGCTCCGCAAATACCAAAGATTGTAGAGACTGTACCTATATTGCTTGATCAGTGGTTTGTGTTGGTAAATGATGGTAGCGAGATGGATACCAACATAATCTATATGTAGAATATGTATATATCTATATATTAACATATATATATATAATTACATATAATATAATATAATATAATAAAATATAATATAATATAATATATATACATATATATATATACATATATACATCGCCTTGTAACTAACACCGGAAAATCCTTATGCTACGACGGATCTTTTTTCAAACAAGTTGGGATCCATGGCATATCCCCCAGTCATAAGCCGACTTTTGAGTACAGATTTCGACGATATCCCCATGAATATCCCATGAAAGCCCCCACTATCTGATTGTTAAATCCAGCACTTGACAGTGGCACAACCTCACAAGATCCCAGCGCTTTTCAGTATCATCCCTGTCAACAAAAAATACGTGTGAACAACGGGTACGCCATATATATAGAGAGCTTTAGCATGCTTTAGCCACATGACTCTGTGATTCTTGGGGTAAATGTTGGTAAATTTAAAGTATACCAGTACCATACTTTTCGCATATGGGATATGTCACACATTTCTGAGAAAAAAACAACTAAAATCCAAACAGCTACACAGGCTTCCCAGAGATCGCTTCCATCATCAGAGTAACCTCAACTGGCAAGCTGCACTTCGCGGCAAGGCGAAATATCTAATGGACGTTGCAAGCGCTACAAATGGTCCCTAGAAACCATATACATGGTAGTTGTCATTCGGCGGAATCGCTCACTCTTATGTACAGTGCACAGATATTAACACAACTTAATGCAAGAGGTGACACTACTTTTGAGGCAAGGCTTCGTTTCATGCGTCAGGGTGACTTGTGCCTATCCCAAAATGGATCAACATAGACATCAACAAGCTGGTGCCGATGGTGATCTAGGTTGGTTTATACAGTTTATACCAAGATTAAGATGATTAAGCATGGTGCATGGTGATGATGGTAACTATTCTAACCTTAGTTCGATGGCTAGATTGGCTAGTAAGCCAACTCATAAGTGCGAAGGTTTCGTGTCTATATAATACATGGTCGCATGGCCACACGGTCACTTGGTTCCCTTGCTCCGGCAGTCCAATTCAAAGCTTCTGTCTGGTACCCTTCACCTGGTAGTTCATGCTGCACGATATCTATGGTTTTTAACCCATCACAGACTCTTTATTGCCAAGAAACAGTCCTTGACCCTGAATAAGGGTAGGCCATGAGCACTGTGACATTCGTATAGGAAACCGCTCTGGAAATGTCCAAGGACTTGTGCAAGTTCAAAGTAAAGTTACTGAATTGATAGTCCTGACCTCTCGCCGAACCTAGGCGTTTTTTGCGTCCCAAGAATCACAATAAGGCCGCGTATCTTGGCGATTTGGTACCATCAATTTTTGACACAGACCCCAGTGTCGCCCTAACCTTCCAGGCAAACCTCTGAGATAGGTAGCCTGGGTGATTTTACCTGATGATTTTGGGCTTGAAAATACCTATCTGATAAGTAACGAAGCCAGGTGACGGTCCTGACATTTAAGAACAACACACAGTAACGATTTTCGCAATGCCGACCATGGTTATTGATCATCCTTGGGCTTGGTAGTTGTTTGACACGTCCAGGTCCCAATAAATTCTGAAGGATAACGCTTGTCCATCAACTGACGGTTTTAGCCTCCCATTACATTCCGCTACCCAGTGAGATTAATGGAATACCCCCAGTTACAATCAGTTTTTGCAGACATGGTTTCTTCACGTTCTTCCCGCCAAGTCACCATTTATATATATATATATTTCATATTCATAGATATGACTTTCATTTTCTGTGTTGGATTTGACCCACCTCCATTGTGGTGTCCCAAAAACTGTTGGGTTTATGGTAGATATATCGGACATACTATGGCAACTATGGGTAAACCATCAAACAAGACTGGGGCACCACCTTGTAGGGTTATTCATTGGATTGGTTCAAGGGAACATCTTAATCGGAAACCATGGTTTTTACTGTTACAAAAAATAATAAATATCGGGGTCTTTCTGTAAATTGTCCCTTAAACCAATCCAATGAGTTGTAGTTTCCCATATCTTCCCCGCTTTTGCCACCAGGCCGCGACGGTACTCAACGGCCGACAGTCTTCCAAGCGCTGGGCCCAGCGATGCGGAAGCTCTGGACGACAACGCGCAGGAGGGACAGCCCCAGATGTGGGCAGCGTTGAGGGACCAGTTGCCCAGGTAAGGACGGTGGAGCAGATCACGAAGTTTCCACCTGACTCTGATAGTTGTTGGATGTTTCTGGGTGACCGTTTTGTTTGGGGAAAAATCTTCTTCTTTGGAGGGTTTTTTCCTAATATGGAGGTTTTTTTTACCAATGTCTCCTGACGACTCTGATGACTGTTATTTCTTGGGAACATCTTGGCCGGAAACCATGTTGTTTCCCATGAAATAGGAAGTTGCTTTCCCGTTTTGAACTGTTTCCTGACGTCAAGTTTATTGGTGAGTTGCTTGGTCTCCTGTTAACAAAAAACCTGAGGGTGTTGGGCCTCAACGCTTCAAGTCAAGAGTTCTTTCTTGTCAGATGCCGTCAAAGAAAATATGGAGATATCAGCTGCAACAGTGATTTATTTAACATATTAAAACAAGATTAAACAAACATGTTATAGACTATTTTCCCATGATTTCCTCAAACCCCTTTTTTCGTTTGGGGATTTCCAAGTCGCCACGCTTTGAACACCGGAGGCTAGTGGGGATCTGCCAAGTCGCCTGTCTTGCCTCGAATCCGGACATAGGTAGCGGGATGGTAGGGGGCCCCATCTTCAACCCCCTTTTTTGTTCAGACGTTGTCGTTTCACCTGAAGGGGTACAGGATGGTGCCCCTGTTTGATAGCATTCAGTTGCCTCCTAAGTGGCTGAATTCTATGGTTTACGGTAGATATAACTATAGTTAATGGGGGTTATAATGGTTTATAAACCAACTTATAATTGGGGGGCCCCATCCTGTATTCCTAAAGAGCCTTTGTTCAATTCTTAAAAAAAACCTGAATGATTGCCGAAATGCAGCTATGTTTTTTGTCTCTGCTGATGAATTCAATCGCAAAAATGCTAAAGAACATATACAATAATGTATGTATATATATATATATTAATGCAATTTTCTATATAGTTGTATATGTATTACAACCATTAGATTTGAATTGTCCCCATCAGGCTGACTGAGATTACAGTAGAGGTTCTTTTAGTGAATACAGTCTGTGTTTGGGTTTGCTGTGAACAAGTCGGTCAGCTCTTGAATTCTGGCACCAACACATTGACAGGCACATACTGATCATACTGGCAGACAAAATGGTCTGAGCGGCCGCAGCGGCCAGGTTCATCAAAAGAAATCAAGGTCAGGTTCTATCATTTAGGCCCACGATTGAGGGCTCTCGAAAAATATGAAGCATCACTAACGGGCGTTTGGAGTTTCTAAGTATTCTCCAGAAATTACATGGACATATATTTCACCTTTAGGTAGTCTCACAGTGTGTAGAAACTGGCATAAAATTAAAAACTGTAGAAACTGAGTTCGGCGAGGTGCAAGTGATACACTGTCCAACCTCGGCTAGGCGATTAGTGGGCTTAGAACCCCACAAAAAAAAAAAAACAAGGAAAATTAGTGCAACAAAGGGGAAATGTAATGGTGATTTTGGTTTACAACCCAATCCCATTATGGAATATCCGCCGACCCCGGCCTTTGCCAAGGCAGGGGCGGCGCCTGGGACCACCGGAGGTGTGGAACTTGGCTCTCGGGTCGCAAGCAAAGGCACACGCCATTCAGGCAACACCTCTGCCAGCTACATGCCCCAGCCATCTACATGCTCCTGCCGAACTCTTACACCTACATGCCCCTGCCATCTGTTTTTCAGGGGGTTCAAGACTGCCGTTTGCCCGGCCTCAAACCCCCCAAACGCTTCCGCAGGCCTCAAGGGAAACAACTCTACAAGCTACGAC
>CAMXCT020002972.1:0-80361 GCA_947184155.2 Cladocopium goreaui
TTGTAGACTCGAGTCACTCGAGTCTCCCGAATTGTTTTGTCGGGTGTGAATAGTATGTCATAGTATGTCATAGTCATAGTCATGAGTTTCATTGAGTTTCCAGATTCCATATGCTTCCAGTCATTTCCAGTCTATCCATATCTATCCATATCTATCCATATCTATCCATTCCGAGAAAATCGTTTTCATTCCAGGCCATGCAGAAGCGTAGCCAGGCCACGGATGGTTCAAGCTGCTCAGATCGCTGGGGATTCAGCAGATTCGACCTGGGATCCCGGGGTCCAGGTCATGCGTGGTCCTGGTCCTCCCCGTTTGCAAGATGTCACAGAAGCTCGGCTGGTTGTCATTGAAAAAACATATTAAACACATCAGAAAAATAATGAAAAATCTATCTTCCAGGTGTAATCCAAGGGCATCGCCCCGATTTGGGACAAATTACAGTGATAGAACATCGAACATCAATATGATAATATGATGAAATATGCCGTATCACCTTGTCAGAGCTGCAAGAGAAAGACTCCAAGCCAACCTTTCTCCTTGGCCGATTTCCAGCTCGAGTCTGCAAAGCATTCAGCCACATTTTTTCCCGCTAGAACGATGCTGGAACATGATCGGAGTGATTTGTTGATGTGGTTTGTGGCTGGTGTTCTAGCAGATGCCAAGGAGAGCTCTGGACAGTGCCTCCTCCTTATGTGATCGCTGACTGGCAGTTGTACAGAGTAAGCTTTCGTGCTTTCATTTGGCAAGAGTCAAACTTATCAACCCCAAAATGGAGGGTCCACAGGCCCTGTGGTCTTGACCCATACTGTGGCCCATACCCATTTTTCGCGTTATGTCTGAGGGCCAACTCTGCAAACATCGTCACCGCACGGGCCACCCGTGCAAACATCGTCACCTCACGGGCCACCCATGCAGACATCGTCACTGCACGGGTCACTCTCTCGTGGAATCCTAGCAACTGCTCCCAACACTCAGGTGCCGGAATCCTTCAGAAGTCAGTGTTTGAGAACTGTTTGGTTTTTGTGATTCCTAAGTTATGAATATGTTTTGATCAGACTTGCCCGACACAGGCCGGCCGAGATGGGCAGATTGCTGGTGACGCACAGGCACGGAGAGCCACGGAGACACAGAGTTCGCATGTTTCGAAGCATCTCCTCTTGTATCCTCTTGTGCTATAATGTGCCCTTACCAATTGCTCATAACTACTCTAAGAACTTCTACCGGTAGCCCATGGCAGCCCCAGATACTTCCTTAGGCCAAGCAATAATTTCATCCCGCATCACGGGACCCATCAGCATAGCAGCACTCCATGGTGGCATTTTGAATGGGCGAGGCTCAACGGAACATGCACGCGATCGCAAGGAATTTGGTAGACAAGGGCCTGCTAGATCCCAGGAGCGTTGCGAATTTTGCGAATTTTGCGAATTTTGAAATAGCAATTCTTTATTTTTCTTTGTTTTTGCTAAAGCGAGACATCAATAGACATCACGTATCAGCAGTTCTTCTGCAACACACTTTACCCATCTTTACCCTCCAGGTGCAAGAATCCCATATCCTTGCGCGCGCTTAGGAGCATTCCTAATGGACTCTCAGAAATACCTGCGAACGATGTTGACATGCTGCTTGGCAAGCCTTGACGCTCCATTAAATTTCATTGATGCAGTCACAAGTCGCAAGTGTTTTGATAGTTCAACATTTTTCAACTGGTGACTGACAGTCAAAACGTGGTTTATCATGAGGTTGTCGATGCTTCGGCATCTGAAAGAGGTTGGAGAAAGCTCGAGGCTGCGTCCTGTTCACTACAGTCACAAGAAACGTTGAAGACGAGCCACGAGCCACTCACCAAATTTGCAACAGGTCATGTGATCTTGTAACATCATTCTTTGCATGCAGAAGGACTTGTTTTGTTTGACTTCCAGCGGGAATGTAGACCTTATAATACATATTTCTTGGATGTTACGAAAGCCAGCCGATAGGCTAGGCAAAGTTGTTTTCGCGAACGAAGTGAGTATAGGGGGTGTGGGGGGGGAGGTTGCCCAGGTGCACCGAAATCTCGATATCGGGTGGTGATAAGGGTGGCCAATTGAATTTTTTAGGGGGCATGTACCACTAGGCAATTTGGTGACGGTGGGGTTCGATTCTCCCTAGGTCCCCTGAAAACGGAAGGAAAAAGGTAGGAAAAACCAAGGAAAATGAAGGAAAATCGTTAAAAAACAGTGGGAGAATGGAGGAAAATGGTGGAAAATTGTGAAAAAACATTAAACTGGAAGAAAAAATGAATGGCAAGCTTGGAAAAACCAAGGAAATCGAGGAAACCGTTGGGAAAATGAAGAGGAAACTCTGGAAAAACCGTGGGAACGCAGGAAAAGGTTTGAAAAAAAACATGAAATGGAGGCAAGGCAAAGCTTTAAAAAAGCTAGGAAGATAGAGGCAAGAATATATTGAAAAAACTAAGGATCCGAAGCTCAACGAAGAGCAGCGTCCATTGGGGTTCGGAGCAAGACAGTTTGCAAGGGGATGAGGAGTGATACCGAGGAAGGAGTGGCGAAGGGTTGCAAAAAATGGAGGAAAATGGAGGAAAATTGTGAAAAAAACATTAAACTGGAGGGAAAAAAATAATGGCAAGCTAGGAAAAACCAAGGAAAACTGAGGAAATTGTTGGGGAAATGAGGAAATTGCGGGAAGGAAACTCTTGAAAAGCCGTAGGAAAACGCAGGAAAAGGTTTGAAAAAAAGGCATGAAATGGAGGAAAGACAAAGCTTTGAAAAAACTAGGAACAGAGGCGAGCATATTGAAAAAACTAAGGATCCGAAGCTCAACGGAGAGCAGCGTCCGTTGGGGTTCGGAGCAAGACAGTTTGCAAGGGGATGAGAAGTGATACCGAGGAAGGAGTGGCGAAGGGTTGCAAAGCAAGGACAAGATGGACAAGTGTGAAAAAAAAGAAACATGCATGCACCTTTCAGACGGCAAACTTGGATCATAGCCTAGGCTACAGCGACATTTCTTTGCAGAACCAAAAAGATTCCGGCTAGGGGCTGGCTTTCGTCCCCCTCCTCAGGTTCTGAGGTACTGCACCATTATTGCGATCTTGATAATTAAGTTATATGAATATGTAATGTGGACCAGCGTTTCGTCAATGCTTTGTTCATGTGGCATCTTCGTTGGTAACCTGGAAACAGGACTCACAGACCTCATCATATGGAGGAGCACATTGATCATACATTGTCCCAGAAAGTCTGTGAAAAGTGTGTTTGCACCCCTCGCCAGTCTATCCTTCCAGGAGCTTGGCCTAGGAAATCGAAGCATTATTTGAGTGTCGCTGCACACGCCTTGCGCGTGTGGAAATCGTCTCCAGCGAGATTCTGTAAGGAGAAGGGATCATTACATTCTGAGACGTTTTGAGTTTTGCGTTGTGAGAGAAGTTCACCAATGTTTCAAGTTCTGAAAGTTTTCTTGCTCTATTTGAGAAATCTTCAGGACAGCGACGCTTATTTTTGCAGCATTTTGCAGCAGCTATCTCAGATGCTCCTCTTTGATCCAAGAGATTAACTCGTGACGCGAAGTGTGATGACTCGTGATAGGCAGGGACAGAAAGGGACATGATAGGGAAATGTGTCTTCGCCCTTCCAGATGTTTTGAGGTTTTGCCCTTGAACTTGGGCAAACTTCTGAAAGCCGAAATTGCTGAATTTGGCACGAGCATTTTGCATCGCCATTGTCGCTTGTCTCCGAGCGATTTTCCGAAGGGCTTTGATCGAAAGGTTTACATCGACGTGTTAAGCCGTCGAGATTTGAGTGGTGCAGATCGCAGCCTGGCAGCTCAAGTGTTTTCAAGTCCTGAATGAATTCAGGATTCGAACCGGCGATTTGTTCAAGTGGCAAGATGTGGCATGTGGCAAGTGAATCAATGCAAGTGAATCACAATTCATCAAAATTCAACATATTATTGGAACAGCTTGCCGTAAACTTGAACAGGTCAGCCAGCTTCCAGGGTGTGCAGGCACAGCCATGGTTTTGTTTAGACTCAGACTTAGACTTCCTTTGCACATCTTTGCACTCATGGACCTTAACTTCTTTGTCCATCTTTGTCCGAAGTTGAAGAATGATTTGCCTGATGAGCTTGTGACCAAGCTGGCCTGTAGCACCTCCAAAATCATATATAGAATGGCAATGACTCAGTGTTCAGCAGCATAGTTCAGCGGAGTCTGCTTTTTTGAAGCGATGATCAAGTCGCGCTAGTCTCGATTTTTTTCGAGAAGTGAGTGCTCATCAGCTTTCA
The DNA here is from genome assembly GCA_947184155.2 of Cladocopium goreaui. Classification (NCBI taxonomy): domain Eukaryota; class Dinophyceae; order Suessiales; family Symbiodiniaceae; genus Cladocopium; species Cladocopium goreaui. The sequence goes on from CAMXCT020002972.1 coordinate 4,279, forward strand.
GTTAGCACCCTCACGGGATGGGCCAACGGATGCTGATTTTCCCTCTATTGCGACCTTTGAAATTCAACTGCATCAACTGCGAAGCCTTGTGGGCCGTCCGGGCAGCCAAATGTGCAAGCCCTTTTGGTCATTTGATCAATTGCTTCGCCACTATTTCGCCACTTCCTCAGCAATTTTGTGATGTTTTGGATTCCAGCGACTTTATATTTCAACAGCCTCGCTTGGAATCCTTACAGAGTTATGGCTCTGTTCAAACTCTGTGTGCCAACAGGGTGGTGTTCGCTTGACCGTTGTAGATTGACTTGCCATGACTTGCTTTGGTTCAACACGGTTCAACCGTTCAACCTTAACCATCCAACAAGTGACACTTGTTGCTGGCAAGTTGAGACCCCGGCAGCAATTCCCCCGAAGGGCGAAGGACACCACGCGGGCATAGGATACAGCAAAAAGAAAGCAAACAGCGAAGCAGTGCTTGAACGTCTCATTTTTCCAAGTTCAATGCACCATGCATGATACAACTATAGTATGTAAATCACTTTCCGACTTATGTAATTGTTCATGGGGTCGTTCAGTTGTTCATTCCGTGCTTGTGTTTTTGCGCGTGTGCCAATACCTGTTTGTACTGAGTGTGAATTGATTTCTTGAATCGCCCTCAGGCACTGATGTTCCAGTCGAAGGTGGGGTTTCCATAGCTTCTATTCCAAAGACCAGAAAAGGAAAGCAGAGCACTTGCAGCCGTCAGCTTATGTAGCTTGAAGCAGCGACATAAAGGCATGTTTGCAATCAACCTGGACGAGTAATACTGTACAGTCGCTCGCAATGACCTTTTCAAACACAGATTGTCATGTGACTGATGACATCAGAGCAACTTGGCTGTATGGCCATTAAATAGAGAGACTGGCCACAAACCCTGCAATTGTTTGCCCACCTGCTCACATAAGGCCTCCTGCGCACAAATAGACCCACACACGCAAAGGTGTGTACAAACACACACACACAAACATGACAACAGACGTGTCAGATCATAGGTGGATACTGAACAGAATTTCTGATCTTCATGCCGCAATCCTCTGCTCTCAGTTTGGAGCTGAAAATTAAGATAGGTCTGATATGGTCTGATAGTCTGACGTGGTCTGATTGATACACTTCTGATGCTGACACGGCTGCTGTAGGCTGTCTTAATGGAGGCTTCTCATGCTCTAATGGACGAAGGCACCAAGCAAGTGCACATGTATCACGTGTTATTGCAGATTTTGTTGTAAGGATAACATATTATTGCCCGCACCACAAACGTATGATATTCACTGATTCACTGAGAATCAAAGAAGATAGCCAAGCTTTAGTCAAGGCCCAGGCAGTCCCTTTGGATCCCTTGGTGCTGGTGGAAGAGTCGCAGCAAATGTAGCCAGCAAACCATAATTAAAACACGTTAGATCACGTTAGAATACAGCATCGCAGGGTCTTCTGCGGCCATGCATTGCGCATGATGCCAAGTCGGAGAAAGCTGCGATGCTTTCTGCTTCTGCATGCGCTGCTTCTCGGATGTTTGGTTTTGGGGCCGCAGGCGTGGCTGGGTGCAACCCACCACACTACAACTGGGACATGTCGATCCGGCAAGGGCTTGCAACGAGTTGTGAGAGACTCCAAGCGATTGGACTCCGAGCTGTGGCCAGAGATGTTTGACTGGGTGAAAAGCACTGGTCTGGATACATCAGATATTCAGGTCAAAGTTGCTGCAACTGAGGATCTGGCCAAAGGGGAACTTGGGCTAGTAACCACAGCACCACTGGTAGCAGGGGATATCCTTGCTTGGGCACCCACTTCACTGCTATTGAACAAGGATAAGGCAGTTGATCTTTGGGGAGCATTGGTGGAAGATTTGTCCGACCGCCTTGCGTTGATTCTTCTCCTGGTGCAGGAGCGCTTCTTGCACGGCACTGCTTCGAAGTGGCACGTCTACATGCAGAGGCTGCCAGACTTCAACGGCGATGTTTCGGGTCCCAGCTTTCTTTGGTCAGAGGAGGAGATCTCCTTGCTACAGGGAAGTGATGGATATGGCGCAGCTCTTGCAATGTATAACACCATTGTTGATGAATATGAGTGGCTCAATGAGAATCTTTTCCTAAAGCATCCAGATACCTTTCCAGCTGAGACCTTCAGCTTCAAAAATTACTTGTGGGCTGCAGCCAATGTGGCCTCCAGGGCATATGGGGACGACCCATCAGGAACTCATCTTTGTATCGCACCACTGGTTGATTTTCTAAATCACAAAGCCGGCGCTTTGCAGCTCACACGCTTCGGCAATGGCATTGTAGCCTATGCGCACAAGAACTATGAAGCTGGCGAGCAGGTTTGGGTAAGCTATGGTGGGAAGAGCAATGCTGAGATTTTGTCTCAGTATGGATTTGTTGATCCTGATAACAGCCAGGAGGCAGTATACATCAGAGTCGGAGAGCATCTACCTGTAAAGTCCAATGCACAGCTCGAACTCATCAGCCAGTTGCTTGAAGATCAGGATCCCGCCACTGCGATCTTTCGCATCTCGCGAAAGCCCCGAGAGTGGGAACCAAAGTTGATGCCAGTCTTGAGAATTCTGGCAAAGAAAGATGACTTGCCACAAGACGCAGAAGAGATGATTCCTCGACAGGAACCAGAACTAGAGGCATCTGCGTATGAATTGCTGCAGCAAGGTTTGAAGACGCGAGAGAATGAATATCCATTCTCTCTTGAAGAGGACAAGAAGCAGCTCGACAAGCTGGAGAAGGACCCCCCTGCCGATGCTATTGGTGATCGATTGACCCTGGCCTTAAAATTACGCATCTCAGAACAAGAGCTGTTGGAGCTTGTGATGGCATATGCTGGTGACCAGGCGTTGCGTGCCAAAGCCTAAAAGGGCTTGCAGGAACGAAAAAAGATGAAACAAGTGGACACATCAGTTCTGACTATGTAGTTCATGGGCATCAACAGGAATATGTCCATGACAAGAGCATTGTTGACATTTTCAAATGTTGGATAATGTTGGCATATGCAGGAATATGCCCATGGCTCACGTTTCAGCAAGAGCTCATTGACTGTTGATGGGCTCCCAGCCACGGCTGTTTCACAAACTTAGCCCGACCAGCCTTATCATGTTACAGTCGGCCAGCTCAACAAGATCAATCTGTAGAGATGTTCAGTGACATAAATGTTCAACAAAAGTTTTTGGTATCTCTATAATTCATACCATTCGATTCAATATTCTGTTTGTGAATCAATCGCAAGAACGTATTGATTGACACCCCAACCGCAACCTGCCTTAGACAACAACAATCCCAAATCTGATCCACGTTGACGCCTCGCCGTGTCTTTTGCCAAGAGCTTGGATTGTTGCTTGATCATCAATCCTGATCCTTTGACATCCTTTGACATTGTGGCCAGTGTTGACTCAGGAGACTGTCAAGATGAGTGCCAAGCTTTGTGTGCAATGACAAGCAGCTCTGTTCAAGATGTTTCAAGATAGATTATCAGACTGACTCGGCTGGTCCTTGAAATGGGTGATGATTCGGTCCTTCAGGTGGTCATCACACGCTTCCCAGCACCAAGCAGCTGACGACACGAATGGCCTCTAGCGGTCGCAACTTGCCTGCCAAGGCAGCACGGGAGGAAAATCAATGATTTTCTTGTGTGGAACTATGTGGAACTACTGTAAACCATGTTCATCCATGTTCATTATGTCATTGGCATTTGGGCACAACCATCTCTTGCCAGCTGGATTCTTAGAGGATGTCATAAATATTATAATGTTTATTGGGTTACGAATGCTTTCCCAGTGATACCAGTGCAAGGGGGCAGGTTCAAACCTCTTGCAGGCGCAAACCATGCAGAATCTGCAGCATATATTGGCAGCTGCCAAGAAGAACAAGCCCGTGACCCGCGTGCGAGACCCAGCTGGAGGAGTCATTGTGGAGCTTACAGAAGAGAATTCCAAGCTATGCCAACCAAGATGCGTTTCTTTGAGTCATGTTGTCCTGATTTGATACCAACTCAACACTCAACTCTGCACTGTGTGCACTGCGTGTCCATGGAAAGATTGGACAGTCAGCAGAGGTAGAGAATGCGCGGATGTTGAGGGCAAAGTTTACCGAGCTGCAGGCAAGCACCGGGAACCGCCAGAAATTTCTGTTTCCAAGATTCGCTTGGGCTCCAGGATTCTCCTGACGGAGCAGATTTAGATCCGCTGACAGTCCCCAAATGTGTGGAGCAACTTGGCTTGCGTTTGTTTTTTGGTTTTCAACTTTGACTGGTGGTTTCGCAGGTGAGTAGAGAAAGAGCGGATCCTATTCATATTCATGAAGTCATAGTTTTATCAGGTTTTTATCATGTTTAATCAAGTTCTACCGTGAAGTTCTAGCCTTGCAACAACTGTGATTAAATGCCAGGTGCAATCACTGTGGCTGGCCAGTCTATCCTCGGGAGTCCAAGGCATCACGCGGTATCCTCCCATATCAATCCTATATCCGCAATATGATCGTCCAATAGGTCCAATATCAATCCAATATCAATCCAATATCAATCCAATCTTGATTCCATATCAATTCCATATCAATTCCATATCCTCCAATCTCGTCCAATCATGACGAGACCATACCTAGTCATACATAGTCTACATTTTCCATCATGTTCCCGCTGCGGTGAGCAGCATTTGTGCGGAGCATTTCCAGATTCCACGTGGGGCACGACATGTTCACACAGCTTATGCGGATGGATCATCGATTTACCAGCTATTTTGCTATTTTTGATGTTGCCCAGGGGTACAGAATTTTGACACGCCCCATGTCACAGCAGTTGTGGGAAGCAGATGGTAGGTAGCAACCAAGAAGACCTTCGCACGAGCGACAAGCTCAGCAGTTCTGAGTTGAATCTCACTTGTCACCTTGTGCCATTCAGCAGTCAAACATGCACATGTGGCCAAGGCCGGCATAGATAGAGGCTCGAAAAAGGAGGAGGAGGCGCATGGCCTTCAATGTGAATTCAATTAAATTCATGTGTCGATATGCACAAGCAGATACAAGCGGACACATTCAACTGTGATATGAACTTTTGTGTTTGTGGAAGGCCAAGCGGCGTGCAGCCATCCAGGCAGCTATAGATGCCGGAGAGGTGAGGACGTTTTTTCCTGAAAAGATACATGCTTTTCGACATGCATCATTTGCATAGTCACTGGGCTTCAGGAAATTCCTGAAGAACTGCTCAGACAAGGAGAACCTGAAGGGTCTGCAGCCCGTATGATACCCGTATGATATCTGATATTGCATGAGACCCTCAGGGAGATTCCGTATGATCCAGCTGAGGCCAGCTGCCAGTGAAGCAGATAGCAGAGACACCGTGGAGCGCATGGCAGATCAGCTCCAGGAGTTGGAAGACCGAAACCAGCAGCCCGATGCTCGGGAGCCTCACCCAGCCCCAGCGGACCCAGCGGACCCAGCGGACGGCAACCCTCACGAAGTCTCCTAAATCTCCTAGATCTCCTAGATCTCCTAGATCTCCTAGGCCGATGACATTGATGACTCATTGATGACTCATTGATAATATTGATGCCATTCTGAGGTTGGAGAAGCAGCTGGAGGATTTGGAGAATCAATCCAAGACACTAGTGGTACAAACCTGAGAGAAGGAAACTACAGGAAGCTTACATGTGGAAACATGTGGATGCATTTGATACAGTAAGAGCACTGCTACATGAAGCAGAGTTCAAAGAGATTCAAAGGGCTTTGCAGCACAGTTAGAAAGGATTCCAGAGATCTCCAGGGTGCCTTGTGATGCTTAGGACGAGCGCGATAGACTTCAAGAAGAGCTTGACGATGCTACTGACAGGCCATTTCCTGACATGTTCCAACATGATTTGGCAAGCTTTCAGGTTTTGATGTGAAACACAGGGGAATGGCCGAAAAATGGCCTTTGCAGGATCGAGTACATGGAAGAAGCAGAACAAAGATGGCGAGACAAGGTTTCAAAGGCGGCTGATGACTTTGAGAATCTTTCAAATATTTCTTGCTGCAGCTTGATTCTGCTGAATCTGAAAGCCTTTGCTTTGCCAGTCTCGGATTGAGAACGACCGCCTCCTCCAGGAAATTGCGCACTTAGTACTACTTAGTTGACTTATGTTGACTTAGTCTTTTTGCCCATGTTGGATCAGTTGGAGCAGAGCAGAAATCCATGCAGCCGCAGTCCAGAACGGAGTTGAGCAGCGCCACATTTCAGCGATTTCAGGAGCTGGAGCGATCGAGCTTTGTCAGCTCAGACCGAGAAGGTGGTCTGATTGCTTCGCTGCTAGTTCTAGACCTCAGATACGATGGTGGAAGTGAGATTAACTGAGCAAACTGCAATTACTATAAAATTATATAATAATTATAATATATATGTATGTATTTAATATTATATCATATACGTATAGTTATTCTATTCCTTGCAAGTGAACATATGAAATCTTTGAGGCGAACGTGAAGATATTTGGATTATTCAATACTTCTGAGCATTTGATACTGAGGATGCCAGACAGCTTAGGGAAGTGATCGCCGTGATGAAGCGGCGGAGAAGACTCATGCTTTTCCCTTAGCTTTGTACGTCCTTTGCCTCTGCCATTCGTGATAGAAGACATAGATGAAAAACTTGGCTCAAGACAACAATTCATCATCATTGTACTGTACTTATCGAAAATATGCTAGTAATATTCCAGTCCAATATTAATACCTCTCTCCCCAACATCCCCAGTTGAAGCCAGGCTCGCCAAGATGCAGAATGAGCTGAAAAAGCCTTGCTGGCCAATTAGTTCTTGGACATTGTCATGTGACAACACTTTGGAAGCTAGTGAGTGTGCATAGCTTGAAATTAGATGCTGTAGCTGACTGTCACATGGCAGGAGACAGGAAGAAGATGAGGTCAAGACAGTGCTAAATGCCTGGAAAATCCGCATCATGAAGGCACCTTGCTTTGTTGGATTTTATTGAAGTCTGCATGCATTACACACAGTTCAACGGACAAAAGCCTCAAAATGATGCATGTTGTGTGGCAGCATGTAGCAGCTATGAGTTCCAAGAGCTTCTCACTCTAACCTTTGCAGGAAAAATTCCAGAGGCAACTGGACGATCTGGATGCCAGACGGAGGAAGGAGGTGCTTTGCATTGAAAGCTGGATATTATGTTTACCGTAATCATCGGTTTAATCGCAGGTCGATCTATGTTGCAAGGCGTCCTAGACATTCCATGGCAAATCCTGACGCCACTTTACTTTGAAGGTTCGAGAGCTTCAAGAGCAACTGCTGGCCGATCGTACTCACATCAGTGGACTTCAGGTCCGCTTTGTCAGCCAACTCTCATGCCACCGCACTTCGCAGATGGCCAGAAAGTCTGAAAGCAAGCGGAGTTTTTCAATGTTTTTCTCTAACTTTGCAGAGAAACTCTCAGATGCAGACCCTCTGGAAGTGTTCGGTCGCAATCTGACAGGCTCATGTGGAGCAGCTCCGTGGAAAGATTCGCCAAGCAGCTCACCGGATGATTGCCAGGGCCCCAGCCGCCCCAGCCTGGCATCAGGGTGAGGCCGCTATCTACGGATTTTACCATGACATTACCATGATATTGGCCATATTTTATTAGCTCAATTTACTGCACCTGTCACAGCCTGTGCACTTCCTTTCACCAGATTTGATGCCATACTTGTCAAGTGATTTTTGAATGCGATTGCAGCTGCAGATCTGATGTCAGGAACGATCGCTTAGCTCCAAAGCATGGCCCTTCGCACAAAGTCATGCTGGAGCCTCAGGATGTTTGCAGAGGTATCCAGTATATTTTCCGGAATCCTTTCATCTCACAGCAAGTCATGTGAGGTTCGAAACCCTTGTTGATTGATGATTGTACTCGTAGATGATTGTAGGGTCTTCTACTATCCAATGTACTAGGGATGATCATGAACCCTGCACTGGGAATCCCTCCAAGGCTCTACGTGCATGGTGCGGAATCCATCCAAGCCTGGTCCTGGAGAATGAGTTGGAGCGAACGCGCAAGAAGCTAAAGGAGCTCAATCCACCAGAGCTTGGAAACGTTTTTCCACGATGCGTTGCTGGGGGTTTACTCAATGTGGATGAGATTCCCATCGAAGAAGGGAGAAGTGGGTACTCCTACTAGGACAAGGATGATACGAGACGGATTCATTTCGATGCCCACCAGGAGACTGAAGAAGCTTTGGTTGAAGCCAACTTGCGTACCATGCCCAGGATGTGGAAGACATATTTGGGTCACAAAAAATCCCTGCAGAGAATGGATGTGTTTGGCACTAGCTGCACCTAGCTGGTCGATGATCTGCTTCTGTCATAGTTTCAAGGCTGTGATGCTCTTCAAGCTGATCTTGACAAGACAATTGGAGAGAGAGATGCACTGGAGCAAAGGCGTGAAGCGCTGTTTGGATCAATTTGGTATGTTTGGTAGTCTGTGATTGGTTGAATAAAGATGTGAAAGGATCATGAACAAATGAGTAGATTCCGACAAAAAGTTCAAGAGTTTTGTTTTGTAAGCAGTTGTCATTTGCACTTGCAGGATCGATGGAGTTCTGGCGGAGATGGAATACATCAAGGAGGTTTGTCAGTCTTGCCGAACCGATACAAGATTTGGGTTTGTCGCAAAACAGGGTACCCCTAAATCTAGTGGTATCCAGTGGTCAATCATCAGTATCCCTGTTATTGTCACCATTTTGAATCCATTTTGGGGGTATACAACGTATAGGGTATACCATGGGTATACCATGGTATACCCAATTTGCAGAGTCCCAGCACCCAGCTGACAGCTGCAGGAAGCAGGCCTTGATGAAGAGTCCATTGCCAGAAGAAAAGCTGCTCAGAAGGCTCACGAGGACAGCGTCTTCAAAGAAAAATAAAGACTCTTCACTAAATTCAGCTAAGATCTGCATGCTCATCGATGATATTTGATGATCATTGATGATTGTGGATGCATTTTTGCAAACTTTCTACTGTATATATTTTTCTTTGCATCCGTCGGCCAGGATGAATGGCATCGCAGACTCAAAGAGGCTCGCCTTGGTTTCGCCCTGGTTTCGCCTTTGTTTCCCGGCGATGTGATGCGATGGTCAGGTGCAGGACAAGCTAGATGAGCTGCAAGAGAAGTACGACAGTGAGACGGAGCGCCTTGCGCATGAGTCACACGTGTGCTTCCCTTCATCAGTTCATATAGTTCATCATACAGGGGATTATTAGGGTAGATATGGGTAGATGAACAGTTGAACAACGGTAACATCACAAACAAACTGGAACAACACTGGATCCTCTGACTTTGAGCGGCCAGGAATCACTTGCCAAGCAGCTCAAGGTGCCAAGAGTTTGCAATGTTTGCGTGGCGCTACTTGTACAGTTTTCGATGGGTTTCTGCTGCCTTGAAGCCACCAGACTCTAGAAATGCCGTACTATGCCGTAATGTACTGTAATTCTATGTAATATCAAGTATGTAATCATATTGCTTCGTACTATGCCAATTGCATGAACTGTGATTCTTCAGGCAGTGCAATCGAAACTTGCGATCACACAAGATGCTTTGAATGCAACCTCAGCGCGCCCTGGAAGTGGGTCTGGGAGCCGAGTTGGCACTCCGAGTTGGGTTGTCACAGCTGCCACTGCAGACGGGCACTCTAGGGATCCCATGGTATACATTGCATAGCAATGCATACTATCAGGATTCGTCATATGGACCCAATATATCAATGTTGATATATAATATATTACAAGATATCACAATATTAATATATATTAATATTGTATGTTACAATACTATGTTAATCTATGGTATATATTCATATATATATATAATAATATAATATATATATATATATTCATTTATTGGATGTGCACGATCTTGTATGCCAGAGCTGCAGAAACTTGCCCAAGGTCGGATCCAGATGCCTTCCGGGTGGTTCCCAATGGGCAAGGAATTCTTTGCTGTGGCTGTTCCTTGGCAGGGAAAATTGGTTCACATTCCGTGAGCCCATTTTGATGTCATTTGATGTCTAATTTTTCCACTAAGTATGCACTTATTTGCTACAGCAAAGCCACTCTATTCCTTCACATCGTTCACCTGAGGTTTAAAGCAGATTGTTCTTCGAGATGTGACGCAGCGTCTTCAGCTCTTCCGCTTTACCAGAGAACACAGTCTTAGCAAACAACCACTGCCACTGGGCCGGTCTGAAAAGCACCACGCCATGCCACGTCCATGTTCCAAGGCCCTTGCCTCCCAAAAGTGCGATGAGCGCATCAACGCCGGACCTGGAGACGGCCGATGGCCCGAGAGTAGCCATTCTACGTGAGTCTATGGATGATTTGTCAAGAAGATTCTGTAAAGGACCAAGGACCAAGGCCATCAACTCCCACACTGTATGCAAATAGACTGTGGTTTTGAATGTTTCCCCTGTCCAAACAATTTCTGAATTTAGCTGTGGAAGTTGCACACCTCTGTCTTCAGGCAAGACGCGCATTCTTCAAGAAGGCACGCCAACTTCTGCTCTACTTGAACAACTGTCAATACTGGGTCCATGGAACATTGCTTAATACTGCTTACCAGGCAGCATTGCTACAATTGTAAGGCAATTTTGGCAAATCCCAACAGCAGCACTTCATGAAATTTTGATGAAACACTTGACGCCTGGGTCGCTGCATATATTTTGGCCTCACCAAAACCAGGGCCTTGGTGGAAGACTTCAGCAAGATGACAAGTCTTCGACCTAACTCCGCCCCGGACCGGAGCGCAACTTCCTGTTGAGATCTGCTTAGATCTGTTGAGATTTGCAGTTCAGTCACGTTTGAGTTTGATCACTTTGGCAGACCCAGGTTCCAGAATATGGTGTGGAATGATGCCAAAGATCCATATCGCCTTTCGAAGCCCGCGCGACAGTTTGAGATGATGCAAGTCCGTGAACTTCCCGGAAAGTGATGATGGTGAGTCAGATTGATGGTCGATGGTTCTTGCTCTTTCATCCATGGTGCCCCTTCCTCACAGGCTTGTTGCGGAGCCAGAGTTCCATGTGATTCGAGAACCATCCAGAAGCGAGCCCAGCATGATCAACAATGCGAAAGCCAGTCATGCAAATCAAATCCGCTAAATCTAATCACATCTAATCACCAAGCCAAGCATTGAATCATTGAAAGTGTTCAAGCGCTCTTGCACACAGGTCTCGTCTCCCAGTTTCACACCATGTGGAAGCACAAGATGTCATGGTGTCATGGATCAGCTCTGTTCAGGGATCAGAAGCATGTTTTTGTTCCAAGGCCCAAAGCCTGATGCTTCTCCACGACCAGGCAAGGTCAAAGGGATTCTGTGGAAACGAGGTGAAACGAGTCTGGAAGTCCATCTTTGTCAGGTCTTCCTGCCTTGAAGTCGAAATCTGGACTTGCTGAATCCTAAGCCAACCGTATAAAAGAATTGCAAAGAGGATGGGCTTCACGTGCAGAAAATGATGAAGATGTTCCATGATATGATACACTGGTAGCTTCAATATCTTTTATTTGCCTTGACAAGATTGAGATTGACAACAGATCTTTCCGAGGTTTCGTTGAAGAGTTCAATGAGAGACTTCAGGCCCTCCCGACTGCGACAAAGAGAAACACTGCAAAACCCGTGGACATAGCTGATACGGATTTTCCTACAGCTGTTCACGTGTGTTCATGACAAATTAGGTTTTCTTACTGCACATGCTGCAAGGCCCAGATGCTTCAGATAGCACACAAAAAAACAGGCGCTGGCGAAGTGTTTGTTCAACCTGTCTGGCAGCCTTTTTGAATGCAAACATCGCAATCCCCATGGCTCATGTTCATGTTCGATGTGATTGCGCCAGGCGTTCGAAGTGGCAGAGTGCTGAACTGCTGCCTCTCCACTTGTGAACAGGTCATACCAGATCCACCTGCAACAAACATTCCTGTGCTTCCGCTTCCTCGAAGAGGAGCTGTACCAGGAGTGCTTGAGCTGGTCACATGAGAAACCGTTTCCTAATGATGACTATTATGCGGCAAAAAACGGAACTTGTATGTTTTGTTGTTTCTGTTTCTGCATGACTTACATGACTCGTAGTTCATTTCCAACTGCTGACATGTGTCCCGCTTCGGAATCATTCTCCGCGGTGCTGGCTGCAAAAGCACCTCAGCAACCACATGCAGTGAGCGGTGCGGGTGTTCGTTTTGAAAACGTTGGTTGGTTTGCTATGTTTGCTAACCACAGCTGGTTGCTTTGTGCCTCAAATTTCGGTACAGTGGCGTTCATGCAGACCCTGAAGCCATATTAGTCCATATGTACTTGGGTGTCATGTGTGCCTCGGCTCAAGGTGTTGCTGTGTGCAGCCAAATCAAAGTGGAATGACATAGACCGTGTTTGACTGTTTGCCCTTTTCGTGACAGAAGTTTGCAGAAGTTTGGGCCGTTTGGGCCCATGGGAAGTGATGCACTCCCTTGTGACTCTGGGATTTCTTTGTTGTTGGAGTTACCTTTGGGACGAAAAGAATCCATCAGTGTGAGATCCAGCGATTTGGGCAGCAAAGTTTGGTCAGCCTTGCAAACCTTGTCGGCCATTCATCGTTTCAAGCTGGATGGCTTTCAGTGTTTGAGACCGGATGGCCATCCTTTGGACTTTCATGAAAAGCTTTCTGCGCAAGGATTGCGGGATGGTTCTAAGCTGCATGTGCGAGAGCAACCAAAGCTTCGCAAACACGAGACTATTGTAGTGAACAAGGAGGACTTCCAAGATGCAAAAAGTGGCAACACTGAGAGGTTGCAGATTGAACCACACTTGTGGAGTCGAGAGGATCGGGAAGTCAAAGCCACAAATTTGAAGCAGAAAGCCAATGATGTTCTGAAAGAAGGAGGCTATCCTGAAGCTCGAGAGATATACTCTGCTGCTTTGGCATGGCTGCCCCCCGAAGATTCAGATGTCGAGCTCGTGGCCGCGCTCTTTGGAAACAGGGCACTGACGCATTTAAAGCTTGAGAGATGGGAGGACGCCAAAGCAGATGCAGAAAAGTCCTTGCGGCTTTTGCCCGGCAATTTGAAGGTCGAATACCGTTTGGGATTGGCGGCTCAAGCGCTTGGGGACCTTGGTGCAGCCGAACAAAGCTTCAAACATGTTCTGGAGAAAGATCCTGATGATCGCGTCGTGAAACATGCTTTGCTGAATGTACAAAACAAAATGGCCAAAGAAGCACAACGGTCTTCCCGAAAGCCGGTGGAGAAGGAGACTCCAAAGGGGATGAAATGGCGATTGGGCATGTGGCAGCAAGGATTTAAACTCCCAAGGCTTCAGCATATTTGGAGAGATTTGCACACAGGGACATCTACAAGTTCTAGCTGCGCTCTTCCAATCGATCATGCAACGGCCCTCTCACAGGCTTGGCGGCATCAGCCGCCATTGAATCAGTTCTTCCACAATTCTCTGACTGAGATGGAAAAGACTGGACCTTTGCACGTCATTGTGTTGGGAACTGGCAACATGGCAGCTGTCAAAGCATCCGCAGATCTTCGGGGAGCTCGGTTTCGCAATGTCACGGTGCTTGAGCCTTCCAAGATGTTGCTGGGACTGGCAGAGGACACCCTGCGATCCAACGGATCCAACGGATCCAATCTGCGCTTTGTCCAGTCACCTGGGCAGCTGGACTCGGAGTTTTCCATCCCAGCTTCAGTATTCCCAGATCCCCCAGATCCACAATCCATGCCCCATTCAAATGAAACCAATGAAACCAATGAAACCAATGAAACCAATGAAACATGTGTTTTGATGTGCGACCGCCTTTCGGAAGACCTGGTTGGTGAGAGGCTGATCTCCACAATGAAAGCGGGAAAAGATGCAGCTCGACGTCTTGGCTCAAAGGTGATGTGTTTGCCAGCAACAGCTGAGTTGGTTTGTGCACCCTTGGAACTTCGATGCGTCGAATGCTTGGGTTTCGACACATCAAAAGCAAATGCACTGAGATTCACAGCTCATGCCAAAGATGTGCCTCCAGCAAGTACGCGAGTGTGGAAGTGTGAGATGTGTTCATGGCGAAATGTGCCACAAGCCAAAGCTTGTGAACTTTGCCGTGGGACACAACGACAACGCTCCGTGGTAGATCAACATCGAGCACGGAGGCAAGACTCTTCTGGATGGTGGCCTTTGGACTTAGATACAGAGGCAAAACGAGCCGGTGAAAACGGATGCATTTGTCGCTTGTGTGGGAAAGAGCAGATCGTGTGTTCCTTCGATTTTAACGAAGCCACCTTTGAACAGCAATGCTTCGTGCTGGACCGAACGTTTGAAGCCAAAGTACTACAACACTGTCATGTGAATGCCATTGCTGCATGGTGGCGCTTGAGAGGCCCCAGTGGAGCCATTGTGGACACAGGTCCCGAAATGGCTGGGAATCCCTTGTCATGGCCTGCCAAGCGCCAAGCGGTATTCTACTTGGGCTATGAAGTCGGTGTTGAACAGGACGAAGTGCTGCGGTTCCGGATGCAATTCTCAGATGAAAAGTCGCGCATCCACTTTGAGATGTTGGAGCCGCGGTTGGTGGATCGCATGGGTTTGATCAAATTTCACATTGATATTGTCAATGAGAAAGTTCTCGAAGAGCTGCATAGTAAACTTGACGTCAAAACCAACAGGCTTTCTGTTGACATGAAAAATGATGCGGGTGGCGGAAGTGGCGCACCATTGCAAAAAGCATTGAAAAGAGGAGATAAGCTTCTGACGTTTGGTCCATTTGATCTTGTTCCAGACACACTCACAGAGGATGTTTGGAAGAGAGTGAGAGACCGCTTGGAGCGCCATTCTTCGCGTCCAAAGCGCGGTGATCAGCCCATTCGCTGTACGTTCCAACACGGCGTTTTTGAAGGCACTCGACGTTGGCCCTTGCCTACGCTGTGCGACGGTGCGATCATTCCGCGACAGCCATCATTCTTCGAGCATTTTGGGCTCTCAGTGACATCCTACTTGGCACTACTGGAGTGCCTTGATAGCACAAATGAACTTCTCAGACTTTTGGATGCTTCTGGGATCATTGTTTCGCCTTATGCCGTCGATTTGTAGACATGTGACATCATGTGACATTGTTGTATCTTCATGTGTATAATATATATATATATATCCCCGATCGAATTTCCCTTACAGAATGGAAGGTGTCGACCCTCTTACAAATGGTTTATATGGGGTCATTTTGTATTTACAACAAGGTCCCTAACCAGGCCTTTTTGTAACAGGGCACCCAAAAGGCAAAGTTGTGGATTTTCAAGTGTTCATTTTGTAAGAGTTTTGAGGTGCAAAGTCATTTTATAAGACCATCGAGTTTGTCTTTTTGAGTCTTTTTGTAAGCTCAAGATGCTGTTTTTGAACATCAAAAAAACAAAAAAGAACTCAGCAGGGTGTGCAATAACATTTTGTAAGGACATGTCGTCAAGACTAGAAGAGCCTTTTTGTAAGAATATATGCTTTTTAGGCATTGATACAAGTTATTGTTCAGATTTGTACATGTTTTTGATTCGCCTCAATCATTTGATAGCTGTTTTGGCTATTTCCGAAAAGGCCCCAGCCCACAGCCTTGACACATCCCAAAAGGTGGCAAAAAATGGAATCCTTACAAAAAGGCTGCTTGAAAATCAACGAGTCCGGGAAAACCAGAAACAGGGAACCAGAAGTTGTGTCCTTACAAAATGATGCCTGAAAACGCCATCTAAAATCACAACTTCTTATAAAAAGGTCATCGGCAAATGTTCGACATCCATATTCGGAAGAAAGTCGTCACCTTATAAAATGGGGTGGGTGTTTGAAGTCGAATGAGGGTGCTAAAACCCTATGCTTTTTGTAAGGGCCAAAACTCGTAAAAACCGACCCTTTTTGTAGGGTTTTTCAAAGACCCAGGGATTTATACTACAAAAAACCTGGTGCGACACCTCCCCCCTAATTCGAAGGAGGATATATATATATATATATATTTGTTATAATTAATATAAGAATCAAGCCTTGCCCGAAATCCCTTGAGGTGGGAAATGCAAGACTTTGTGAAGTCTCATGGCCGATGTCCACAAATCTTGGAGCTGCATTGTAGTCCCGTGCCGCTGCTGAGTATGTGTGCAAGCCGTCAAGGTGCCAGAGCTTGGGCCCGAGCCTCAGATGTTGAAAGTTGATCAAGGTTGGATATCGAATGATTCAATTGATGCTATTTGATTGTATTCAATTTCATGATCGTTTGTGTATGTTTGTGGTATTTTATTATAATATATTAAAATGTATTATATTTTAATAATGTTTAATTGATGTTGGGCTATGTTCATCTATTTTTCTACTCACCCCGACAGGCGGTTGAGGCCATCCCCGACCTTCGAGATTTGGCACTCGAGACGGTTGGACACCGAGTGGTGCAGCCATGGGGTCCATGGAAAAAAGGCGACCCTAATGGCGTATCATGACTAGAAATGGCTAATGATGATTTAATGATTGGGGTTATACAGTTATACATGGTGTTATACTACCCAAATCCATCCAAATCCATCCAAATCCATCCAAATCCAATATATCCCATATATCCCATATATCCAATATATCAAGTATATCCAGTATATCCAATATGACTTGGGGATTAAAGGTTCATCCAAATCAGAAAAGAATCCCTATATAAACCAACCAGTTTTTTATGTGACATCTGAGGTCAGGGATTATGGTCTAGAAATGACCTTCCAACAGCCGGGCCTTGCAAACTATCGCTTCTTTGGCGGGAAGATGTGTCAAGCTGAGAATTGAAACATGGCGAACATGGAATTGCTGAATGCTGCAGAGTCTGATGTATATATTTGATATACTGGCTGGTGACTGGTATATATGATATTAGATATACTATTGATATTCTATTGATTATATCATATCACTTGTTTTTTTTTGTACCGTATTGTACCGTTTTTGGAATGCAGACATTCCGCCATCCATGGTAGACACCATGCATTCCGGCAGTGGAGGCCTGGTGATCCAGCGGTTCGCATCCTGAAACCTTTGTTGAGTACCTCCATGGAGGCCGCGCCCTGAACTGCTGCCCCAAAGGGATGCAACGTAGATGTTTCATGATGTTTCTAGATTCTAGATTCTTTTTGCAGGCAATGACTCAATGAAAATTGCAAATCCTATACCCTACACCAACCCACTTTGTGTTTTTTTTAGCTGTTTCTGTGCAGATTGGAGATCCGAAGTGCTTAGACGGCGACCGAGCCGATCTCGTAGTTTGTCGGCCTGAATCTGGTGGGTCCGGCTGGCTCCTTTCAGTTTTTTGAACTCATGAAGTTTTCCGGCCGGTCACTGGAGGATATTGGCTTCACACAGATGACAGGCCATTGGGTTTGGACTACCTCGAGACGATGTGGCACGCATTTGAGGAGCTCCTAAAGTCTGGTGGTAGGCAGGGAGACACCCAGTGAACTTATTGGTGAACCAACAAGTAAAAGCTGGTGAATGTGACCATTGTGTGACACGGCAAGGCTGGTTCCATCCACTCTGGTGGTTAGAGCAGCTCAGACGCATGAAGGGATTGAGATGGATTGAGTACGGTTTCGATGCAGTTGAGAATGTTGAGATGTGTAATTTGGAATAGGAGATGGCATTAAAGCATGCAGATCATGCAGATTCATTTTCATATCGTTTTCGCGCGGGTCAGCTTCTCTGTTGAGTCAGGTTATGGCAGTGGAGTGGATGCCCTGGGTGGATGCTTCTGCCGAAAGCACCTGCTATCTTCAGCCCATCTTTGGCCTCAAACATCAACAGGCGGCCTGTGAAAGTCCGCCTCCTCGATGCAATGCCAATGTTCAAAAGTAGCATCATGTAGTATCACGTAGTTGCACAAGTCGTCGCCATCGCTGTTATTCTGACAGCACGGAGCGTGTCAGGTGCTGCTCGAGGATTTGAAGCCCTTGACATCCCAGGCCAGTTGTCCCAGGATGTCTCAGGCCAGCATTCTTCAATGAGTTGTGAAAGCTGAGCTGAGGCCACAATTCCAATTGATTTGACCTCAAGGCACAGTGGGGATCAGTGGGCTTTGGTCGCCCTTGGCCGTGCCGTGGGACATCCGTCCAGGCTGGAACCAGATGAGACGGGTGAGCTCGAGGCCAATCCAACTGCTGTGGACTTCACACCACAAGCATTATCGATTGCTCGGCTGAAAGATCATGAAAGGGAAAGATCATGAAAGATGATGAAAGGTCTATGACTTGTCCACGATGATACAAATTCCAATCCAACTAGCACAGATGTTTACGGATCCTTGTGGATCTTTCTTGGGTTTTCGGCCTTTTCGGCCGGACTAGGCCCTAACTAGGCTGAGCTTATATGAATTGGATTGTTTCGGTGTGCAGGTTCATCAAGCTGGACTTGTGACAGCCTTTGCGCTCTGGCATGAGCCACATTCCCCAGCTCTACCACCAGGCGTTGGCAGTTGGTACTGAGAAGAGATCGTGACGCGGGATTTGCATAAAGTCAAAAGGACTTAGACTTACACTGAGTATAGTAGAGTACAATACTGTAATATTGAATTATATACTAACGATGGAAATGGAAAGTGTCACAAATTTCATACGCACGTAAATCCTAGCTGCAGTATTTTAGACATGCACCAGTGACTCACAAGGGTGTATTACAAGACTGGAAAGCTTGCAGCCGGCAGGGAAGAACAAGGGCTACGTGACTGATCTTGCCTCAGTGTTGTGCAGTTCTTGACGGGTGGATTTCTGCAACTATTTCTGCTGTGAGGTTTGCTTTGTCACTCCACAGATGGTCAATCAGGGACAAAGGACAAGCGATGACAAGCGCAGATCGAATTGGAATTGCTGAAGCTACTCAACTTAAACTTGAAACAGAACGGAAAGACGAAAGACATAGTGAATCTGAATAGATGTAGATGAAGTAGCCGTTCATTTCACGGCTGCTTCGTTGTGCAGGATCCCCTTCCATTTGTCCATCCAAGAGTGTGAGCTTACGGCTGCGCTTCCGCGATCAACGGAAGAAACATGCACCTAGCTGTATCTTTGGAGATATGTGATGGAGACCTAGCAGGGAAATGGATCCTCGCAAACAAACTTCCGGTGTTGGTAAAATATGTGACGGCACCATTTCTGTACAGGTCCTGTGACACAAACATCAAGACTATCCATCCAGCGAAAATCATTGAACACAATGGCAGTAGTTTTCATGTGTTTTGCCGTGATTTGTCCTGTTGGTCTGCATTGACTAGTACAGAAGTAGTGAAGCTTTTGCTGTTTTGCTGTATTCAATCATCATCTCTCTACTGCGGCATGAAGCCACTACAAAGACAATTGATTCTCAAGTGATCATATATACTGTCTGGTATACTGTTGTGTCCATGCATTTTAAGCAAACATTGAGAACACCCAGTTGAAATGAATTGAGTTTGCTCGTCTTATCCTCCCAAATTGTCTATGCATGAATGCGTACTTACAAGACCGCATGTTTTTGCATACATGTTTCGCTTACCCATGCGGACAGAGGCAGATTATCTACCTGGTAGATAGCTTCAAGTCGCAGCGTCTTCTCAACATCTTTGTTTATTCTCGATACCAAAGATCGATGACAGCATGTTTCGACGCTTGCATATCCATAGCAAACCAACTCAATGGATTTGAAAGTGAGGAAGCTCAACAAGTTTGTGATGCCTTGTCTTCATCATTAAATCAAGGAAAGGCAAAGGCTTGTTTTCAAGGCTTCAATGGGCAAACTTGTCGGGGGAGCATGTGCGGCGATAATCGCATGGATACTTTGAATACAAAATGTTGGACCAAACATCACTGAGAGTGTGATGATTGTGATGGAGTTGGTTTTGTAAATGTTGGTATTAAATTCATTCACAATACAGAGGTGACCAAATTCATTCGCAACAGATACCAATGATGGTATTAATGTTTTGTTCATCAAAGGAATATGTTCTAAACACTGACCATACAGAAGTGCGATCAACTTGCTGGATTGACCACGCTTCATCCAAAGATTTGGCTTTCAGCGGCTGGTGAAGAGATCAAGAATCCAGCGAAGAGTGCAACTCCGCAGTTGTCCAAGCAGCAAGCACTTTACTCTTGGAGTTTTTAATGTACAACTTATCCATAGCTAAGCATAGCATTCCATAGCTAAGCTTACCTTTTCTAGTGAGTCTTTTTGACACCAAACTGTTTTGACTGTCGCAGCAATGCACAGCAATCTGAATCGCATACCAGACTTACCCCACCACGTGATGACATGGTTTCACCCAGCCCATCCAACGGCAAGCCCAAATGCCACTGCTGTTCTTTGCTTTGGCATCAGCTTCCAGTGAACAGACTTCCCACGATCCGTGCACAAGTATAGCCCTTCATCCTGGATCAAATGGCTGGCTCTCAGCTCGCTGCTGTACATATCCCCAGGAATTACTTCTGCAGTTGGAGAGACCTGCTGAGGTCCACGAAGTGGAGATTTCAGCCCGTGGGGATTTGGTGCCCAAATCTGTTGAGGTTCACCTGAGCAGATCTGATTTGGATAGCGGTGCCCATGGTACCGGAGAGAGCTTTCAGCACGTCTGCACGTTGGAAATGCCGTCGACTGGAACAGGATCTTCAGGCTCAACCACAGCGCGTGGAAGCAAAGGAACCAAACGGGCCAAAGGAAAGATGTTCGCATTGTGTTCAGGGCATGTGAAACTCATTGTTCACGAACCTTTGGTGGCTGGACCCAGCAATCCCTACAAGCAAGTGTCACTCGCCAGTGTTGACATCTGGGGCCATGAGGATGCTCTACCTAGAAAGCCCCGGCTTACATTAGATTTGGGGGAGCAGCATGATGAAATTTCAGCTGTATTGATGGAGCTGGGAGTTCCCTTGAGTTTGATTCCAGTGGATGAAGATTCATCGCGGCTGGCAACTTCGGATCTGGGTACAAAGGCCTTGGTGAAAGAACTGCGTGACAAGGAGGAAGATCTTCTGAGAAGGCAGAAATTTGGCGAGGCTCAACAGCTGGAAGAAAATGTCCAGCAGCTGTATGGCATTGGTCGAGAGCTTAACGAATTGCTCCGCAGCAAAGAGGACGCTCTAAGGGAGCGACCACGAAATTTGATTGAGATAGAGCGCCTGTCTCAACGAATCTCAGAACTGGAGGAGAAACGTCTCCATGTGGCTGCGCTGTATGATACGGATTGGTGGCTTACGGCCATGTCTTTGGCGGTTGAACATGTTGAACCAATTGAAACAGAGAGCTCTCCGAAACCGCAGCTGGACAGAAGCTCAGTGGCAGGGTCAACCCATTCGACACATCACAGCCATCACAGCCACCCCAGCCACAGCTCAGGGCACTCGGAGAACGCTTCAGCTCATTCAACGCAAAGACCAACTGCGGCCTCAGTAAGTCCGGCCAGCCCCAAATCTGCCAGAAACTCGATGCCTAGGAATTTTGGTCGCGACCAAACACAAATCGCGGAAGCTCTGTCAACTGCGCGGTCACAGCCATAAAAAATCGCTTCCAAGCAGAACATCCGTGATAGATTGGAGCAGAGTTCGTCGCAGCCGGGTGGCTTAAGGATCTTAAGGAATTATCATCATAAAGGGTAACTGGCAGTGAGATATTGAGGCAGAAGTCAAAGTTGTTTGTTTTTTTGAGAAGCACTAATGACAGTTCCAGAGGACTAGATGTTTGGCACATGCAGTCTGCATCAAGAGTATGCGAAAGCCGTACATGGTGTATTTCCTCTTCTGACGCAATAGTGATGTAAGACAAGGCACAGCTGCAAATAGTTGCAAGTAACGTGCTGGAACGTCTTGTTTTCTGCACAAGACAAGATACACAAGATCATTGAACCATCCTAATGCACTACTCCCAGAATCCGATGAAAGGTAGCATCAGATCAGAACAGCAAAACGCTATATTTTTTATATTTGTTTGTTGTGTGTTTAAAGCCATGGTCTCAGGCGATATCCTTGAAATATCAGCACCAAGACTGAACGAAGTCGGCCGCATGGCGAAAGTGGAAGAGGTGCCTGGCCTGGCAGAAAACCTGGTCCTGCTCTCCAAAGAGTAGCCTGGATTGCTTCCAACTGCACATTTTTGGTGTCCATGGTTAGTCTGAGATTATTTTGCTAAAGCTGCTGCTAAGTATTGTTGAGTAATTGTTTTCATGGATTTAAGTTTGGGTTTCATATGATGTACTTTTAAAAACAGCAAATTTGGGAGTGACTCGGAGTGACACCTGTTTGATTTTCATTATTTGAGGCAACTGTCCCTCGCTGAGCTCCTGGTATCATCAGGGCAGCAAGAGATTTTTGCCGCCTGGGATGCATCAGGCATCCGGGATGCAGAATCTGGTCAGCATGGCCTCTTTTAAGAACCTTAAATCCCTTGCCCCTAATGATATCTAATGATCACCTTAATCACCTTTCCCAGTAGATCATGGTAGATCCCCATCTTGGAAAAAGCGCATTGAAAAATGCGTTTCATGGTGATGTACTGCAAAGCTGCAAAGGAAAAAGTGGAGTTTTTCAATCAGATCAGCACCCTGGATCGCAACTACCCAGGAGACTTGGCACGCACTAAAATTGCTGTCAATGCGAGAAGATGTAATGTACGAGCACCTGACAGCAAAGGTGTTTTCAGCGCTGCTTCAGTTGTTTTCACAAATCGGAGATGATGCAGGAGGTATTGAGCGCTACTTGCAGAATGCTCGAGGACTGCTTCAGGTGGAGTATTCCATTTGAAATTTGCTTCCACAGCAAGGGAAGTGTTGTGTCTTTTGTAAAGCCTTGCATCCAAGTCCGCTGCTGGCGACGCAGATCGAGAGCATTGCAACCAGTTCTCTTACGCGTAAATCAGGTCGAACATGTGATCACGCATGCTGTCATAGGGTCATCTAATCATTTAATTCAAGATGAGTCGAGATATGTCGAGATCAATTCTATTTGATTTGGACCATTCCAGGCAGCAGCAAGAGCTGAAAATCCACTGGATGGATGGACTCCCTCAGTTCCTCAAGATGGCTTCCAGCCTGAAGTGGGTTCTGAAGCCTTCATGGAGTATGAAGACTTGGGAGCCCGCGAAGTGAAGGGCTGCTGTTTTGTGATTCCAGCCGGAGGCTTGGGCGAACGCTTGGGCTTTAGTGGCGTGAAGTTCGCTTTACCAGCTGAGCTGGTGACTGGTTGCTGTGTGCTGGAAGTGTATTGTGCATATTTGCGAGGGTTTCAATCATTCGCAGAGCGGACTTCCGGCCAGCCGTGTCGTCTGCCGCTGGTCATAATGGCAAGCGGGGATACTGAGTCTGGTATTCGGGCATTGCTGGAGAGTGGCAACTACTTTGGTCTTGAGAAGGAGCAAGTCACCATTCTCGTGCAAGAAAAGGTTGCAGCTTTGGCATCTAGTGACGCTTTGTTGAGCATGGAGGGTCCTTACAAAGTAGGCACCAAGCCGCATGGACATGGTGACGTGCATTTCCTGTTGCACTCTAGTGGTTTGGTACGACGCTGGCATGAGGAAGGTCGGAAGTGGATCCTGTTCTTCCAGGACACGAATACCTTATACCTCACAACGTTTCTTTGCTCCTTGGGTGTGTCTGCCAAGCATGGTTTGCATGCAAATGTTGTAACCATGCCCAGGAAAGCAAAGGAAGCTGCCGGTTCCATTGCACGTTTGACTCACTGGGATGGTCGGAGCATCGTTGCAAATGTGGAGTACAACCAACTGGAGCCACTCTTGAAAGCAACAGGACATCACGAAGGTGACGTCAATGGGCCAGACGGATTCTCGCCATACCCTGGCAACACCAACGAACTGCTTTTCTCTCTTTCAGAATATGTGTCGGAGCTGGAGGAAAATGGAGGGCAAATGCCTGAATTCATCAATCCAAAATACACAGATGAGTCAAGAACGAAATTTAAGAGCCCGACCCGTTTGGAATGCATGATGCAAGATTTTCTGAAAGTGATAAATGCAAGCAAAGCGAAGGTTGGCTTTACTCGTTATCCTTTGACCTTCGGATATTTTCCGTGCAAGAATGATATCATTACTGCAGCACGTCTTGCTTCTCAGGGAACACCCCCACATGGAGCTGCATCTGCTGAAGCTGCCGTCTATGATGCCAATTGCACTATGCTGAGATTGCTGGGAGTCTCCGTAGCAGATGCAGAGGAACGACATTGGAAAGGTGGTCCACAACTTATGGGCCCAGCTGTCGTGCTGTGGCCGGATTTTGCACCTTCCATGTTGGAATTGAGGAAAAGGCTGACGCTGCCAAGTGCAGTGTGCATTGCATCAGGCAGCACCTTGGAAATCCGTGGAGATGTCTATTTGCGGGAACTTGAATTGAATGGCGCCTTACGAATCGTGGCTGGACCTGGAGTTACTTTGCACATTCCAAAGCTGAAAGTGCAGAACCGAAGCCAAAGCTTTGAGGCGCTAACTGACGGCGAACAGAATGGAGAAGCACCTGAGGAGCTCAGGATTCGTGGTTACAGATGTGTAACTTATGAGCTTGAGAGGATAGAAGCGACTGAAGCAGGTGTCTACACACTGACAGAGGATAAGAAGCTCATTCCAAAATTGGAGTAAAACTGGCTTTGCTCAGGCAACTGGAGAAGATCTAGATTTCTTGTCAGTCCATCACATCTCTACTGCGTGCCATTTGCCAATAATGCTCCATGTCCTGCAGAGTAGGCGACCCAAAGTCCTGCAGCAGATCAGGCTCAAAGCTTTGACCTATTTCAGAACAGATCAGTACAGTAGTTGTTCATAGTTGTTGCATCCCTCAATTTTGCAGATTTTGACCGTTTTCAGAAGGAACATCAATTACCTGATAAGAGAGATTAAGAGAGACAGAATAAGTTCTGGTACGTTCTAATGATTTGGTTTTAAGTGGCAGCTGCACAACTTTGGGTAGGAAAGGAGCAGTCCTTGTTTGCTTTGTACTTCGTTGTAGAAATGAACCATGAGTGAATCTGAGAAAACTCAAGTCCTGGCAATCGCAGAGAATTTCCTGCAAGATGGGCCATGCTTCAGGGTGCCACTCTTCGCTACCTTGTACCTCTTCTGCTCTCTGTCCAAGGGCAGAAAGGTATTGGGAGTTTGAACGACCCCTGCGATTGCATGCAACATCATGACTTCTGGGTCGCATCTCGCAGGGGTTTGATGGACATTTTTTGGGCTCCAGATTATCCTTTGAGAGCACTGGATCCAGAGGACCATTTGCACTTCTCTACAAGGAGGCAATCCTGCTTGTACTCACCGGAAAATGAGGAATCACATCGACCAACTGCACTTTCAGATTGTATTCCTGGCTTCATCTTGGTTCACATTGTTTGTATGCAGCGGCATTTGGCCAATCGCAACCCAGAGCGGGCCATGGACTTTGCTACGGAACTAGTTCGACTGCTTCCCTTTGGGGCGTCCTGCATTGACAAAGCGGGATGGCCGATCACTTCTGCTCAAATCTTGGGATATTACCGACGATTTCGTCGGGCTTTTGCAGCCGGGCCATATTCTTTACAAGGCAAACTGGACATGTTGGAACGAGGTCAATACGCTACACAGAGGGAGATGGCTTCAGAAGCTGGATCTCCAGATATTGATCCGTGGCCCAATTGGTTGTTGCGGGAGATGCTGTGGCAGGCACTGGGCATGGGACAGTTTCATGATTCAGATTTTTTTCAGATGCTATGAGATTCTAGGAGCATGACTCCAGTCATCCAAAACCTACCCCTACCATCCCCTACCCTGCAATTTGGAATTTGATCGTGTTGAATTTATGGTTAGTTATAGTTATGATGGTTACGCGTGCAGGTAGGGTCTGAAGGGGACCAGAGGCCGCAGCCTCAATATCTGATGTCTGAGGGTCATGTACCGTAGACTGGAAACCTACCGCTGGCTGAGGCAGCAATTGGGAGAGGAGCCAGACGTGTGTGAAGACCTGAGAAGAACTTGAGATCAAGTTATGTGGATTGACAATGATCATGGGTCATTAAATGTCCCCATTGAACATCACCCAACCATTAGGTATATGGTCTTTTTGATGGCTACTATAAGGTGATGTCCAATATTCCCAAAATGGGACAGTTACCAACCCCTGATGATTCACAGGATTTGATGCCCAAGTTTCACCAGCAGTTTAGGTGTGCCTAATGGTGTGCATAGGTGTGTCGATATTCCTGCTTCAGAGCTTCTTGAAGAGGGAATCTTTTGGCCACCCTCCTGTCGGAAGGTCCAGCTGGAAGCTATCCCGAGGGCAACGCTTGCTGGTTGTTGGGCAAGACTGGCGCTAGCTGTCAGGCTTGGGCGGCATGAAGGGTTGGGACCCAAAAGTGGAAGGCTTTGGGGTCCAAAAGCCTTGATACCAACAGGCATAGAGAGCCCTCAGCACGACCTTGGTGCAAGATTTGACAACTGGGAGCAACCGATTGCTGGGTTGAGGCATGTTGAGGCGAACATGAAATTTAAAAAGGTCATAGCCATAATAGATGAAAGTAGAGCATTTGTTTGGAGAGTCCGGCCGTGCATTGAGTTGCTGCTGCCTCCACCCAACACTGATCATTTTCTACCAGCTTCACATTGCATTCTTTGTGTGCCAGGAGGCTTGCCAAGTGCTTTGTCAGCATGTCATTTATGCCTCACTCAGTACTTGATGTCCTTGTGGATATAGTCGTTAGTGAAGTTTTGGCAAGATTTGCAACAAAAACAAAGGTGCAAGAAGATGCAAGAAGGGCGTAATGAGTCCAAACAAACTTAGGATGCTGGCATGCAGCTTCGTTTGCAAGAGAAAACGGCATCACCTCCTGACAGTGCTCTCGAAGAAGCAGACTGGCAAGCAGCTCAGGTAAATCTGGATTGTAGACCAATTGACTGGCCTCCAAACCACAAAGTCATAAAATTCAGCCTTTGACTCAGACATGTGTAACTGTGTAACATCATTCAATGTAGCATCTCATCTTTGCAGCAACCTGTGTTGTTAGGCCAGCATTGTTTGGAGAGCGGACAGCTCAGTAGTTATGTTTCCAAGAGTAGCGTTTGCATTGTCTCAACCTTGCAGCGATTCTCTTGTGATTAGCTGATCTGCCGTAGCACAGGCCCCATGTACCTCATATAGTTGCCGCCATGAGTGGTCCGCTGCCCCAGTTTGATGCCACATCAGTACCATTTTGAAACTGAAAGATCAGCTTATAGTCTTTAAATGTCTTTAATTGGTACAACTTGTGCCCCTCCAAGGCAACACACCTTCGCTTGGTATTCAACACCCCTGGGCACCGTTTGAATGTCTTGTGTCGACGTCTCAGAGGTTAACCCACAACAGGAACCTAGTCTAGACTAGTCACACCAACAGGATCACCCTGAGACATCCTTTCCAGAGCCCTGCGTTGTGTTTCGACATCGCATCGTTTCGACTGAGGCCGGAAGAATCTCGTTTTCACTTGGCAGCCAGATGGCTGGATCAGGTTCGTTTCATTTCATTTCTCATCATTTCTCAAAGTCCGGATCTAATCATCTAGCAATGGTTTCCATGAATGGGGGTACCCCAATAGTTGGATGGTTTATAATGGAAACTCCCATTAAAGATGGATGAAAACTGGGGGTACCCCCATGACAAAACGGACAGGATCCGACATGGAGCTATCCCCTCTGTGCATTGGCGCCTTGGAGGGCACAGGCACACTGTTTGATCCCCAAAGATGGGGAAAAAATGTGAAAAAAAAACCTTCTGGTAGTGAATGGATTAAGGATTCAAATTCCTAGATGAATACCAGTAGAGCCCGGGCAAGCCGGGTGACAGATGGTGACGGAAGTTTCGAAGGAGGGGAAGACTATAAGGAAAAGGGAGAGCCTATAGGAATGAAGCCTGACCGCCTGGTTGTCACAGTCGTTGACTGTGCATCTCTTAGAACTCTCTCTCTTGACTTCTCTTTCTGGTGCCATTGGTGCCTGCTGTCTGAATAGTTACTATCTATATATAATACTTACGACTAGTACCAAGTAGACGCATATCCCCTAGGATCCATGTATGCTATATATGGTAACATTTACCATCAATATACCCCCAATGTTAGCATATATACCATACATGGATCCTATGGGTATGATTATGATTTTCACTTTTTGTACATCCCTACTCACCCAAAGATGTTTCTTGAAGCGAAGACTGACAAGGCCTGTCCTTGCGCTCCCATTGAGATGCAAACCATTCAAGGGATTCTCGAGGCGAAAAAACGATGTGTTCGTCACCTGTTTGGGGACAAGAGTGGGGATTTGGGGTTGTATACACTACATGGGTATGGGTCAATACCTATACATACCATTTTTAGGGGGATGAACATCCATTTACCAGCTATTTTGATGTTCACCAGGGGGATAGGGTTTTGACACACTGCCACATGAGGAAGTCAACAAAGTCAACATCACCAGTCTTCACAATCCACGCAACAAGATGCAGGCGATTCCAATGTGGCCATCAGCAGTTTGAACGACAAACGCGGCCCACAGTCGATTGAACTGAATGTGTGGAGAATGCCTAAAAATGGCATATTTCCATACTTACAGGTTGGAAAGTCTTAAAGTAGTACTCTAGACCAGCGCAAAGACACTGGTGCATTGATTTGTAAAGTTGCTGAAAGAAAAGGCCTTAGTCAGATTTTGCATACGAGATGTACAAAATGTCTCATGGCAGATGAACATGTGCCAACCGCGCCTTGGTTTCTCAAGCTTGTCTTTGGGATGTCAATCAATTGTATAGAGGGTTTGAAATTGTGCCTTGATTGTGTCGTGTTTGCCGGCAATCTCGTGGTCAAAGCTGTCACCACTTACATAGCGTGCAAGGTGCATTAGATACAGCAGCCAATGGGCGCATGATCACCCTTACCATTGGCAAATTGTTTGAGGGAACAAACTTGGACTATCAAACTTTGACTATCGAAGTGAAGCAGCGGATGCTGATCAGAGGAAGATGATGTCAATCAATTAGATATTTAGAGAATATATTATATATTATAGAACCAATTTTATATACATTCATGATCATTAATGTATAGTACATGTGTAATCTACAATATATTACAGCTTCCATAGCGCAATGGAATGGCCGGTAAGCACTAGACGAAGTTTTAAGCCATGGATGTGGCAAGGGCTTCAGCCTCAGCCGAGCTGATGCTGTCAGCATGGAATCTGTGGGCTCCGCGGGGCTCAGGATGAAAAAGGCAACGCCTGCAGGCTGATTGAGGCACTGGAGGAAGGGAGCCGGTCCCTCAGTGCCATTCCATGCCATTCCCCAAGTTTGTACCCTCTGGTAATTTAACGTAGCTATGGAAAATCACCATTTTCAATAGCTATGTTAAATTACCAGAGGGTAAATGGGATCTGTAAATGGGATTTGTAGGACTGAGGGGTGTTTCACCGCCAGTTGTTGATGAATGGACGTAGCAGCTTCCTTTGCATCGACAGACCGATGTTCGGTGACATGAAATGATTCATCACAGGTGGCTTCAACTCAGAGGCTTCCGATTGCCAGCAAACTTTGTTGAAAGCGAAAACAGCGAAGCCTGAGATGCTACTGCAGCAAACTTCACTTTGCCATGCCAAAAATGAGCAGCTGCACCTGACATGATCAGGACTCCTCCATAATACATTCGCCTTTCCTTGGAAATGGTAACATACGTCAAAACCCAAGAGATATGTTGCTTTTGCATGATTTTGCTGGTCAATCTGGACATATTTGCAATGGGAGAATGGAAATCCAACAGCTACCCGAGGCATCAGAGGTCGGAGACCTGCGTGCCACAGGCAGGGTTCCTGCTGCAGTGATGGTTGGAACATGTTGGAACTTTCTTGATTCTGTCGTTGTGGCGATTCCATAGCAAATTCACTTTCACTCGCATTCTTGACTGCTTGACTAATTACTGATTCTGTTTTACTTTGATGCTGAATTGAGGCACGTTTTTCATTTTTCAACCTGCTTCATTTGAAGAACGATTGCACATGATTGCACCATGTGGCTGCTTGCAGTTGGAACAGCGATACAGATCTCCCGGAGCTGACACAACCTGCGGAGGAGGAGTTTGCTAGGGCGAACTGAATGTAATTAGAGCTCATGCGTGTACAGTTTCCGTATTTCCAGGGAAGGTTTTGGCTCATGAAGCCCTCCGTGGCTGCAACAGCACTGGTCTTTCATTGATGAAGCCTTTGTAGTCGAGGAGCACGAATGGACGGTGGGTCAGACTCGGTCAGGGACTTCGGAGTGTGTCATTTGATGCTGCGAGTCCAACATCCACGAAGTGGGAAGGGATGGAAGGACCATGAAGGACCCTTTGAGACAACATTCTTGGGGTGCGTAAAATATCGTAAAATCATGAGAAATTCCAGAAGCATCAGAAGCGTTCGCGTTTTCAAGGTTCTCTTCCTTTGGTGGCTCTGCTTTGGAGTTGCGCTGGGAGGACAGCTTAGTTTGAATTGACTGATGCGTTGCGCCAGTCTTCAAACACAATTTTACAAGTACGTGGAGTCATCATGTAGATCTAAAAACAGTTTTGGTTTGAAGTTTCGCAGGCTTTATCCATGTGCTCGTGGCAAGTCACCCGAAAGCACCAGGAGGAGCGCGTCGCGAATATCAATGTTGAATTTTGTGTTCTTCAAGATATGTTCCTTTCTTTTGCGTGTATTGAGTGTTGAGGCAGTTCAAATTCTGACCAACGTCAGCGGGGCTGCCAGGCAGGAGCAACATTTCAAGATATTTCAAATACATTTCTTTTACCCGACTTCCGGAAATCGGCGTTTGTCACAGTGTCACCAGTCCTGTCACCTTCGGACCCCTTGGGACCTTCAGGGCTGGAAGACTCACTTGCATTCTGGGCCCCAGTGGATCTGGAAAGACTACGCTACTGAATGCAGGGCGCCCAAGTCGCCGCTGTTGGAATCTGTTGGATATCGTCCCGAGTCGTCCGAGGTCTTAGCAGGCCGCCAAAGCGGTGGTCAACGGCATCGGATCAGGATCACTGGCCAGGTTTGGATTTCTGGTCAGAGGGTTGATCCACGACTAGTCAGATCACGCATCGCATATGTCACCGCCTCGGTTTGCTGCAACAGCTCTGGCCCATACAGTGATGCTGATATGGAGGTTTCCATAAATGGGGGTAGCCCAAAATGGATGGTTTATAATGGAAAATCCTATTGAAATGGATGATTTTGGGGGTACCCGGGGTACCCCCATTTCAGGAAACCTCCATATGAGCAGTTTGATTCATTCATTCACACTCTCAGGTGATGCAAAAAGATGAGATGTTTGCCACTTCCACTCCAACGGAGGTTCCAGTGGGTGGTCTTCGTTGCATCTGTAGGGCACAGAAGTTGCTGAAAGACACTGTACTATCATCTACTATAAGATACTCTCATGATATCTCCATCTTTATATCATAATATAGTATTATCAATTATCTCATATACATATATATATATATATACATACACATACAATCACATACATACATAATATAATTATCTGACTAGGCCGGCGTGTGTTGCTTTTGTTGCACGGCTGGTTGGCGCTCGCGAGGCTTTCAGTTTCTCAGCTTCTTTGCGCCTTTCCGGCCCTCGGGACCGTTGGATTCAAAAGAAACTGCTTGGAGAAAACATGAAAAAAACATGGTTCTCCATGGTCATCCATGATCATCATACGTTATTGTATCCTCGACAGGAGGATCGGAAGGAATTGATCTCCGAGCTGCTGGGTTCCTTGGGACTGCGAAGTTGCGCAGATACGTGTGGCGCCCAGCAGATATTGGATTATTCATGGTGATTCATTGCGATATATTGCGATTAATTAAAAAGGTAGCCATCGACTGTTGTCCCTCCAGGTACATTGGCAATGCAGTCCTGAACGGCTTGTCTGGAGGTCAAAGAAAGCGGACCGCAATTGGCGTCGTGACCTTGGGGGTTGTGCCGCTGAACAGCGTGGCTGTTCCCTCCGCAGAGCATGTTCTGAAGTAGATCCAAAGATATCGAAAGTGAATATTTTGCACATTTTTGCAGTATGCCTGACAATATGATGCAATATGATGCAATATGATGCAATATGATGCAATATGATGCAATATGATGCAATATGATGCAATATGATGCAATATGATGCAATATGATGATACAATATGATGCAATATGATGCAATATGATGCAATATGATGCACAATATGATGCAATATGATGCAATATGATGCAATATGATGCACAATATGATGCAATATGATGCAATATGATGCAATATGATGCAATATGATGCACAATATGATGCAATATGATGCACAATATGATGCAATATGATGTAATATGATGCAATATGATGCAATATGATGCAATATGATGTAATATGATGCAATATGATGCAATATGATGCAATATGATGCACAATATGATGCACAATATGATGCAATATGATGCACAATATGATGCACAATATGATGCACAATATGATGCACAATATGATGCAATATGATGCACAATATGATGCACAATATGATGCAATATGATGCACAATATGATGCACAATATGATGCACAATATGATGCACAATATGATGCACAATATGATGCACAATATGATGCAATGTGATGCAATATGATGCATAATATGATGCATAATATGATGCACAATATGATGCACAATATGATGCAATATGATGCAATATGATGCAATATGATGCACAATATGATGCACAATATGATGCACAATATGATGCACAATATGATGCACAATATGATGCACAATATGACATGGCTAACTTTGCTGCATAATTCTTGTGGACGTCATTTTTGCCAGTGAGCTATCCAACAGCAGACCAACAGAGGTCGAACTCATTACTCGTCCAGACATAGTTTGTTTGGATGAGCCGTAGCAGTCTCAGATGGGGCTCCCCTGGAGGGGACTTTGGGACACGTTCATTTGATGATGCTGCTTATCCCGTCACACTTCCACTCACAGCTTTCCTCACACGCCAAGCCCCCGCACTCACCCAACCGCATGTGTGACAGAACCTGTGCGAAAATGGTTTGTTTGGCACCATTATTTGACCAAAACAGTAACTTCATTTACGCAGTGCACATGTCTCACAGATTTCTTCAAAATCCCTGTGCCAGCCAATTTGACAGACTTGATTTTTGGATATTGTTGGTATACTTGCAGGAATTTGCTTATCACGCGTCTGGGCCAACCAAACTGTGGGAGAAGTGTACGAAGATCTGTGGTAAACGGGTAAATGCGCGCAAAACGTGCGCGAAAATCCGCGCGTGGATTGTTCGCCCGTCCGCTGACTGGACGCAGCCTGGTCCATCCACCCACCAGCTTGCATAGCTAACCCTTCTCAGGCATTCAATTCCACCCCCCAGCCCTTTTCATAGCCTCACTCGGCCTCACTTTAGTCGCACATTCGCTTGTACTGTTTCGCATCTGAGCTGCCTGGCCTGGATCCACTTGCATCGAGTTCCTTCAAAAAAATGGGTGGTGGCTTTTGGTGATGGTGACTTGTGAGATGCTGGTTTGTGGTGATTTTGAATGTCCATAACACGGAAGTTTCTCATCTCATTCTTGTTTGGTCAAATTTATTCTTATCATTATCAAACCCTTTTCCAAACTTTATTCATCCATTTTTGCAATGTTATCTCAGTTATCTCTAATTTACCTCTATCAAACCCAACTAATCTCTATGCCACTTTTATCCAACCAACATTATCTCCATCAAAGTTGCCTCTATGTCAACTTGTCTCCATTAAATTTACCACTAGCAGGCTTACCTCGATCAAATTTCGGTTTATCAACTTATTTTTATCAAAGTAACGTTTAACACGTTTAACAATTTTACCTCTATCAAAATTAAATTTATTTCTATCGAACTCAGCTCTGTCCATTTCTTTTCATCACACTTACCTCTGTCAAACGTACTGTTTCCAAGTGTTCTCCATCCAACTTGAGTGTCATGTCTTTCTTGTAATATATCGATGCCTCGTATTCTGTGATTTGAGACAGCCCATGCCATCTCTCTTCCTTTTTGAACTACAGGAAGGTTTAACATGTGAGGTCATCCAATCCTCCAATACGTATGTCATTCGTTCCTGCCTTGGTTTGCTGCGTGAATTCTCCATATTGAGGACAAGTGGGCTGGATTCTTTCGCTGCATATCAAGCAGGGACCTTATGTGGCAGAACCTCAAAGCAGCTAAGAAATTACAATCGACCAGCGCCGGCCGACTGCAGGTCATGAATGTCCTGACAGATTTGGCCAAAGCAGGGTGCACTGTCATTTGCCTTCCTCTCAGAAAAAATCCTGTATGATTCAATATTATTCTATTGACATTCATCAATATTCTATATATGACGATGGTTGCGGCAGTGTTTGAAGAATCTTTTGCAACATGATTATCGTTATTGCTCTATTCCATGTTCCCATTCCTAGGTACATTGCACCAGCCAAGCAGCGAGATATTTGCCCTCATCGACCAGGTAATTTGCAGGAGTCCCATTTCCGATTCAACCTACTTCAACAGATTGAGTCTTCCAAGAACATCCTGCTGAAGCATGTTGAAGCCCATCATTGTTGCCCATTGTGTTGCCGTATCGTGTCTTTGATCATTGGGCTCCCAACAACTTCCACTTGATCCAACTGGTCAACTGAGGCCTTTGTGGAGGTCACTGCCTATGGGCCGGTGACAGGGATCAGATGGCCAGCCACTTCACCAAGGCAGGGAAATGATTGATTACTACGGCATAGACCCAACACATTAGAGTACTCTAATGTGGCCATCTAATATACATATATAATAGCATCATATGAATGATCACATATATATATTAGAATAATAATAATAGTAACAATAATAATGATAATAACAATTATAATAATAGAATACTAATGATATTAAGAATGATATTAATAATGATATTAATAATTATATTAATAATGATATTAATAATGATATTAATAATGATATTAATAATGATATTAATAATGATATTAATAATGATATTAATATATATTAATAATGATATTAATAATGATATACACTCTATATATATAATATGATCTTATTTGGGAATTGTGATCAATGGATGAATCGGTTCAATTCTGATCCTTTAGGACTGGCACAAAGGTCATCAGTTTGTCTGAAAATAGGCTACCCATGGCTACCCATGGCTACTGAAATAAACCAATGGTTTATCATTTCAATATAGTTTATCAACATATCTCCTGTTAAACTATATCAAGAAATTGCCATTGGAGGCACCAGAAGCATAAACACAGACAGCCAGAAAACAGGTCTAGGCCCTGGCACCAGGTGGGATATCCTTGCCCTGTGGGCTTCAACCCTGCGGATTTTGTCATCTTTCTGATGCAGACGGACGGAAAGTGAACAGATGTGCTCTGAAAAACGGGGGATGGGTCAAGATGACTGGATCCCAAAACTGATCAAAACTGATTCACTGATTGGAGTTTCTTGAAGTCTAAAATTGACCAAATGCTCCGAGTCCAAATGGTCCACAAGCCTGGCAGCCACGAAGCGGATGATGTTTGGAGGAGCCCAAGACAAAGACGGATGAACTGATTCGCATTTGGACCCAGGAGCAAGCCGAGGTCGGTGTTTTTTGAACAGTCATCAGCAGTCGCTATGCCAAGTTGTCCACCGGACAGGCGATGCTCCATCGAAGCAGTGAGTCAGGTCTCTCCGTAAGTGACTTGTTCGCATTTGGAAACTTTGCTGTCTTATGATGTTTCATTGTTTCAACAAAAGTGTAGTGGTGGGACACAGCTGGTTGGTGTATGTTGGTGTTGTTTTAAATGGTTTAAATGTGGTTCATTCTTTGTCCCCCAATTTGGGATGATGAATCTAGATCGATCCTTAAATATTCTTTGTATGGATCAAAACCACAGCCAACTATACAGAATTTGTTTCCATCTCAAGCACGGTAAACAAGCTGCCAACAATGGTTTTGTTTGAACATGGTGGATCTCTAATTCCACGGGTGAATATGGTTTCATCATCATGTTCCTATGTGTTCCCCATAAAAAGTGCGATTTCTGGGTATTCCCCATTTTCAGACACACCCTAAGATGGTAGTTGTTGCCCAAGGTTCAGCCGCAGATGAGCATGAGCTTTGCAGGCAGGAATCAGAACTTGATGACGCTTAAGGATCTCAACAGTTCTTGATGTTAAGTGATAAATAATATTGAATTAATGTTGAATAACTATTTTTGATGAATCAATGTTGAATTCAGGCCACTTTGATTTTGTTGCGTAACTGTATTCTGTTCTTTCATTGACCTTTCTGATTTTTTTGCCCCAATGCGTCAACGCTGAGAATGCTGCAGGACTCCAAAGGGCCGTGAACGAAGAGCATTTTTTGCATCATCAGTGGGGAGACTTAGCTGGAGAGTGTTTGCACTTCTTCATTTCAATGGCCATGTACAGTATGGCCATGAAACAGCCAGAAAGCACCAGAGGCGCCTGACCTTTTTCACCATTTGTTACCTACGTTTCACCACTTTTCACCATTTTTCACCAACTTTTTCAGGTTCAGAAAAGCTTTGGCAAACAGCTGAAGCAATTGGCCAAGCGGGAATTGCGAGCCGTGGTTCGGGATCGAACCACCCTGGCAGTGAGGTGCCGATGGTCGTTGTTCCATGTTGTTCCATGATGGAGAACAAGAAGAAAAGATAAACAGAGGCAATCAATGTATCCCCTATTACATGCCCATTAAAAGATTTTGACAGTTGCATTTTTGTTGATAGTTCATCATAGTTCATCACCATTTAGAACCAGATGAATACATATTCGCAATTTCGCCACAGGTTCTGCCTCTCAGTGGTTCTGACTTTCCTCTTTGGCCTCGTCTTTCAGGGGGTGGGCCGAGTCCTCAGATGTCGGCCGAGTCGTGTCAAAGTGTCCAGCAATGTCTCAGCTGTAGGTCGAACCATTTTGGAGACCAAGGATCAGGTGCAGTTCTGGGTTCAATGTATTCATAATATATGGTCTTTATATATATATATATATTATATATATATATCATTATATCTATATATATATATCATTATATATATATATATGTTTTTTATTTAGTGGAATCCTTTGTGGATCCTGAAGATCTTGTTCATGTGGCAAGTTGGTGCCAACACTCGACACTTGGCCAGAACATCTTCGACCAGATGTGGACGGGTCTCTCATATGCTGAAGTCACTGCTCTGCGGAAGCGGAAGCTTGAATGGTCACGACCTGAGAGATGAAAACTTGGATTTTGTTTTCTGGGTTTTAAAGCCTAAAACATCCTAAAAACCTTGATTTTCTTGGTCTTCTGCCCTTGTGTTTGAGGCATTTCAACGCTTTGGTCCAAGTTGCCCTGGTGGCGATGTTCAGGCTGAGACCACAAAGCATGAGAAAATCATAGAAAATCTGCTCCATCAAAGTCATAGGTATGCATATGGCATATATGGCATACCCTCTGGTAAACTAACATAACTATGGAAAATGGCCCATTAATAGTGGATTTTCCCATGAAAAATGGTGATTTTCCATAGTTATGTTAGTTTACCAGAGGGTAGTATGTCCGGCCCTTTGTTTTATGCATGAGACTTAGACCCCTTGCTCCGTGCATCTCCGTGCCCAGTGCCTGCCAACCGGTGATTCTGACATTTCCGTTGGAGAGATCAGTGCCCCGAGCATTCGGCAGTTCACATTTCTCTGACAGGTCACTCCTTTTGTTGAATGGGAGTTCGAACAGAAGGAGCACAGTCATCAGAATGCATCATAGGATTACATCACAAGAACTCCAGCAGAGTTTGGGAGGGGGTAGTGTATATGATGGTGCATGTGGGATACGATGGATTGCGATGGTATACGCTTGCTGTATTTTAGTGTCCTGGTTTGACGCGAGAGATCTTGTGACTGCAAGGCAAGTAAGTTGCACCATTTCGTTGGTTTTTCAGGTATTCCTTCGGGAGTACAGCAGTGGCACCTACAGACGCTTGTTTCAATTTGGAAATGTGAGTTTCTATTTGGAAGAATGGTTGTGTCTGTGCCTGTGCGCATTCATCTTGCACCAGAACAGATGGAGAAAACATTAGAAAACAAAAATGTTGGAGGAGCCATGAGAGCAAGCCAGATGTTCATAGATTTTCTCCGAGGTGTGTTGCCATACTACATGTCCAAAATGGTCGTCGAGGCAGGAAATGGAGCACTGTTGGGCCTAGCCTTGTAGAGTTGTGCAGAGCCAAGGTCCCTTTGGTATTTGTGCAGTCGCTGATGACGTGTTCGCCTTGGCTTTGTTTGCTTGATGCCATTGTCAGGTAGATTCATAGCATATTCATAGCTATTGCGCAGGGATTGATTGAGTGGCAAGGCTGGGACTGTGCTACGTGGTGATGCCCGGAGCTTTGTTTCAGTCGAGTTTCCTGCAGTACCAATGACTTGGTTTCACCAATGGTGGAGCAGGTCATTGAATGGGAACTTTTGGTTCGACGCTGAGGGTGGTTGGGAGACAATAATACTTCAACGCTTTGTTGTTTTCAAGTCTTCGCTCCAATTCAGCCATTGTGCTCAGGGCACTGCTATGGACTATCGTGCTTCTTTCGGATGCTTGCCAGCAAATTGTAATTGAGTAGAATGTGTGGAAGAGGTTGGAAGTGCATTTGAGTCATTTGTTCCTTCTTTGGCCAAATCACCTGACACCCGACTTGTTTGGGAAACTTGAAACTGGAAACTCCCCAGGTGCTCCTGCCGTGAGCAACAAAAAAGATGTCAGCCAGTTGAATCGCAGATCTAGTGCTGAGCGGAGTTTGAACCAAGGTGTGCTCAGTGTCTGTTGCTCTTGCCATCAGTTGTGCGGTGGGCCATGCATGTTGCAGTAAGCCGGAAGTACCTTCTAGAAATTTAACATAGCTATGGAAAATAACCTCTTTCTAAATAGGTAAATCATCACATGGGTCATGTCCCATCATTTTCCATAGCTATGTTAAATTACCAGAGGGTAACCAAAGCAACCAAAAACGGAACTTGACTGCCAGAGTCAACAGCAATAGCCAGGTTCGACAACCTCGAGAAACTGGAGCAGTGGGGTTTGCCTCCCAGTGTTGGTTCTTTTTTTTAGGGCCAAAGCTCTGATAAACTTGAAGGGACTGAATTTGAAGCCCATCCATCATATGAAATACCATAAAATAGCATAGAATAGCAACCTTTTTGAAGGCTCCCCAAAATGAATGGATCCAGTACTAAACCAGAGTTTCTGGTGGATATTTCATGATTTTAATCGCATAATGGGGATAATGGGGATGGGATTTCCCAGCTGTGACTGTCCTGTTGAACTGGTTTGATTCAACATGATTCAACCATTTGAACCGAGACCATTGGTTTTTGTGCCGCAGATGCTCTTCTCAGGACGGAGAATTCCCACATCCAGAAAGGGATCGGTCTTAAAATGTGATAAATGGATATATATATATATATTATATATAAGACACATATATATATATATACTGTATATATATAATATATATATATATGGTGGTACACATGGTACACCCTCAAACCTCGTCAAACTAAATGAACGATGTGATGCGGAAATGACGATCAACTATAACTACAAGATCTATAAGGAGATTTGGGGTATAACTATATAATCCATATTTGTGCAGATAAAAGGACGTTGACAGTTCATAGCAATGTCAGGATGATGAACATCTTGCTGTCAGGAGTGTTCATCCCGGTCAGCCACATGCCAGGCCAAGATTGGTTGACATCCTTCTGCACGCAGACACTGTTTTGATTTGCATTGGAAGAGTGATGTGCACCAGTCTATCTACGCTGGATGCAGTACTTCAGCTTCCTTCAGTTTGGCCCCCAGCATGTTTTCTTTTGTATAGGTTTACGTGCTAACACGTTTGGAAAGGATTTGTGTCCTTTCACATTCACACCCCAGCACCGTTTGAGCTGCTGTTCAAGATGTCAGCACA
Organism: Cladocopium goreaui; assembly: GCA_947184155.2. Taxonomy (NCBI): domain Eukaryota; class Dinophyceae; order Suessiales; family Symbiodiniaceae; genus Cladocopium; species Cladocopium goreaui. The sequence goes on from CAMXCT020002972.1 coordinate 44,277, forward strand.
GGTACGCTATCAAGATCCTTGGGGTGGTGGAATTCAAGAATGTTCCCCACAAAGAACTTGTACTAGACGCACAGGACCGCCATTTGATTCTAGTGACTCTAGTGATCTGCAATTCATTTTGCTACCTTGCTTTCGCAGAACAAAACCTGCAAAAGTCCTTTGTCTGATTTGATTGCTCCAGTTGGAAGTGTTTTCTGGAGGATTCACTAGACACACATACATAATCAATCATAATCATACATACAGTATCATATAGTTATATAATGTTATACAATGTTAATGCGTCACTCAGCAGGGCAATGTACCTACCGCAGACTCCGCTGGAAGAAGCTCTTGGACCTCCTGATTTGGTCCAGTGAAAACTGCCAGTTTTTACCTAGTTTTTTCCCAGTTTTCCAGGACATTCTTGAGGATAGTGTCCCAGTCTATGTAGGCTTCCTCGTGATGATGGCCTGGGCCCCAGGGCCTTGGTGTTTTTTCAACGAGACGACCGGGCCCCTCAGACTGAGCTTGGTGACCATCTTGCTGCCAGGTGCTGATCTTCTCCATCACCGGCATTCAGATGCTGCGAAATAAAGCAACCCATCTATTCTGAACGGTCACAGATGGTCACAGTTCCCATATGCAGGCTGAGCCCACCAAGAGCAACCCCGGCTTTCGGCAAGTTGATGACACAACAGTTGATTCGGAACTCGAACAAGTTGTCTCACTGGTTTAGTACCTAGTAAACTTTGATGCCAGTGATGCTTTCACAAGGGCTGTGATATCAATAAATTCAATATATCAAGATCATATTGTGATGCCTTTTCCTGTGTTTGGAAGCCTGGGTTTTTTACATGCTCTTGTGGACCTGTACAAAGCTTGGAGAACTGTGCCCGGAGCCTTTCATCTCGGTTCAATGATCAAATTAGAAATTTTAGAAAAGGAGCGATGGCGGAAAGGCTGTACGAAACTTGTCAACATCAAGATGACACTGAAGGTCCCATCAATGTTCTTAACAGATACAGTCGTGTAAATCATTTGCAAGCAGTGTATACAATATACATCAATATACTTTAATCATGTTACTGCTTATGTACTTTTGACTCTATATGAATTGGGCAATTCGGCAATTCATTGATGTTTCGGCTCAGCTTCTGCGTTACGAAATGATGAATGTGTTGGAAGGAGTGGTCAACTGGGGTTTAACACTGTCAACTCGCAGGAACGCAACATCGATGGAGGTCGTTCAAAAGCCTTATGGAGGCTGCTTCAAGATTTGTTTTGATGTCATCTTACTTTGAGAAAGGTGGGGCACCAAAACCCCAACTTTGCCACTGCAATGGTTGGATCACAATTTGGCGATGGCAGAGCCGGCGAAGAACGCCAGGAGCCAAAAAGCAGTTGCAGAGGGTGAAGGTAGCTGCAGGTCACAGAAAACAGCAAGGAAAAGTTCAGCGAAAGTGTAGATGTCATTAGATGTTGCCCTGGAGGTTGGAGTCACTGTGTTGCGGATGTTGCTGTTTCATGCTGTTTCACCATTTTTTCGGACAGCGATGAACAGCCCATTGGAAGGAGGCCATGCAAAGCTCAACCAGCCGGGCGCCACCTTGCTGCAGCAACAGTGCAAATCAGCCGCCTTGGACGAGAGCTTCGCTGGCAAGAAGCCATAGCATGCTTGGAGGACAGGATCAACAGGTGCTTCACAAATTTCAAAGGAGATGCAAACGAGTCTACATAGTTTACTGATGTTTACTGATGTTTACTGATGTTTACTGGCTGATCTATTGGTTTTTCCGATTGGTTTTGGGATGTTTTTGGAATTCAAACTTTGCAGGAATTGGAGCGTTCAGAGGCAGAGCCAGACGCCATTCTCAGAAATGCTGCCTCTTGGATGCAAGAAACATGGTCGAGTTTGCCACGCGCTACAGCGTATTTGAAGTCAAAAACCTGGAAATCAGTGAGTTCTCTTGTCTCAAAAATGCTGTAAGGTCATGTCAGCTTGCGAAAAGGCCGGTGCAAAAATTCTAGCTGGATATAGCTGGATATAGCTGAAGGGCTGCAAACACTTTACTTTGCTTCAGAGCTGCCAAGTTTGGAACTCGCACAGCAGGCCTCAAGGTGGATTCAAGCGATTCAACTCATGGATTTGGTTGGATTCTTAGAACAGATATGGATGGTTAGCCAACCCGAAGAGCTCCTGTGGCTTTGAAACATTTTGAAACGCTTCGGAACTTAGGGCCGTCGGGCTGGATACACTCCAGATGCCTTTGCATACACGTCCTGCCCCTTCCTGAGATTGCCGTGCAGGTTTGTTGATTCGTAGGACTTTCGCAGTGGGTTCTGTGGATAGGCATCAATTCTGATGTTCAACAGCAGGTGTCAGGTATCAGCTCAGGTGGCTACAGTAGGATGCGAGTCAGTGAGCTAGAATGATCTAAAATGTATGTGTGTTGTGTAAAGATAGTTTACCCCATCATCATGTTTCCCATTCAAATTGGTGTTTAGGGGTATTCCGGTATTCCCCATTTTGAGACACCAATCTGATGTATTTTTTGGTGGCAGATTCCGGGAGCCACAGGTATCACTGGTTGCGGAAGGCCAAGCAGCCGGCCACACAGAACTCTGACTCGCAGAAGATTCTCATCCAGCAAAAAGAGGCTGCTGAATGGTAAGGATGGATAGACTCCGTGCTGCTCTTTGGATTCATGAGGACTTCTAATACTTCTGATAATCTTCTGATAATCTCCTGAGACTTCTGAGACTTTGAGAATGAGAGGATTGTTCAAATTGAAATTGTGTTTGACAGTTGGGTATACCCTCTGGTAAACTAACATAGCTATTGACTATTGAAAATGGCCATAGAAATAGTGGATTTTCCCATTAAAAATGGTGATTTTCCATAGTTATGTTAAATTTTTGACAGTTGGATATAGTTGGATATACTTCTTCAGATTTTCAGATCTGCCATTTGATCCGCAGGAAGCATGGGCCAGTGCCAAGTGTCGTCACATGCAATGCTGCTCTTGGAGCTGTTGGCCGAGCCAAGCGATGGGTCCGAAACTCAGGAACTTAGGGTTTAGTTATAGTGTGTCGTACTTATAGATTGGCAATGTTTGGTACACTTTATTGATCTTTATTGGTACAGCGATATATCTGGTACACTGTATAATATAATTAATATAAATGGATAGACAGCTATAATATATTTCATATATATATATTGTATATATATTTATATCATACATAATTATAAATCATATAAATATACAATTGTATATATATATATACATATTATACATAATTATAAATATAGTGATAATTTCACTGGTCATTAAACCTATATTATCTTTATAGGTTCGTACTGTGAGTATACCTGACTAACCTTCCTACCTCTGTCTCGAGCTCCAGTGATCTCAAGTCATTGCATCTCCTCCAAGGATTTGTCCATGAAGCTTCTCCGAAAGATGTGTGGGCTGCTGGGCCCAGCATGGCTTGTCATGTTCTCAGCATGGCTTGGCATCAACAAGCCATCAACATCAACATCCAAGGCCTGACAGACATGGGCTTCCAGCAGCGAATGTGGTAACATTCAACACAGTCGACCCGGCAGGCTTGAAAGCAGTATATAGAATGGCCCAGAATGGCCCAGAATGGCTTCGAAAAGTCAACAGCTTTCTGAATCTCCAAGTGCTGCATATGAATGCAGATCATGGCTGATGCCTACAGTGCTGAAATACTGCTTATGATTCGCAGACGAAAGGCTGCAACAACAACGATAGAAGCAGCATGTCCGGGGCCACAGCAAATTTGCTGGAGATTGCTGGTGTAAAATCTGAAAGAATTCAAAGAGATGGCAATAGAAGTGCTGGGTGTTGAGTAGACGACGATATAGAAACATTACCTGCAGGTTGGCCCATAGCAGTGTGGCTGTGTGCCATGCTTCAGATGGAGGGCCAGAGCCTTGGAAAGCCTATGGTGTGATGTTCTTCGAAACGAAGACTTCTGAGAGTTGCCCGTAGCAGCTCCCAAAAAGATGGGAAAGATTAGGAAAGTAAAATCCTATAAAATCCTACTAGAAATGAGTGTTCTTTCGCGACAGGTTCCGACAGACTTAACGCAGCTTTTTTTTGATGTCCAGGTTTGCAGCCCGATGAAGTGACGAAGAACATCGAGATCAGTGCTTGCCGTATCCCCAGTGATCTTTTTTGCGCTGAGTCGCAGCAGGGGGAGGTCATGCTGCCGAGGTCAAGCTGCCAGCAATTGGAAGTTGGCTGTAGACCTCGCATCCAGGATCAAGGGGACATGAGGGGACTTGACTCAACAGGGGACCATATGTTTGGATAGTTTTGGAAGATGTTGGAAGTCTCTCTGACCCATCTATGATCATCTATGATCATCTATGATCATCTATGATCATCTATGATGCTGTGAGTGGCGCAGGAGTCCTGGAGTAGTTGCTGCAACAACTGCCATTGATGCCTGTGCCAGCAACAGTTGCTGGGAGTCAGTCAGGCTCTCAAGAGTAGAGACTTGGAGAATAAGAGTCCACCATACCCATATATCACACTGCATTGTGATGCATTGTGTCTATCTCATCTCATCTCATTTTATCTTATCAGAATCAGATCTATACGTATAAATATGTAACAAAACAATAATATATATATATATATTTATATATATATATATTTATATAATTTTATATATATAATTATAATTATATATATAATTATAATTATATCTACATATTCTTATGACTAAATTTCGGTCATAAGTAACGTAATTAAGCATCACATACATACACACATGTCCCTATGACTAGTCAGTTGACATGTCAAACGTAAGTTTTGATTGTAATAAGCCGGTCTGCGACTGTGCAGCTTTTGGGTCAAAGTGTTGGCTCCCCTTAGCAGTGATGGCTGCTAGGGTGGAGCTGACTGAAGGGCGGAAGCTCGGCACGACGGAGTTCCAAGAGGAGTATGAAAAGGTTACTGATCACCTTTTCTTCCAGTGTGTAGATGATCAGGGACAGGCCCAAGGGCATGCCGTTGCAGAGGTGGTCAAGAAGTACCGCTGTGACTCTGATGGCGCTTTCCTGCAGCTGAGGTATGTGCAGGTGAGCGACCAGTATTACCAGCACTGGCTGGAGACCACCGGCGGGGGAAACTTCTATCACCACCTTTGCACGGGGAGCCTGCGGACATGCCAGCGGAAAGTTGGCAAGGAGTCGCTGGTGCATGTGCAACACTGGCTGCCCGTAGACAAGGGCCAGGTGAAGTCCATTGTCAAAGGCTGGAAGACTGCGCCTTTGAACTATGGGCCGCCCAGGGCTCCCAAGGGCAGACCCTTGGTTGAAGAGCCAGTGCACACTGCACCCAAGGCCCGTCCTGATCGTCGAGAGCAAGGAGAACGACGCCGTCGAGACGATGACCTTGGTGATGGCCAGGGAAAGCTTGAGGATCGTCGAGAAGCTGCTGAATCTCCTGGTGGAGGCCAGGAACGCCGAAGGGAAAGGAGAAGAAGTCCTTCCGACTCGAGTCAGGAGGATGGAGACGTGGGACGCTCCAATGCGCGCAGAGGACGCTCACGGGACCGACGTCGACGCAGCAGACGAGAGTCCAGAAGCCCTACCCGTTGCAGGCCGGAGGATGCTAAGGGCTCTGTGGGTCATGCCGCGCGCCGTGAAGCTCAGGTGAAGAAGAAGCCCAATCCTCTGGATGCGATGCTGGAAGATGAAGACTGGGACCCGATGAAGCCTGATGCCAAGCTGGAAGCCTTGAGAAAGCGCCTTGAGGAGCAGAAGCGCAAGAGGGCCGATGGTAAGGAAGGTGCCAGTGCTGTGCTGGCCCGGAGAGCGCAAGCAGGAGCTGAGGCTAGTAAGAAAAGAAAAAAGGAGTCGGAGAAGGACAAGGTGACAAAGGCCCTCAAGACACTTGCAGCAACGAAAGCCAAAGAAGAATCAAGCTCGACTGGAGAGGACTCTGATGATGATGAGACCATCATCTTCGGTGGTGGCCGAAAAGATGGGGATCTAATGAGCCGACAAAGGCGTCTCCGAAAGGTGTCAGCAGAGCGGCCAGGCGCCTTGCTCACCAGAGGGTTTGCCCTGATGCATGAGCAATTGGGGACCTTACATGGAGACCCCACCGGTGCTGGGTCGAAAGAAGATGTTCTGCAGCCGGGTGCCTTGCGATACCTACTGTCGTCGGCCCTGCCTATGACCGATGTCAAGAAGATTGGTGAGGAGCGGATGCGTGAGTTGCGCACCTTGGCAACCACGTTGGATTTGGTCGTAGGCGGGAAGATGAGCACGGCGGGGGACTACCTGATGCAGCGCTTCAAGAGCATCCTGATGTCTCTCAGGGATGGAAGTACGGCAGCTTCCAAGTACCTGGAGCTGGTGCCTCTGGAGCTTTATCCGACTGCTACGTCACTGGAGGAGACCGACTATGCCAGGTCTTTGGCTGTCAAGGGTGCAAAGTCGCAGGAGCTCCTAGACCGAGTGGCTGGCTCGGGCTAGGGACTCGGCGGGGGGAAGTCACGCCAGACTTCCCCTCAGCGCCACCCCAAGTCACCTGCAAGCGACAAGGAGGAGGAGGAGAGCTCACGACAGAGGAGGCCTGCCTTGAAGGAAGCAGGGCCGAAGAGGAGCCGCAGCCCCTTGAGGAGGGCTGTGAAGTTTGCAGAGCCCCTTGCCAGGGACATCCCAGCCTCCTCAGGGGATCCGATCCCTGGGTTGATGCGGATGGCAGAGGCTCGGGATGCTGTGCCAAGGAACCCGAACGAGTCGAGGACGGAGTGGAAGAAGAGGATCTTCGACTTCAAACGATCAGAGGAGGCCAAGCATGGGAAAGGAGGAGGAGGCAAGGGCACCAGGCCGAAGAAGAAGTGAGCGGCCTTGGTGCTCCATTTGATGGGGTTCATAAACCTGATGATGCCCTGGTGAAGGCCAGGGGAGTTGTCAGTGGAGCCGAATCTGGCCCTGTGTTGGCAGGGTGTAGTTCCAGCCTGGGCAGCCCCGTGGCAGCAGGGCCGGGCTCCGGCACGGCCAGTGCAGATCAGGCTGGTGCGGAGGGCAATGAAAAAGAAGCCGCAGCCCCTGCAATGACAGGGGATGTGGTGAGTACCACGCCACCCTTTTGGTTTGATGATAATGTAAGAGGCTATGAAGTTTCTTGTGAGTTTTTCAAAAGCTTCCAGCTTAGGGCCATACGTCAGTTGTCGTTTCGAGAGTTATGCAACAAGGTGGCTCTTTTGCAAGCATCCGTTTTTCAGCTGGGCGTCTCCATGATGCAGCTCCTACTGTGTAGTCCACGTGATGGAATGCAGGTTTGTCATTGGATGCATGAACAATTTTCCCAACTTTCACCACCACCATCTCGGGCCAGAGACATTTTTCCGTTGCCTCTGCCCCCAGTAGGAGCTGCCCTGCGTCTAGTAGCTATGGCAACTCAGGACCATGGAGGAGTGCTGGCCATGACTTCGTCAGCCGATGCGCGGACAAAAAGAGTGGGGCGTCAACAGAGGAAGAAGCTGGTTTTTGAGGGTACAAAACAGATTTGGCGTTGTTTGTGTGTTGTGGTTCTCAACGGCATGTCTCAAGGGTGGCAACTTTTACCTTGCACAAGGGGTAGGCTGTCAGGGAATCAGAAAGCTGCCATGGGGGTTATCAACATGTGGATAGAGCTTTTTTGCCAACAACCTCAACAAGTTGTTCAACTACCCTGCTTCCCAGACCTTGTGAAAAACCGCCAGTTGGATTATACTGGGGAAGAACTAGTCACCGCGCTGCCCCTCAGGTTGGAAGAACTGCGACCTGGCCTGCCCGACAAGGGCGTTGCTGGGAGTCTCAGTGCAGTGACTGCTGCAGCTGGTTTTGTTCAGGCCTGGGTAGCGGACCCCTGGTTGACCCTCAAGCCTGAGGGTATGTGGCCTTCAAAAACCCCTAGGGCACGAATCAATGCTACCAGGGATGAATGGAACCGGGTTTGTGCGGAGTTGTATGATAGGGGCATAATAGAGGCTATCCCCTTGTCTCAGGTTTTTCATGCAAATGGTTTGCCTGTTCTAAACGGTGCGTTCGCCGTGGAGAAACGGGGTAAAGCTGGTGCCGGCCAGTGCAGAGTGACCAGGCTGATAATGAACCTGGTTCCTACAAATGCTTTCCAGCGGCTCATGCGTGGCGATCTTGACACTTTGGCCTCTTCGGTCTCCTGGAGTCAACTCATCCTAAGAGAAGACGAAGTTTTGCTGTGGAATGGGGACGACCAAAAAGGAGCCTTCTACGCTTGGGAGTTGCCCCCTTCGTGGAGGCCATTTATGGCCTTTGCCTGGCCTGTGCCAGGATACCTGGTTGGATCTGTCAACGACATGGAATATGTGGCCTCGCGTGTCATACCCATGGGCTGGATTCAAGCGGTATCGTTGTTTCAACATCTGCATAGACGCTTGGGTATGAGCCCGATTCCAACCGGAGCCGGGCATGCAGAAGAGGCTGAATGGCGAAGGGACCGGCCGGTGCCCCAGCGCTCTGATGGGGGCACCACGGAGTTTGTGCAGTTTTATCTGGACGACTTCGACTGCCCTGAAATTGTCCCCAGTGTGGGCTGGGAGGCAATGCAGGGGACGTTGAGCAAGTCGCATGCGAAGCAGCGGTTGGCTTATCAGCGCTGGGGCGTGGGTATAGCAGAGGAAAAAGCCCACGTGCGTGAGCCCAAGGTCATACGCATGGGAGCTGAGGTCAATGGGACGCTAGGCACGGTCTCGGCTCCTCACTTGAAGAAGCTGGAGGTGGCGTACTTCACGTTGTGGGCTCTTGGGCTGCACTGTCCACCAGTAAAGGTCTTGCTGATGATACTAGGGCGTCTGGTTCGATGCTTTGAGTTCAGACGCCCACTCATGAGTGTGCTGTCATCAGTCTGGCCACGGGAGTCAGTGGGCGTTAGGCGCCCCTGGTCAAAAGCAGGTATCCAGGAGCTGTTGAGAGCGGTGGTTGTCTTGCCCCTTGCTGGAGCGGATCTTCGAGCGCAGGTGAGTAACCAGGTGACTTGCTCTGACGCTTCAGAGGTAGGCGGAGGCCTAGCCTGTTCGGGCGCTTTGACTGAGGAAGGGCACGCTGTCCTCAAACAGCTGCAGAGTGCGGCCTATGTGAAAGGAAGGATCACAGGATTTCAACCACAAGGTGCAATGCGGCTGCAAACTGGTGAAGGAGTGCGGATTGTTGTGATTTCCCTCTTCGATGGCATCTCAGCCTTAATGTGCGGGCTCTGCAGGCTGAAGTGTCAGGTCATTGCCTTTGCATCATCAGAGGTGGATAGGGCCTGCAAGCGATTGGTGCGCCGCCGCTGGCCTGGAGTCATCGAACTTGGCGATGTGACCAAGATAAACATTGAGATGCTGGAGACCTTAGCAGCAAGTGTGGGTGAGCAAGTCGACTTGGTGCTATGTGGCGGTGGTAGTCCTTGTCAGGACCTTTCCTCCCTGTTGGCGGACAGGGCTGGCCTGGCGGGGTCTAGGAGCAAGCTCTTTTTCGAGATGCCGCGAATCTTCAAGGAGCTCCGTGCAGTATTCCGTTGCCCTGTTTTCCAGTTTGTGGAGAATGTCTTCTCCATGACGCCAAGCAACAGAGACGAGTTTTCCCGCACCTTGGGAGTGGAACCAGTATTGCTGGATAGTCTTCACTTTTCTCCGTGTCGAAGGCCTCGTCTATTTTGGGTTGACTGGCACATCAGCGCAAGGGGCGGGGAGCTTATGAAGGAGCATGCGGGTTATCGTGAGTGGATAGTCCAGCCCTGTGGTATGGCAGGGAACTGGTGGCTTGACCCGCTATGTCACAGGACCTCGGAGGCTCCGCTACCTACCTTGACACGAGCACTGCCCAGGAGTAATTCGCCAAAACAACCGGCGGGAATTGCTTCAGCGTCGGCTGAGGCTATACACAGGTGGCAAGGAGACCGACATCGATTTCAGGTCTACCAGTACGAGGATGCGCATTTGGCTTGGAAGCCTGATGGTACGTGGCGGTTGCCTTCACTCACTGAGAGGGAAAGAGCTATGGGCTTCCCTGTTGGTTACGTGTCCAACGGTTTGAATCCCAAGCTCACTTTGGAGGAGGCGTTCAACGCTGGCTGCTGCATGATTGGGAACTCCTTCAATGTCTATGCAATGACCTTGCTCCTTGATGAACTCCTCTCACAGGTGGACCCTTCCTATGAGCCTAGGTGCCTTGACCGCATTTTCGTCACAGATGATGAAGCCCCACCAGGTTGGTGTAGTAAACCGCGCTTTGATCCAAATACAAAAGCAGATGAATCTGGTCGAATGTTGGTACAAGAATTTTTACGACATGCGGATAGGGCTGGTACTGACGTCAGATTGGATTTAGGTATTCCGTTCAGGACTAAGGCATGGCCTAGGGCAGGTATCAGGTCAAGACTGTTCCACTGGAAAATCATACATGGGTATCCATGGCGGTTCAAGGGACACATAAACCTGCTAGAGCTGCAAGCCGTGGTGAACTCGCTCCAATGGCGGCTTCGTGCTCTGCCGAACTTTAAGAAGCGGGTGTTGCATTTGGTGGATAGCCAAGTAGTTGCTTCGATCATCACCAAGGGCAGAACTAGCAGCTTCAGGTTAAAAAGGGCAGTTGAAAAGCTGGCTAGCCTGTGTGTGGCAGGTGGAATCCAGTTATCAGTAGGGTACGTGGCCACTGAGGAGAACCCTGCTGACATCCCATCTCGATGGGGAAAGCGCGCAGGCAAGTCGAGGAGCGTCGAAAAGAGCGCAAAAGACAGCGGAAAGGTCAGACCCTCGAAGAAAAGGTGCTGACGCCTGGACTCCATGACAGGTACGCCACTGCTGCAAACCGACTCTTGAAGTTTTGGCGAGAGTGCAGATCCTTTCCAACAACCTGGGATGACATGGACGTAGCCGTTTCTCAATGGTTGGAACATCTTTTCACCGAGGGTTTCCCAAAAGGGTATGGATCCGATGGCTTAGCGGCTTTGCAACACTTCTTGCCTGAAGTGGCTGGCAAGCTCAGACACAGCTGGAAGCTCTTGAAGTCTTGGCAGAAGATGGAACCGCCGGTCCGGGTTTTGCCCATCAGTCCTCTCATGGTGATGGCCATGGGAGGAGCTTGCGTGAAGATGGGACTTCCGAGTTGTGCTGCTGCTTTCCTCCTGTGTTTTGATGTGATGCTTCGCCCAGGGGAACTCTACAGACTGAGGAAGAAGGACATCACCTGGGCAGGGGGAAAAGCAGTAGTATCTCTCAAGGATACAAAATCTGGACTAAGGAAGGGTGCTGAGGAAATGGTCATCTGCTCTAGCCACGTTGCAAACTCTTGGCTCGCCCTCGCATTGTCATCAAAGCTGCCAGATGATCTTTTGCTTGACCGTTCTCCAGAAGCTTTCCGCGTCTTGTTCTTCTCGTTACTGGATCTCTTTTGCATTGAGGGGCACTTCTCAATGTATTCTTTCCGCCGGGGCGGAGCTACCTGGCACTTTCTTACGGAAGGTAGCCTGGAACAGACGCTGTTACGTGGACGTTGGGTTTCTACATCAACGGCACGCATCTACCTGCAAGATGCCGCAGCAGCCCTGAGCCATCTCTCCATAAAGCCTGAGCAGAAGCAATACATGCACTCTTTAGCACAGGTGCTATCGGCCACTGGCCAGAAAGGGGTCCGTGGTAGGTAGATACAGTTTTTCTTTTGCGGTGGCATCAGGACAGGCTCTGTTTATAGCCCCAGTGATGGCTGGGGAGGCTCCTCTGGTGAAGGCCAGAGGTTTTGGCCATGGATTTGACCTGCTCCTGATGGCCTTGGTACAGGTAAAAATTTTTCCTGTAGTTGTTGTGGTGGCTAAGCCACATCTTGAAGCTTTCTGGTGGTGGAAAGAAAAACGCAGCGGCCTGACATGTCCCTATGACTAGTCAGTTGACATGTCAAACGTAAGTTTTGATTGTAATAAGCCGGTCTGCGACTGTGCAGCTTTTGGGTCCCCACCCACCCTCCGCGGATTCAGTTCCGGCGGAGGGCCGCCGTAGGTAGATACAGTTTTTCTTTTGCGGTGGCATCAGGACAGGCTCTGTTTATAGCCCCAGTGATGGCTGGGGAGGCTCCTCTGGTGAAGGCCAGAGGTTTTGGCCATGGATTTGACCTGCTCCTGATGGCCTTGGTACAGGTAAAAATTTTTCCTGTAGTTGTTGTGGTGGCTAAGCCACATCTTGAAGCTTTCTGGTGGTGGAAAGAAAAACGCAGCGGCCTGACATGTGTATGTGTATATATATAATATATATATATATATATGTATATATATATATCCCTCAATTGCACTGCCTCTGAAAGAGGCTTTGGCTTTGCTGTTCAGCGGCATTGAGCCAAAGCCCAAGAGGGGTGACTTTTGCTGCAAGATTTCTGGCAAACAAAAATGGGTTTGCCCAAAAATAGGGAATTTCTACCACATACTGGTATGACCATTTTATTGAAAAGCGGGATGGTAAACCGATGGATTCGGGGGTACCCAAAACTAGGTTTAGTACGGCTCAGTGATGTTGAATGGCTGCGGTAAGGCCAAATGTCATGACCTTTGGTGTCGGTGCCTTTCTCGATGCTTTCACAATGTCTCTACAGAAGAGTGGCCCTGGTGGTTTCATGTTTGTCTGCTCAGGCAGGGGCAAGAGCATTTGCACGAGGTGCTCAGTCAGTGGCTCACTTCAATGCTTGGATCAATGTTGTCAATTCGTTTTCGATATGTGCAAAAATCAAGGTGGCAGCATGCCGTTTGCCTGCTTGATGAAGCTGCCAAGTTTGAGGCCGGAGTATCACCAATAAATCGGTAAGTTCCTGCAGCTGTTCTTCCCTCTAGATCATACATGATCATACTGCGTTTACCGCCACTCGTCAGGCTTATTCTTGCTTAGTATCTAGATGTATTTAGTGACTTGCTGATTATCAGGTGCAGTTGAATGAGATTGTTTGCTCCAGCATAATCAGTGCCTGCGATGAAGGGCAGGACTGTCCGGGTGTGTGTGTGTGTGCTTTCAGATTTCAATGGCAGTGAGACCACAGTGAGACAATGCCTAATTTGCCGCAGGAATGGGAACAAGCCTTGGTGGTTTTGGCAGGCATGATACAGGCGCATTGCGAGTTGCTGTTCTGTAAGCACGTTACAGTATCACATGGTCAACCATGGTCAACCAATAAATAATTGATAATAATTGCCATGCCATGCCACGTTTCTTTTGCTACAGAGCTGATGCTGTGCTACTACAGTGCCACGGAAGTGTGTTGCCCAGCATGGCATTCGCGTTGGCACTGGGGTGCTGCAGTGTTGGGCTGCTGCCACTGCTTGTTCATTCTTCTGTGTTTCTTTTTGTTAAGCAACCCTGTATAACCCTGTGCTCTCTTGGGGTTTGAGGCAGGCCCTCGACCCAACCTTGTGGCGTACAATGCTGCAGTCAGTGCTTGTGCGCATTCGCGCCAGCATCCAAGATCGATATTCCAAGATGATCCGAGAAGAGGATTCTCCATTTTTTGGGCTTCTGAACGAATCTTAGCTGAAGGCCACTGGAGGGCAGCTTTGGAAGTGTTCAGTGCACTGCAGCATCAATGCCAGTCCAAGCCTCGCAGCTGATGCTTCAGCGGTTTCCCCAAGTTTCCAACAAATGAAATTCAGAAGCTGCATTGAATCATTGTCATCCAAACAAAGGCCCGATTCTGTTTCCTTCACCACTGCCGCAAACTTAACTGAAATTGATGTTAACTTGCACTCTACTGTTGCATCTTGTTGCCGAAAGTCTCATCGGAATAGTCGTCATGGACGTTGAGGTTCTCACTGCTTACGAGTGTGCTTCGAAGTGGGCCGAGGCTTGACACATTTTGACTTGAAGTGACCAGTCGATTCATAATTCATGATGCTGATGTCTTCATGATTTTTGTGGAGGCCTCCAACTGCTTTTCTTTCATGGAGACCTTGGGCATTTCATCTGGCACAGCTGAGAGAACCATTGTACACCTCTCAGAATCAGAGAATTGGAAGAATTGGCTATGGGTCATGTCATTGAGTTGTGGATAGTATGGACAATCAACATAAAGTGGTTAGTTTGAGTATAAAACGATTATATAGACATATGAACATTGTTAAACCACATAAAAACATGTTTTTCAGATATGAACTGCATGAAACATATGAAACCACATCAAATCATCAAGAAATGAGGTACTGGCAGCTGGCTCTGCAAGTCGCCGCTGGGAAGAGGTGGGTCGCATTCGAAAAATGCGGAATGTTCCATGATTATTATATATTATTATAATGGGTAATAGGAATATCATGGAATAACTGCCATTTATAATGGCTTATAATGGTTTAAAAAGTAGGAAAGTAATGAAGAGCTTTTGAAATTTGTTATTTTAACCATTGTAAAGCAATACATCAATGATATCAACCACGAGATGTTGAGTTACCCTATTTTCGGAACCGGTCTCCCGTCCCGACCTGCAACCAGTTCACACCCCTAAAGCTTGTGAGGCACTGCATTGCGTTCAGCGACCAATCAATATGCGTCACAGCAGCATTCCCAGAAACCAGCAGGATGAATTATTGCTAGAGTCAGCAATCACTTTGCTCGCATTTACAGTACTTGTTTTCTAGCGCTGTCTTTTCATGTTCTCTATGTGTGATGAACATTTCAAGAAGTACAACCACAGCGTTCCATCTCACGTGCCATCTCTACATCTATGGCACGTGAGATGCTGAAGAGTGGCTCTTTCAGGCCTCCCTACTTGTAATGCCGCGATTGCAGCGTGTGGACAGGCCGGGATCACGCGGATCTAGCAGATACAAAGTGACGAAAAAATGGAAGTTGCATTGAATACAAAAGTTGCATAAGGTTCACATTGAATACATTGAGTGGCAAAGGATGTGTTGAATTTGACCGGGTCACGTGCCATCACATCCTGTTCACCAAGTTGGCTCGGCTCAGGGACACAGCTGGAGTTCTTCAGCCAGGTTCCTGGAGGAGCTGCATCGACAAGGAGAAGCTGACGAATTTACCAGGGGAGCCATGGTGAATAGTTGTGGGGTCTCTGATGAATGGCAGCTCTCCATCCATTTTTTGCATCAAAATCATGGAAATCATGGGGCCCAAAAAAAAAGAGGGGCTGATGCAGTGTCAGTCAATGCAGCCATCAGTGCATGCGAAGGGCGAAATACTTGGCAGTTGTCCATTGAAATGCTTGCAACACTCCCACAACAGAGACTGGACACAACAATTCTGGCGGTGAATTCTGGTATCAGCGCGTTCTCTTGGAGCCGGCAATGGGAAGATGCTGTGGAACTTCTCAGCCGGTCCGTTCATGGGAAGCTGGATGCCACAGAGGTCACATGGAACGCGTTGGCTGTAGTGGCCTACAAAAGTCTACAGTGGCAGTTCTGTTGCTGGCTACTGAACAAGATGGTGGAATGTCAACAGCCACCTGATGTCCTGGCTTTAGAAGCAGCACTCGGAGCTTGCGAGCGCAGCGGCGTGGAACGGCATGCAGCAGCTCTTTTGGAGGCAGCGGGATTGCGTTTTGCTCCATGTCAATCAGTATCCGCCAAAAAAAATAAGAGGATTGATGCAAATCTAGACGTTGACATACTTTGACTTTGATTGGCTTTTCAGTGATTCAGACCTTGTAATTGGATATGGCAATGACATGGCACGTCAGGATCTTGCCGTTGAAGCTGAAGCACTATGTGGATGAGAAAGATCACCTCTGCTATACGAAATGTTTGCCTTGGTTGTCTAATGGGATTTATTCGTTTTACTTTGATTTAATATATTTAATGGTAATTAATTGGATTTAATGGTAATTAATGAGATTTAATGAGATGTTGATTCATGGTTCATGATGTCAAAGTCGTTGAATGTCTGAGGATTGACCACCATCTTTCTCTTCCTTGCATTATTTGCATTCCCATTGCTTTCAGATCTGTGAACAGCTTTGGCTCAGTTCAGGAGAGTCAGGTGTAAACGTAGCGCATCTCAAAGATGATCGCCTCGGCCGACTGTGGGTTATGTTATGTTCGACATTTTGCATTTGGAAGTAGCATTCTAATATATGTGTGTATATATATATACATATATATATAATTATATATATACATATATATATACATTACAGATTCATTACAGTCATTACACTGAAAATCATGGAAAATGCCTTCAGCAGTTCTAACGAGGCTCCCTCGCCATGCTATGCCATGCTCAATATAGGACATCGCCGTAAATGGCTCAACTGCTCTAAATTCCACAAGTCAACAACTGTTGCTCTTGCTTCCTTGCTACCACGGCTTCCGCCTGCTGACATAGGCTTGGGCCTCATCAGCCTGATACGGAATCTTTGCCGGCGGTGTGTGTGTGTGTGTCTCTGTGTGTGTGTGTGCAATTGTCTTTGTTGAAATAAAGCAAAGAAAGGGACATTTATCAATACTTGAATCATCTTGAATCAGCACTTGGGGAATTCGGTTTTTCATCACCTTGTGATAAATTCACCGGTGTTCGCATGTGCTCGCACGAGCATCTCTGAAGAAGAGACAATGCCTGAAAGATGTCAAAAGAAGGAATTTGGCAAGAAGCCAGACGGTGTTGCTGCCTTATTGATGTCGCATATCTTGCTCTTCTGAGGTCTGATGTGGGTCGGTAAGGGCTATGAATATGGCAAGGGACCTCAGGCAGGGTGTTGGTTGCTGTTACTTGCAGCATGCAAAGATTACTCACAACTCACAAGACGTTTGTTTGTTTGTGCCACAGAAACAGGATGGGATGAGTTTCTCCTCGTCAATGGGCAAGGCGGACTGGAATTTTGGCATCAAGCATCTTGAGTGAAGATAAGTCAGTATCCTTTGCGAGGGCTTTTTCAATGGAGCTGATTATGGACACGGTGGTGATTACGGAAAAGGTGGTGGCTATGGAAAAGGTGCTGACTACGGAAAGGGTGGCGATTATGGAAGAGGAGTTGACTACGGGAAAGGTGGCGACTACGACTATGACGTCGGCTATTCCAGGCCATTTGGCACATCATTGGGGAGTGCGTGGCAGTGTTCTTGACCTTTTTGGATGATATCAGTGCTATGATAAATTGTTCTTGTATGTTCTTGTTCTTTTGTTTTGTTATGTTGTTGATATGACTATTACGCATACCATGTTTGTTGTAGATTGTCGTGAAAAGCATAAAATGACCCTCATGTCCACTTTCATTGTTCCACTTTTGTTCTATGATAAGACTATTTCTAAATCACCTGACCTAGCATGACCTGGCCGCTATTAGCCACTTGGAAGTCGGCAGGCCATCCTATCAAGGAAAGGGCTCCTGGCCCCCAATGTCTTCAAAGGGTCCTAGCTTTGGAGCGCCTTCCAAAGGGCCCATGGCTTCCAAGGGGCCCATGGCCAAGGGGCCTCCGTCGGCCTACGGTCCCAAGGGGGGCTATGGCGGCTTCAGCGATACGTATTCGAGGCCCAAGGGCGTTTCCAGCAAAGGGAACGAAACAAGAAAGCCACCAGATACAGGCGCGGACGCAAAAATGATGAATGCCTCTTCAAAGTGAAACTGTGAAATACTGACCATCTTGCAAAATTTGAATCATAATTTCAAAATATTTCAAAATATTTAAACAGCCTCGAACACAGTTACTCAGCTGCTTTTACTTGAGCACTGCCTCACAAGGCCATGAAATTCCGCCTCCACCTGCTCCAGTGAAAATAGGTTTCTTGGCATTTCTTGGCACTGATTGCAAGTGTGCAGGGAATTCCCAAGAGATTCTGCCGTGTACTCCAGGAAGCCCTGAAGCTTTGGAATTGCAGCAAAGTTGGAATCAATCTCATGGTTGGCAGCTGAGGGGGTGTTGCTGTATGTTAGTGTATGTTTCTGTACGTATGTTGTAATGCTGTTCTGCATTGTTTTGCAGCCTTAATCATCTTTATTCATTTTTTGTGTTCCATGATCCCATGTCCAGCTTTCTCACCCTGAGGAAAGCCCCAGGCCAAAGGTGCCTCAACTTCCACGAGAAACGCAAAGCCAAGCAATGGAAATCAGTGGTTTCCCAAGTTCTTTCGGCCACTGTCCTGGGTTGGATTACCAGAGGTACGAGGATCATGTCACAATGTCGAATCCAACAAAACATGGTTGATCTACATGTGTTACATGTGTAACACAACATTGTTTGATCTTATTTGATCTTACTTTTGTGACTTTTGTGCATTACCGTTTGTTCTTCAGGAAAAACACGGGGGAAAAGCCTCCTGAGAAGCGAAAAACGGGAAATGCGCACTGGCAGCCAAAGATACTTGGAGCAGAGGGAAGTTGATTGCGTCACATGATATGTGCGGCACATGCTCCAGTGAAGATCCGCTTTTTTGCCAAAGCCTTTAGGAGTGGAACATCGCCAAACCCTCAGATCGGACTTTTGTCCCAACCTTGAGAGTGATTCTTGTGAAAATCAAACATGACCCTGAGGAAAGAGAAAGAAAGAGTTCTTGCCCAAGTTGAGTTGAGTTTTTCAACTGGCTTTGCTTGTTGCAGAGATCCTGCATTCCACATTGCACTGAACTTTGTCTTGGGAATTACACGAAAGTCTGAGAGTCTTGTAGATTTTGTGGAGGAAAAGACAGAGGTGATGAGCGCAGAAGTGCGTGATGCAACTTCGGCATGTTTGGTCGCCATGGGGTGATTCAGGGTGTGTGTGACCCCACTGCACCAGGACAACCCCTACAGCCGGCTTATGGCACTGAAACGAATGGGTTGGAGCCTCAAATCCAGGTGTGATGGCAGACAGACCAACTTTTCGCATTTTAGAGGAAGACAATGGAAGACATGTCAGGTGTTGTCGAAGAGTACGAGAAGATTCGTTCATTTTCGGTCTTGATTGTTGGCCAAGACCCCAGCCTGTGAACGTTGGCATGTGACTTGTGAAGGTTGTGAAGCATTTGTGAAGCAGTTGGCATTTAAGATATTTTAAAATGCAGGCATTGGAGGAGTTGGTTCCGTGGTCGCAGAGATGTTGACTCGATGCGGCATAGGCACTCTGCATTTCTTCAAGCACGACACCTCACTCCACCCTTTTTACGTCGCCAAGTGTACTAGTTGCTTGAAATGCAGGTAAGCTTCTCCTCTTCGACTACGACAAGGCAAAACAGCAAAACCTTGTCTCAAGACTTGTTTGAAAAGTTTGTGAGTTTCCTGAATGTTCTTGTAGCAGCATTCGCAGCAGGTTGAACTTGCCAACATGAACCGACTATTCTTCAGACCAGAGCAATCAGGCAAGTGATGCAATGCTTCTTCATTGGTATATAATGATAATGTAATGATTGGATGATGGTTGCCCACACAGCGAATGGAGATGAATGAAGTCCTCCCTTTGGCATATTTTGGCATCAGGCCTTTCAAAGGTGGAGGCCGCCCATCACACGTTTGGACCTCACTTGAATATATTTGAATCCTGAACGAATTGATGAACTACCTACAGAATCCTACAGAGCTGTCATGATGTGTGGGGTGTTTGGTGATGTTTGGTAATGTTTGGTGATTCCTTTTGAAGATGGTTTGAGCAAGGCTTCAAGGAATCAATCCTGATGTGGAGTTGAGACCTGAGATTTGCATAGATTTGCTGCATCTCATTCCATGTCCATTGGATCGGACGTCGTATGACAATGTGTGGCATGCAGCTCATTGATGCTCATTGTATCTCATTGTCCAGGTTCGAAACATACAACATGAACATTACATCAGCCGAAAACTACGACCTCCTGTGGTGCTCCCAGGAAGATGAGATTGGAAAGCGACCAATCATTTTGACACACACATTTTGACGTCGACTGCTCGGGGCTCCAGGCTCGAACGAATAGAGAATGGTGGCCTGGAGAAGCAGAGGGTAGACCTAGTTCTCAGCTGCGCTTGGGCCTAAGATGGCCTAATTCAAAAAGATTCCAACTAACTCCACAGACTTTTGAATTCCGGCCTTTCATCAAAGTGCTAGCAGTGCTAATGCTTCAAGATCTTCAAGGCCATAAGGAGTCGAGAGTGGAGACGCAATGCTGTCGTGGAATGTTGGTGAAGCAACATGAAAAAATATGAAACAAACATGAAACAATCTGTTTACTTCAGGCTTGAGGTATGGGAAGCTTTTATCGATCAACGGATATCAACGGCATCATTGCGGCATCATTTTGTGTCCTGCAAAATATCCGCCAAGTGAAGCCAAGGTGGACAACTATGCTGCCCGCATGACCATCAATCAGGTGCGAGTCATCCGTGCAGAAATTCTGGGGGCAACAAAAATGCTGCCAAAATGCTGCCAAAGGCATTGAGGTAGTGCCAGTTTGCTCCAGTTTGCCAGTTTGTGCCAGTGTGTGACTGGGTTGTTCAAGAGACCTCTGTTTTTCCTGCCAAATTGATTCCAAATTGGCCACACAACATGCCTGAGGCCTGCAATGAGCTTGGACAGCCATCAGCCCAAGGGCTTGCTTATAGATGCTTATAGTATGTCGCAACTTGCAAACAGCACCTCACGAAAACTTGAAACATGTGCTGAAGCAAAAGGTTTAACTTCGGAAATGATCAAAAGCTTTGAACATAAAGAGCATGACAGATACTGACAGATGTCACTGATCCTGTACGTAGGGATTGGTATTTAGCTTCAGGATGTGGCTGGAGTCTGGAGTGTCTGAAAATGCGGTGCACTTCTCAGCCACTTCGTTTGGTTGTTGTCATTTTAAGTGATACTTGGCACAGCCTGGGCAGTCCGGGAGGGGCACAGAATCAACTTCAGTTGTGGCAAGCTGCAGGTGTCTGGCCACGTCCAGACCATGATCCCTGGCAGGCCATGAATGATACCTGGCAACGCATGCAGAACTGCCTAAATCAACGCCAGGTATGCATGCTTTGAATGTGCTCCTCCTGCAGTAGTGGCCAGTGGTGGTGATGAGAATGCTATAAAACGAGAGGCCTCGCCAAGCATGACAACACGCTGGTTCCCTCCGGAGCACAGCAGTTGCCCAGTGAGTTTAGAAAGAGTTGGTGACTGTAGGATATTGTAGTTGTGAAATGATGTGAAATGGTGTGAAGAGGTCTATATTGACACGTCCTTCCTATCATCCTTTGGAAAATGTGGCTCTGTTCAAGACACATCCACTGTGCAGGGAGTTTGCGCAGCATCGCTGCCAACCACGATGGGCATCACAGCAGGTTTGTTGGCCCAGGCATGGTGATCATGGCCCAAAAGTCGCCGTAGAACCCCAGCGATCATGTGGTAGTAGTAAAAGGGATGGTTTATCATGGTTTATCAATCATCATCAGTGATCATCAATGATCATCAGTGATCATCAATGATCGATCATTCAGTTTACCACTTTCCGTTGCCAATTGGTGTAGCTCAATGCTGGTGAAGTGATGAAACTTTGGGTTGCTTGATGAGTGCACGACTGTAAATGAGAAACTCCCAGTGGGCATTGTGGTCTTGTAACTGATTGTAGGGAACTTTGTCGACTAGAGTGTTGACATTTCCTGACTTTTGTTTGGGTGTTTCTCCAAGACACCATCTGAATACATGTTTCATTTTGCCTCTGGCATTGAAGCAGGCAACCTTGAAGCATTTGCTCAAGTTTGGAACGGTGCCTGGCTTGAAACACAGGGATGTGCCATGCTGAATCTTCACAACAGCTTGGCAAGTGGCTGAATGGATCCACTTCTTGGTTTCGCGGGGCAAGGTGTCAAATTTCCTTGGATACGATGCCTTGGGTGATTTCTTCCCTTCGCAACCTGGACAGCAAGAGACAGCACGTGGGAATCTGGGCTGTACGTGTGCATTTCACGGCATGGATTCAGAGTTCTGAGGTATGGAATGGCTCCAAATCCTGAGTGTAGCAGCCGACACTGCAGGCAGGGTCCATAGGCTTCCATGGGCACGTTCGAAGAAAACGTTCGCATTTATTGGGTTCCGGGTTCACGCTCGTATCCTGGTTTGTCCTGGTCAGATTACGACAAGAAGATTGGCAAGACAAGCCTGAGGCGTGCAAGACTTTTGAAAGTCTATGGTTGTCTATTTGTTCATATTCATCATATTCATATGTTCGAGTCTCAATCCAAGTTACACAATCATCAGCATTTATGAGATTGCTGGCCATGCCTTTGACTATGTTTGAATGGGCAGGAGATGATGGAGCGATATGGCTTGAGGGAGGACCGTGCTTTGCATGTTTCTTGCCTCCGCTTCTTTGTTGTCACTGCATAGCCAAGATGAGGGTTTGTGGGCACTGCACTATTGTCAAACTTGGTGATCAACCTAATCAGGAGAAAACTTCAGACGATACAGGCACAATGGAGGCCCCAGACCAGTCATCGCAGCAGATTCTCGTTGACTGGGGCCACCTATTCCTTTTCCAAGCTCAAGCATAGAAAATGAGGGAGAAATCCAAACCTCAAGGATCCCACTGCTGGTATCGTATCAATGCCGTGCAGTTGCACCCTGACAACGAGTGGGGCATTGTTGTAGAAGATGCCAGCGATGGAGCTGCGGATTCCTTAGTCTGCTTGTCACCGCTTGTCACGGTAGCTACTCGCTAAATTTGCTTTGTTTCGGGTGCAGGATTGACAGGATTGAAGATCTTTCCTGCCGTATGTTCAAAGATAGATTAATTAATGACATTGAATGCTCTCGAGACATCTCGAGACCATATACAAAGTTTCACCAGTTTCAGTTCTGGTATGTTTTGGTGTCCATTCTTCGCAACCACTCTTTTGGTGGGCACCGTTCTGGGCTCTGTAGGTTCGTTTCCCTTCTGGATCCCTCGGTTTGTATCATCGATCATGGAAATTTCCTTGAGATAGACCAGTGGACAGCATCTGCTTAAGGTTCAAGAGGCTCCGAAGGATGAGGTGGTTGACACACAGGTGCAAGCAGTTGGAGATAAACAACTTTGGGATTTTTGGTTCAAGCACAACATGCAATACATGTAGTAGCAAGTCTTGTGGCCCAACCATATCAACCATGACCCCCTTTTCTGCCCCATGAGCTCTTCGCGGCAGGGAGCTTCTGTGGCAGATCTTATGGCTTCATTAAAATCATTGGGCGAATCTTGGCGACAGGGACAGATATGGAGAGCATCAAACGATCAGCAGGTCCTCCCAAGGCACCAAGGAAAAAAGAGCACCTCGGTTGACTGCACCAAGGCCCAGTGACCAAGGCAACCAATGTCTTGTTTGGGCCATAGCGACTAGCATGGCTAGCCGCGTGAAAAAAAAAAACGCGGGATTCAGCAGCCTTGTAGCAGCTGGAGATTGCAGTGCTTACACTGGATTGAAGAAAACTTGCTGCGCTGCTACACCCAAACTCACCAGTCAGCATCACCCATGCCTCTTGGGATCAAACCAGCCAATATGTTGAATGCGGCACTAGTAGAAAAGTTGCTGTCGCGTCTCTCCGAAGGAGAGGTGCGGCCTATGCAGTTTCAGTTTGTTCCAGAGCGCTTGCTGTGCTGTATTGATCAATGGTGGCTGAGTGGCAGGTGGACTTTGATGTCAGTATTTCATGTCAGGGCTTGGTCAGACACAGTTCGAAGCTTAGAGATGTTGAGAGATGTTGAGAGTTGAGACTTTTGAGACTTTTGAGACTCGCTGTGAGACGTGAGACCGTGAGACCATGTTGATCATGTTGTTTTTTTAATGCAGATGTGTGTTTGTTTGTTTTTTTTTAAGACGTTAAGGACATCGGAATCTGAATACAGAGATCCTCTACCGATAAATTATGCCAACCCAGGGCGACGCCATGAGAGCGCGACGTGCCTTTGATGCGAAGAATCAACGCGATGATGTCGACCATTCGAATCCATTGATTCCATCGATTCCATTGATGCCGCATTCGCATGTGATTTTAAGATATTTGAAACATTTTGAAGCTAAGTTCTTGACACTTTCAGGTTCCTCATGCTGGAAACAGATGGAGTGACTATCCAGATCGTATTGACAGCACCTGGAGAGCCTTTGGACTGCGGACACCTGTCAAAAACATCATGCAAGTAGGTGCGAGTAGACTGTAGTATACTTGGATCGATATATTTCAATCAAATCCATTCAAATCCATTCAAATCTCAATCGTCATGTGCAACCACAAGTAGCACAGATGCAGTGTTTGAATGTTTTCAAACTGATTTCTGGTCACTGTCTCCTGTGAACCAACACACAGTGAGGTCTATCGCAGCTGCCAGTGGGTTTGGGCTGCTCGATCTGGTGCCAGGGCCACCCAGCGTGTGATCGGTCAGGACACCACCGATGATGGGATTTATTTGAGGCCCCTTTCTTTTTGAACTTGTCAGAAGGCTTTGAATACTGTATCAATGATTTGGATTTGAATATAATATATTATGCAGGGTTAGGGTGGGGTAAGCTGGGTGATAATGTTCATAAAGTCACCAACAGAAGATGTTTTTCTGGATCCAACTTGCCAACAGGGAGTTGCCCAAGTCTCACGCCTGGTGTACAAAGTAGCGGGATGAGACCTCAAATCCCGCTGTGCCGAGCACATGAATTTCGTTTCACCGCGCGCAGACAGCGATGCGTTTCGATCGATTTACTGTACAGATTTAAGGGCTGCCGCCCCTGCCGCCGACCCCGGAAAAATTGGACCTCGATTTTTTGATCCTCCACCTTGTTTCTTTGACCCCCCACGTTGCCTTTTCGAGGCGCTTGCTACAATAGTATGGATATTATATATATATGTATATATATATATGGGCCCTATTATTATACATAGAAAGAGGAAAAGGCCGGGTGGTCACTTTGGAAGAAGATTTGGTGGACCGGGCGTGGTAAACCGGCTGGATTGATAGCTTGCTTACAGGTACGCAGGACCCCCTTCCGTTATATGTTGATTTATAATCCCATCTGACTATAGATGTATCCACCATAACTCCAAGTTATTTGGTAACCAAATGGCAAATCGTTTGGGGGCCACCGGGGATATCTATGGATATCTCGTATTTGTATACAATACAGTATGTATAGTTTTGTACATATCATATGATATATCATACATCTCACTATGATTAGATATAATATTCACATATATATATAGTACACTCATTCTATATTAACGTATACTCACGTGAAATCAAATGAAGACATATAGAGAGCACCCAACATAGATAGCCGATATTGAATTATCACTATTCTAGTAGGATTATTGTCAAAAAACATATCTTTTTTGGCATTGCTAAAATATACCCTCGGGTAAACGAACACAGGGCTTCCATAGAAACATGTCATGAAATCCAATGAAATCAGCTTTTTTTGTTGGGAAAATCCCATATCAACCCTATCCAAAATCCGATTACTTCCACTAAAATCACCATGCGATCTGATTGAATCATGAAATCATATCTGGTTGGTGGTTTGGAACGTTTTTTTATTTTTCCATAGATTGGGAATAATAACCCCAACTGACTTACTCATATTTTTCAGAGGGGTAGGTATACCACCAGCCAGATATGAAACAACATGAATGTCCATTGAATCCCACACTTTCCATCCAAAGCCACTGGTGGAGTCCTTTTTGTGGATGAAGCCTATTCTCTGAAGAAGGCTCGGTTTTCATGGGCCGGGGATGGGCTAAGTCACAGGTTCTAGGTAAACAAGAGAAATCATCCCTAAATGGTCGCAAGATTCAGGTTAGCGAAACATGATAATTTATTTATATAGATCTATAGAGATTGTTTGGTAGCGTTTTGGAGGAATGGTCATTTGCAGTATGACATCATCCGTTTTGTCAGGAAATGGAGTCATATGGAGTATACAAGGCAATGCCCGACATATGCAGGCACCGACGTCCAGCCAAGAACAGCCACGCAACAGCAATCTCAAGCAAGACGCTCACATCATCGATGCTCACTGCAGTACTGCCTTGACACTAGATCAGGTAAAGGCTAACTGTAAAAACCTTTCCAAGGATCTGAGCGGCAAAAACAAGGTCCTGAGTTTCCTGTGGCAAGTAGCTGTCCCATGCCGTAGGGTAGGACGCCGACGCATGGGTCAACCGAGGTCCAACCAGCTAACAAAGATAATACCAGAGTGGAAGAAAAGGCAAGGGAAAAGCAATGCAAGCCTCGGATATCGGTTGTTGAGGCGAAAAATGCATGCAAGTGTACCCACAACTGATGGAGACACCCACGCGCTTCCTTATGCAGTGAGGTCGGCGGATAAGATACAAACAATGCCAACAACACACAATGCAAGGTTCGGACGTCGGGTGTTGCGGCTGCCGACAAAATTGAGCGTCCCATCAACATCATCAAATAAAAACAGGGATGCTAGCATCGATGTCCCAGCAACACAATGCAGTTGCTCCGAAAGACTAACGGCAGACAATTGCAAAGATACTGTCGCATGCCAACCCAGCTTGTGTAAGGAATATCGGTTTGTTGGCGGTGGGCTGGCTCCAGCCAATACGCCTGCCGCAAGCTGTACTAGCGATTCGCACTTTGACCCGAAAGAAGTTGTGACTGCAATATGCTTATCGCACTTTCACGATAGCAATTTCGTGGAAGAACTTCTAGCACAAGACTGGGTAAACACATGGTCTGGTTGGACCGAGGTTGCTGACGATGCGTCAAATGCAGTTTGGGAGGCTTTCGCTGAACGCTTCATAAGACTTGCAATGGAGCACGTACCGTCGAGCCAGAAAACTAACGCACAAAGATTGGGAGAACTGCATGAACAAGGCTTGCAGTTGAAACGTGCCTCTGCGCATGGAGTCAATAATTGTCTCATTGATGCACTCTTGCTGGGATTGCTGGACGCTGGTCTCGTTCCAGAGACTATGTCTCTTTCGCTAAAGCAACGACGTCACTTGTGTGCTGCCTGCCGCCTATTTTTGTACAATGAGCATGGCACGCCACCAAGAATTTACTTGGATGCGCATCGCGATGGGCCACGCGTTTTGGACTTCTTTTTGCGGAAGAAATGGCCACAGGATGTTGCTGTGCGCGTTTGGCTCTACAATCGCTTTGATCACCTTGACAATGGTTTAGGCGCAGACGACGCCTTGCGGTGGATCGACTTCGAATGCGCTACAGGTGCCGCGGTAACACGTTATGCACTTCACGTCTACAACCAGACGGACGCAAATCAACGCGGTTATCATTTTGACGCGTTGTTAGCGCGACACCAGTCCATGCACCAGAATGTTTCGTCGGCAAGCAGCGGGGGCAGCAGTGACAAAACAGCCCCAACAAAAATAAGGCATGCTGCGCCTGAGGCATCTGAAGACGAGCGGCGTTTGCCTAAAAGAGCAAGGCTGCTCCACCTCAACACCATTGTTGCTCTACGCGCCTTACGTCAAAATGGCTGGCAGTTACATCCTTGCAGCTGGCCGACAGCTCAAAACTCCCTCTTAGAAGCCATGCTGCTGGCATTGAGTTTCCATGAATGGATTTCGCATGCGTATGGACAGCTCACGTACGCAGCTGAAAGGCAAAAAGTTTGCAAAGGTTTTCCTGTCGCGCAGCATGTAAGTCCTTGCGACAGCCCGGAGGCATTGCGCAATCGTCTGGAAGCTGCGGTGTGTTTCGTGTTGAAAGAATGTCAAGGAGATACGCAACGGTTGACGACCGAAAGTCTCGAGATTTCCATTCATAAAGGGAATGCCGTGGACGCAATGAGTCCGGCTTATACTTTTCATGTCGGGAAAGGTGAGACATTGATTTCTACTGTCGTACGCCTGCTCGAATACTCCGGCATAGATCATTATGATGCCCTGCTTCCTGTTCGGCCAACGGCTGAGAACGCAGATTTCGAACTCACGGGCGTAGAAGAAAGACAAGGCAGATTGGACAAGGGCTCCGTGACAGCAGGGCAGGACCAAGCTACCGTTCCGGGGTGGAACAGTGATAGCGTACCTCACGTCGAGGAGCTGAAGGAAATCCTGCAAAGGTTCTGTGAGCGCCGAGGTGCCCATGTGCAAGTGCACGATGCAGATGCAAGAACAATGCAAACAGCCTGGAACGACCGTGATGCCACCGGAACCGTATTGCACACCTTGCTACAAGCAGGGTTGACGTATGCGGATGCCGGCATGCACCATGCACGCTGTGTAGCAGATCAGTGGCGCGGTTTTTACACCGCGTGCACTCAAGGGGAAGGAAGGCGCTTAGGAGCCGACATGCCCCAAATGTCGCGGCCTTTGGTAGAAGCTACTGCTACATCAGAGGTAGCTCATAAAGCAAACCAACAAAAGGATACAAAAGCTGAGGCTAAGAATAAGCAGTCCCCAAACCACCAGAGCAGAGGTTCCAAAAGAAAAGAACAAGATTCGCAGGCAACGGGCCTGGAAACGGTCCAGGCAGGCACCGCGCCTGGTGGTAGCAAGCAGGCCGAACCAAGGCCGCACGATGGTCCGCCAATCCGCCGTTTGCGAAAAAAGACAGCAGCAACCGAAGTGGAGCACACCTCTGTTGACAACGCGGAGCATAGAACAGTTCCAGAGCAGCTGGAAGAGACGAATGAGTCCGATACCGATGTCTACCCCCTCTACGTGTGGCAGCCAAGGCATGGCAACAAAGATCCACGCATGGAACGCGAGTGCGCCATCCGGACAGCCGCGGATCTACTTAGTAGAACACCTACACTACCTTGGAACATCAGCGCAGAGAATGCAAGGCGGCAGGCATATGATTTGCCAAGTTACCACTGCGCTTTCTGCGCATGCTCCTTTGTGTGCCAGACATCAGAGGAACTTCAAAGCCATTTGTGGAACAAGCATGCGTCCGCTCTGCTTGCTGTCAGCGCGCATCCGCGCGCAACACACCTCAGCGCGACACAAGCTGCATACGAAACATATCTAGAGATTCTGAGTTGCCGTTGCCAGCAGAATGCACCCCTTGCAAACTGTTCTTTGGATCGGCGTTGCTTACGTCGTTTTCGCGAAAATCTGAGCGAGCGACGCGTCGGAGCTGCCGTGTGTTTCGTTTGTGCGCGGCGGTTTCCATTCACCGAAGACTGCGGCCATCAGCAAATTTCGTGGTTGCAAGCGTATGATCCCAAGCGGCGTCGAATACTTGGGCAAGAGCCGAACAAGCTTGAAGCGCTGCTCGGGCGACAGACATATGAGGACGAGTACGTGAACTCTCTTGCGGCGAACACGCGCGCTGCCTTTCGGGATGAACTTGGAACATGGACCTGTCAAGTCGCTTGCCCGGAGGCTGCTGCTACTTTATTAGTTTGCCCCGAGGATAAAGTGTGTGAAGGTTCGCAGCGTTGCCCAGCCAACCGCATGTGCGCGCATTGCCGTGTCCCTATTTGCATTGCATGCTACGACTCGCTGTATCGTCGCGGACAGAAGCCGGCAGAAGCGTTGACTAATGACATGCTGCTGGGCCACCCACCGCGCGAGCTCTATGCGCTCCAATGCACTGTATTAGAAGTTCTGAGCGCGAGTCCGTGTTTGACTGCATTGACATGCTTCAGCATTGAATGGCGATATCTCTCAGATCGCAGCTTGGCACAAGACGCCTTTATGAACCGCCACCGTTTATGCGCCAAAGGCAATGCCACAACTTTTCCTTTGCAGTGGGAAGACCTTCTGTCCGAGCTCGAGCGGCTGAATCCCACTGCAAGCACGGCCGCAACGTGTCGGCTGCCACACGTTGGATACGAATTGCGCGACAAGATTGCCGTCCTTATCAAAGTCGGAAATAAGCAAGAAGGGGCAGACGTGCCGCAACGGATTATTCACCAGGCTGTGGTTCGGCGGCAGGTGGTGGTCGGTTTGATTGCTGCCATGGTCTCCCGCGGACATCCGGCATACAAAGCCGTCGATATGGCAGCCGTGATGCAGCGGGCCGAACAGTTGCCGGAAGACGACGTGCCAGCTGAAATAGTCGCCTTGTTTGCGAACGATGGCACCTTGACACAAGTGCAACGACAGAAAGCTGCGACGCCGGTCAACGATGCAATGACCGAGGAACAGCTTGAACGCGAATTCAGCCGCCTGCTGAAGCCGAACGCTGTTGTCTTAGAGAAATCTTCGGCGGGGTTCCATGACATTAACGCGCGGCACGTCTCCGCCATGGAAGACATTGTCCATCACAGCGACGGGACTGCAGAAACAACGCTACCTGAAGTCGTTTTGTATACCGGCACGAAGTTGCTGGACCAATTTCAGCCCACATATTTCGGACTGGCTTTTCCCTTTGTCTTCCCGTACGGTTTGGGCATGCCTGACCCGCCGCATTGGAGCAAACAAGCACGGCATCGGCGAGCAGCCAGTGAACCGCGTATTGAACTCAGCACATGGGTACGGACGCTTGCGCGTCGAGTCGAAGCACAAGTGAGTCGAGATTGGGTCTTTGGGTTTACATCGTGGAATCTACTTTTCCGTTCTTCATTGAATCTGTCACGCACAACAGACGCGTACTCACGCACGTACTACGATGAGGACGAAAATGCTTGGGTGCAGCCAACCGGGCACCACGTAGAGACTGCTGCAAAGCAGTTGCTGGATGCATTGCGCGGATCCTACGTTGACGTAAATGGGCACCCGCGTGCCGTCAAAGGAGACGTGACAAAATTGCAATATGTTCGCGGACTCAAACCTATGGCGCGCAAGCTGTTGAAGAATATGCGTCATACGGCACACGGCTTGCCGGGCACGCAAGAAGCAAGGAAGCGCATGCGTTTTGAAATTCAAGCCATGCGTATTCGATATGGTGTCCCCCTCTTTGTTACCTTCACGCCGGATGAAGCACATCAATTGTTATTTATTCGAATGTCACGCGTTCGCAGATCAGACCCGGTGCGTTCGGCTTCAGTAGGTCAAGACTTCCCAGCGGGAGCTATCGATTTCCCATCTTTGGCATGCAAACCGGCAACTGATTCGCCGTTGGAGCGTGAGTTTGTCATACCCATGGCATGGGCAGATCGACGTGAAGTGTTAGCTAGAGACCCATTGGCTGCAGTGGATGGCTTTCGCACCCTGACTCATTTTATGTTACGACATTTGTTTGGTGTGCGGTCATGCCCTATGTGTCCTGATTGCAATAAGTTCCCCCGGGGGAATGATGAACCGTGTCAAGATCGATGCGGCAGCAATGCGGAACCCGGCGGTGGCATCTTCGGTCGCGTAGATGCAGTGTACATTTCTCTCGAAGCGCAGAAAAGCACCAGGGGTATGCACGGTCATGCTCAAGTCTTTGTCCAATGTCTTCACCAACACACTGCCTTGGAAGAGATTTTTGAGATGTGCGAAGCTCGGCTTCACGAATTGCGGCGCGCGTACGAGCAGTATAATGCTCATGTCTGTCATGCCTCATACGCAGGACAAACCGCAGAAGCCATGGAGTCCAGAATCCTATCTGCCGAGGCATCCTGGCCAGACCACGAAGCTGATGTGGCTATGACAGCTGCCCCGCCGTACCAACTACAACGGGCCGGCGCGCAAGACGTCGAGGCAGAGGCTGCTGAGTGGCGACGTGTCTATATGGAAGAAGACGTTGTGTCGTTACAGCTTGCTAAGCAGCACCATTATCATCCATATAGTGAAGCAGCACAAAGTCGCGTGCCGTTATCGGGTTGCCAAAAAAGCGACCGTCCCGGAGTCTGCAAAAGCGACTTCCCACGTACGCAATGGCTCTGCTCAGCGGCAACTGTGTTGTGCCCATGCAAATTGAAATCTTTCGGCATGCCGTTCACTGGTCGTAAGAATCGTCTTGGCGCGTTGCACGGACCATATGGGAACGAGTGGTTGAATGGCTGCGCGCCAGCTATGCTCGCAGGGCTTCGCGGCGCAAATTGTGATGTGCAAGTACCTTACAGGCTCCCCTATGCTTGTGACACGTGTGGGCATCAGACGACGGCGAAGGAACGCCGCCTCATCGCATTAGCTGCACAGCGGGCGCAGGACGCGCAGACAGGATATTGTGCAGATTATTGCTCCAAAAGTCAACCCATGGGCTTCGCCGAAATCAAAGAATTTCAAAAGGGACACGAACAATTGCATGCCCAGTTGCAAAGTACGCGTTCTTTAGATGATGTGGGCAAACGCCACGCAACGAGATTCCTCAGTGATGCATACCTCAAAAGCGTGGTCCGCGGCCAGGTAGAATGCTGTAACCTCCGTGCCGAGCACCGTGACTCAACGGTCGTGGCAGCTGAGCGGATCGCAACGGCGGCCTTTGAAAGCCTGTCTGGCGCAGATTTCGTGCACGCTGTATTGCGGCTGACCTCGTCTGATGCCGACGCACTGCCCGCGCAGGCGCGCTCCGGAGCAACGCGGTGGACGCGCCGGCAAAAGTCTGGCGTGCGCCATTTGGCAACCGTGAACGTAGCAGATGTCTATGGTCATCGACCGGTTGGGTCAGAGGTGTGGTGGCTATCTCCTTATGAGTTCACCGCAGCGTGGCGCATTGCTCTGGCACGCGTGCCAACAACACGCCGCGAATGGGAGTCCGAGGATCCAGCTAGCTGGGACGTCGCGCTGACGCAGGCAGGGGTAAAGTTAATCAACGACCAAACGGATGTAGACAAAAAGCTACAGTTGAAACCTAGCCTGCATTATCAACTCATCGTGCGGCCGTCAAGCGATCGAATTCTGCTCGAAGCCAGTACCGCAACAGAAAGCTTGCGGCACCGCTGTTATCTGCAGCGTCGCATGCGACCCTGCTGCCCCCATTTCGAAACTTCGCCTGTCCCCGTGCACAAAGTTGACGCAGCGGAAACAAATGCCCGCCTAACGATGACCTATTTTCGCGCATGGACTTTGAATGCACCTGCAGCATCAGCCAACGTCCCTTTCGCAGGCCGCTTGCGATTGCCAGAGCAAACCTGGGTCGCGGCCATGCGCTTGTGGCTGATGCATCTCCCCTGCGAGGAAACGAAGCGGTATGTCGGCAATTTTTTGTCCGTCTACCGTGTGCGGCCTACAGATGCGCCAGCAGGCAATAGCGACGATAGTGGGGTCGATGAATCTTTGGTAGTGACGCCCGCCACCTTGCCTGTAGCCTTGGAGACTTCGTTTAGACAAACCGGAAAGCGCGCTACAAATCCAAAGCGTGGTGCCGCAGCTGCTATGGACGACCCTTTGCTTGCGAGTTATCAAGCGGCAGCACAACAAGCAGAAGCAGCTTGGCAAGCCTCACCTGCTGTGGGTCCTCCTCTTGCAGGCAGAAATCCATATGATACACAGGAAGCAGCTACTACCCGAAAAGCTTTAAAGACGTTAAGCAAACGCCGACGCTTCAAACGAGAGCGCCAACTGCCGGCTCCTGGCAAGCGGTTGCTCGGGATACGGTGCAAAAAGTGAATCAGTTTCTAGTCGACATTGCCAGCAGCCGGAAATGTAATTCGGAGCAAGTCTCCTTTTTAGAAACGGTGTGTGCGAGACTAAAGGCAGAGGCCGTGACAGGGCAAGATCGGGGCGGAATGGCCGAAACCAACACGGAGGCATTGCGATGGGCTTTGCACGGTGGACCCGGCACAGGCAAATCCTACGTTTTGAATTTGTTACGTCGCGAATTGTTCGAAGATTGCTTGGGCTGGCGACAAGGCGTTGAATTCCAAGTCGTCGCGTTCCAAGCCGTGAATGCTGAGCCCTTAGACGGCGAAACGATCCACAAAGCATTGGGGTTGGCGTGGCATGGAAATGACCACAGCATTGATGCACAACGCATATTGGATTTAGCGAAAGAAGCAGTCAAATGGCGTTGGTTGCTCATCGATGAAATCAGTATGGTAAGCGCGGAAATGTTGGCACGACTCGAAGCGCGCTGCCGCCAAATTATTATGGACCTATCAGCAACGAAATACGTAGCAAACCGCGCTCACCGCGTTGCACCTTTCGGTGGACTCAATGTCATTTTTTCCGGCGATTTGTGGCAGCTGCCTCCGCCTCGTGGAACTTTCCTAGGTCAAATCCCATGGCAACTCGTCATTGGAATTTCATCCAAAAAATTGCCTCTGAGCCTTCAAGGCCAGCAACTTGTTTGGGCAAGTAACACCCAAGGCGGGGTGCAAGGTGTCACGGAACTGACGCGCTGCGAACGCACGCAGGATGTTTGGCTGCAAGAGCTTCAAGCGGAGTTGCGGCATGGACGCCTCTCTGAAGACAATCATGCCTTCCTGCACGGCAAACCAACAAAGGTGTGCGGTAGCTGGTCGACCACTACCGCACAGGCGACATGCGGACAAGCTACTTGTCAACGTCTTTCCCAATATGGATCAGCGCCAACTACCATCCAAGCACGCGAGTGCGCGACTTGCCGGACTGAGCGCGCTAGCAAGCAGTTGGTTGCGATCGACCCCAATGACCCTCGCTTCCATGATTTTGAGCTGGCGCGTGCCCTTTTCCACACGAACGGGGTGAAGTGTCATGCTAACAAACAACGCGCGGAACGCTGGGCTCGAACGCGTAAACAACGTCTATACTATGCTGTCGCCACGGATCGCATTTCGTCGCAAGCCCTGCACGAGAAACCCGACATTGCGCAAGACAAGCTGACGTGGTTGCAGCGCAGCGATGCCGATTCTGGCAATCGGTATGGGGTCCTCCCTCTGTGCCTGGCCATGCCTGTGCAAGCACGCGAGCATCTTCATCGCGGAGACTTCAAGATTTTGCGCGGGTGCCACGGGGTCGTGTGTGGTTGGTCTGCACCACCCACCGAGACAGTAACGCCCGACGGCAGCGTCATTTGGAACACGTTGCCTGAGTTCGTTTTCGTTCGCTTCCAGACACGAACGCGTTGGACGATCCCTGGGGTGGACGCAGAAAATGTTTTCCCAGTCAGCGTGCAAAGCAAGGAATGGTTTCTGGATGCTGGACGCACGACGCCAAAGCTCAAGGTAACGCGGTATCAATTCCCGCTGGCACCGGACTTTGCCGACACATTCCATGGTGCACAGGGGAGCACCGCAGAGCCGGGCGTCATCCCCGATCTCTGCGGCGTGGACCCACTTGCAGCGTACGTCGGTATGACGCGGAGCCGTACACGACAGAAGATCTTGATCTACCGTCCGTTCCCGCTGGCACCTTTTCAACAAGGCCTCCCTCTCGGACGGCAACTTCTTCTGGACGTGTGGAAGCAGGAGCCGGTGGACTGGGACGCGTTGCGCAAGAAATACCTGGATGAAAGGCCGTGCCACGAATGTGGGGAGATGAAGCGCAAAGATGCGTTCACCAAAGCACAATGGAAACAGGAAACCTACCGCGTGTGCAAAGAATGCACCGCGCAGAAGCGCGAGGCCGGCACACCATATCGGTGCACCCAGTGCGGCCTGTGGCACGCCGCGGCACACTTTGCGTCAAAGCACCAAAACCCGCGGTGGAGCATGTATCGCGTCTGCTTGTCTTGTGATGCCGTCAAGACATGTGTCGTTTGTAACAAAAAAACTAAAGAATATTTCGGTGCCGGAGCATGGAAAACAAAGGACCCACAGCGAAGAACGTGCCTTCAATGCCAATCGAAATCCCGGGGCACATGGAGGTGTGCATCGTGTCACTTACGGAAGTCACGACAACAATTTTCTACCTTCGTTGCAAAACGGCCTTCTGGACGAGATGGCACGCAGACATGCGATGCGTGCCACGCCGCGCTCGTGCAAGGCAAGCTCCGCAAACGTGCTGCCAGCTCCGGCCGAGCCCGCCTGGAACCGCTGCGGAAAAAATTGCGCCACGATCAAGTGCTGCGCGAGACTTGGGAAGCAATTGCCCAACAGCGACAAAGACGCACAGGTCAGCCCGCGACAGGTGCAAGAAAAGACGCAGACGAGATGACGAGGCCCCACTTCGCACAAGAAAAGACGGTAACCAAAGAAAATCTGAATCAAGCCTTGCAAGCATCCGCAGCAGCACCACAGCAGCGGCTTTATGTGTACACGTGTCCTTTTTGCCACGATTTAATTACAACTCCAATTGCTTCCGGACACATCGACCACCGACGCATTTGTGGGAAACAATTTCGCGTACATGATGGGCTACTCCGGCCCATATTGCCCACGCAGCGTTATTCGCATGCATGCCCTACTTGTGGAACTTCTGTCCAAAGTACCATAAAGTCAGGACGAATTCAAATCAAGCATAAGCAA
>CAMXCT020002973.1:0-77500 GCA_947184155.2 Cladocopium goreaui
AACGTGGAGTTGAAAGTTTGCGTGCAAACTTGCGAGGCGGGGCTGAAAGTTTGCATGCAAACTTGCGAGACGAGGTTGAAAGTTTGGATGCAAACTTGCGAGGGGAGGTTGAAAGTTCCAGTTGTTCCCTTCGGGCTGTTGCAGGTAACATCACTTCAGAGCACCCGCTCCATGTGCACATTGGATCCAAAGATCGCAAGGGCATCTGGCACACACGCAACGAACCTGCGGATAGAAGATATAGAAGTGGGAAGGGAAACTTGCCAGTTTTCCTGTCATGAACAAGCCGTTCGTTTCAGGCGGTTGCGGGTAATATCACTTCAGCGCACTCGCTCCATGTGCACATTGGAACCAAGAATCGCAGGGGCATCTGGCACACACGCAATGAAGCTGCGGATAGAAGTGAGAAGGCAGACTTGCCAACTTTCCTGCACCTGCTAGTTGTCACAACAAGCTGTTCTCTTTAAGCTGTTGCAGGTAACATCACTTCAGTTTACAAGTCCGTAGTGGCAAATGGGCCAATTCACAGGCCCTCCACCTCTGATCGACGGCTGGCAGTGTCTTTACTGTAGCCCCTTCGGAATTTCCACTTCATATATTGTCTCATACCACCTTCTTCTCTTCTCAGGTGTTTTCCCATGCGCGAAGCGTGTGAATTGGGTATACTCTGAATACGATCTCGTGTGTGCCACCCATCACGCATTCCTCATGATCTGATATATGGCGCCTGTATCGCCAAATCTAGTTGTTCAGTCGTGGAATTTGGAAGTTACTCTGTTCCCTATATATTACATGTTTCAAAACAATTTCAGTTTGATGTGTGGGTCTTGCCTCAGACCAAGAAGCGGTGACCAAATATCGTACAGGCTGAGTTCGGAACTCTGTTTGGAACTGAGGCCGTCGCCTTTCGCGTGGCGCGTTGATTAAAATGAGACAGCGCAGACTCTATGGCACCTCGGCAGGATGAAATGCAGCAGACTCACTCAGTTACGCTGTTCCCGTATACATGTCTCAAAACGGTTTGAGTTTGATGTGCGCGCCTTGCCTCAGACCAAGGCATGGTGACCTAATGACTGACTTACACGTGTTAAGTTCGGAACCCCGTTTGGAACTGCATGAGGCCATCGCGTATCGTGTGGTGCAAAGAGTAAAAATGAGACAGCGCAGAGATGCTCTACCGCACCTCGGCGGGATGAAATGCAGCAGACTCACTGGTGGGCCCCGCTGAAATTTTGCCAGAGGGCCCTAGAATGGATTCTTCTTTCGTTCTCCTCCAGTTTGTTTTCAGCGAACTATAGGCCCTTTTAAACTTCAACTGGGACAGGCCATTTCGAGTGCAATCCATCATACATCCGCCGCAGAAACGCCCAACAGCAATAAGTGGCCACATGAAGAGCAGTTCAGATTAGACAGCCATGACTAGCAGCACTTGCTACCAACGTTCAGCAATTCAAGACGCCTTTTGTGTTTTTTTGCACTGCAGTAAGCTTGTCACTCCTTCTGTTGCCATGGCAGAAGTTTCATGGGCAGCTCTTCTGCAGCCTCTTGAGGCAAGCGCTGCAGCAACAGTAGTGTTGATTCTTCAGCTCGTGCCCATCCCCCTTGCCGGAGCTGTGTTGCGATCTTTAGCATGGGCCTGGCACAAGCAGTCTCTAGCATCAAATAGCTCGGAGAATGTGGTGTGGAAAGTTGCTCGTTACTTGCCAGCGCTCACGTGCGGACAGCGCACTGTGGCGCCACTGTTGTCCTCTCTCAAAGACTTGCAAAAGGATTGCCCGACGCTCCCTGTGGTGCGGGTGTCCAGTGCCAGGTCCCAATGTCCTTGCGGCCATGATCTTCGGGAGAAAGCCCCAGTTGCCGAAGCCACCATTGCAAACAATGCGGCTGCGTCTCGGAGGACTAGTAGCAATCGCTACAAGGTTTACTCTTTGAACGCAGGCCTCTTGTGGGCGGATTTTGTGGAGCAGCAGTGCCCGGCTTGCCGCAAGTACTTCTTGGGGAATTGGTCTTTCAAGCGGCAACAGTCTGGCTACGGGCATATATCAAATTTGCAATGTCAGTCATCCGCCGCAGATGGCTTTTTCATTATACCTCGCTACCGGAGCTTCTTTGCGGTTGAAATAGCACTTCTCAAACACCTCACTGACAGCTTGCATTTCAGCGGAGGGTCGATGAAGGCTGCAGTCTTGGTATGGGCCATGCGTCATTCAGAGGCTTGGCAGCAGGATTTGCTCTTGGGCCCAGACAGAACTCAGCTGCCGCATACCATCAGCAACTTGTTGTCCGCTTGGTATTCTTGGAGGGCCTTTGACATGGCAGGCCAGCTAGCTGAGCCTATTGTTTGGGATATGACCCCAGCCGGCTTCGACGCTTCCTTGTTAGCGCATACAGCGGCCATCCGAGAGCAGCATTTAGATTGGGTTGCGGCCCATATCAAAGCATGCCCTCGCTGTCGTGACAATCCTTGCGTCATTGTGGATGGGAAGGCTGGCGCTCGGCGACTGATTTGCGCAGGCCAGGACAGAGTGTACACCCGGTGCCGGCTTCTCTTAATTTCTTCCGTGGTTTTTGTGTGTGGGT
This sequence comes from Cladocopium goreaui, assembly GCA_947184155.2. Lineage (NCBI taxonomy): Eukaryota > Dinophyceae > Suessiales > Symbiodiniaceae > Cladocopium > Cladocopium goreaui. Next base: position 2,581 of record CAMXCT020002973.1, read on the forward strand.
GGGCTACAATAAAGTTCGCGAGCGACCCCTAAAAAAATCTGACTTTGGCTTGAAAATGCTTGAAACTTTTCTTTCTCTGGACCTATACCCGCTCTTTGACAAACATAGGTCCCGAAGACTCGGCGTCCTGGGCGTGAGGTTCCAAAGCAGCTTAAGCATACCCATTTTTCTCATACAGTTTTCTAGAAATCTGCAAGTACTGTAGCTCCGCCCTCCTACCCTCGCTGGCCATGACAGGCACAGATGGTACAGTATCCTTCCCAGACCTTGGCGTAGAATTCGCTTCTGGCTGCACCAACTTTGCGCACGCAAAGCACCAGCATTGCTCTGCATGCCGCCACTTGCCCGAACATGACCACCTCATTGCCGATCAGCTTTCCGTGCTTGGCACAGAAGAGCGCGAGGATGCTGACGGCCAAGGCCTTGAGATCATGTACGTCGTGCAATGCAAAGATCCTTCTGATGCCTCGCAGGTAGTGGAATTGCTTCTGCCGCGCCAAGAGGTGCGAAAAGATTTGCTCCTGACCTTTGAAAGAGGGCTTTTGCCACAAAAGACAGATCATCGCAACAAAAAAGCTGCAAAAGCCAAGGGCTCGAGACAAAAAGCTCGGTGGCTGCGAAAAAACGATGCATCTTGTTCAAGCATTCTGGCGCCCAAGAAGGCGCGTGTCAAGAAGAAGCCACGTTTGCTTGCCAAGCCTGCCAAGTTAGAGCCCACTGAGTGCACAGTCGACAAAGATACCCACCGCCGCCGCCGAACCACAGGAGGCATTTTGACTTGTGTGCTTAGTTGCGGATTGTTGGCCGACTTCATCGAGATGTGGCGTGGGGAGCAAATGGAATTAGTGTACGTCTTTCTCCTTCAGTTTCTCAAAGACATGCAGACGCGTGGGGTTTCCATTTCTTGCGTTGCCTATGATAATGCTTGCAAGCTGTGGAAAACAGTGCAAGAGAAGAAGGATAGCAGGCCGCCATGGTCTACCAACTTTTCACAAATTGGGCTGGTTCTGGACCACTTCCACAAGCGCAATCATACGTGGTGCTTGAAGAATCTTCCCCAGACAAACCCGGACACACCGCAAAATGCGGCGCTGCTGAAAAACAAAAACACTGAAGCGTGCGAACAGCTGAACAGCTGGATCACAGGAAGAACCAAATCCAGCTTGGAGATGCCACCTGGTCGCTTTGCCATTTATTGGCGCACCTTGTTCCAGCAGCACAATGTTTGGTTGGAGGCAGAGGCTGACTGCTTGCGAAGACGATTTGCCAAAGGCAAGATGCAGCATGATCCTGACAAGACTCGCAGTGGGTAAAAATTGCTACGCAATCATTACCCGTGACTTCTTTGTTCTTGCCGTTTGTTCCTCACATGTTTCATATCTCTTAATACCTTCTGAAAATAGGTGTTCTCCATGCCAGATCCTCATGCACTTCCAAGGATAGCCCAGAAACCTCAACTTTCTCTTCCTTTTTCTTTGCGATTTCGCACCTCATTCAGCGACAGTCATGTCTGGCAGCTCTGATGCCTCCAGGTTTTCATTGTGCACGACCAGCGGCCGCACCTGGGCGCCGTTGAGCAGAGGGGAAGAGCGCTGTGAAAGACAGACTTCCCCGCGTGGCCCGCCAATTCCGTCATTGTAAGCAAACCCTGACGATGTCATGCTGACAAGACACCGTGATACACGGAAGAAAACAATGTTTCGAATCAGTAATCACTCCAAGACACCGGTGATGCATTGACATATGGGCGGTTCCAAGCCAATACCCGGTAAATTGCTCAAAAAGTTCTATGTCAACGTTTGGAGTGGCGAATCGTTATTCAATGGTAACGTTCTATTTGAATCTGGCAGTGGTCAGTTTGAAGCTCCCATTTGAAGCGCCCCAAATTTTTGCACATCTCGCCTGCCTTCCAGGTACATGGTCCAAGCCCAAGGTGCGACAGCAAAGCCTCTGGCTTGGTTTCAGTTGGCGGACGAGAAGGCAGCCCACTTGGAGTTGCTGGCTGCATTAAGATGTGAAGGGTTGAAGTGACCGGCCCCAAGGTTCCATGATCCAAGCGTTTGGGCAATGAAGTTGGGACTTGAGCACGTCCATACTGACCATCCTGTGATGAAAGGTTGCCCGCTTTAACAGTGGAAAAGGAATCGGATTCATGACCGTTGGGTACAGGTGCCCGCTCTTACAGTTGCATCTTCCTTCCAAATCATGTCCAAAATGTTTCAAAATCATGTTTGCTGAGTTTGGGGTCCTCCCCGCCTGCCCAAACTAATCACACCCGCATGTGGGAAAGGCTGCGGCGCGACGAGTTCCCTATCATTTGTGTTCAACCATACATTTGCCTTGTGGTACTCTCAATCCAAACGGTTTCTTGCCATCAAAGGAGCCGGTCAGTCTGACTCCGCGACGCAATGAAGAAACTCAATTCAGCAACGCGCCATCCTTGCGCAAAGACTTTTGGAGGGATGCATTGCTTTCTCTATTCTTTGCGAGGTGTTGCCAAGAGGCGGTATGGGAAAGAGAATATCATAGGGTAAAAACATGCATTTCAAAAAAAAAAGATTCAAGCTGGTTCGCCGTAGCCCGCAGGTCCAGTGGTTTAGCTGTGTTGTCTGTCTTTACCCTATCGTTGCTGGATGGCAATCCCTGTCTTTTGCCCACCGACTGCCTGTATGAGAATGTCTAGCATTCCCGTTGCCCATGAGCCAAGGCGAAGCAACTTGGTAGGCGGAGAAGGTCCCTGACAGCATTGGCATCTTTATCTGCCTCTAAACGCCCCATTTGACTTGCAAATCAGATAGAAAAGTGCTTTAAAACACATCCATCATGATCAAGCCTAATTAAAGTGTGTGCTCTGTTCCTGTGGGAACGCGTATAGTACCCCGCTTGTCACCCATCCGCGGCGCCAAGGTATACAGCGCTGCGACATTCGGAGCCTTCACTGGCCAACTGTATACAAGGCGCAAAGGACATGTCACTGATGCTCCTGCTGATGATAATGATGATGTTGATGATGTGACGTGGTGCGCCACCTGGGGCGAATCGGCGAAGCTGGGTGGAAAGAAGTTGGGCAAGTGATGCAGCAGTGGGCTACCTGCTTCAAATCGCATTAAGCCAAATAAAAGTCAACTTGTTTTTTTGGTTGCGTTGAGTCTTGCGCCGTGAATAGGAAGAGTCACCAGGCAGTAAATGGCCTTTGTCTCATCAGATCCGCGCCTCCCTGAAGCAGGTTTGATGCACGGTGCGCTGATGCTGACAGAATGCAGCACTGTCGCAAGGCTTGCGCTTCACAAAAGCTGTGCAAGTCAGCTCTGCAACGTAGGCAACATCCCAAGAGTCAAACTGAAGATGGTGTCCTCCAGGAACATTGCGTATTTAAATGTGTTGATTACCTGCCCCAGGAACACATGCATCTCCAAAGCCAAACTCAGTTGCTGCAAGAGCCGGCTCTGCTCAAAAGCACCTTGCCCTCACGGAGGCATCCAAGGTTTCTGTCTCGGTGCACGCATTGTAAGATGTCCCCACTTCGACACTTCCTCTGCTTGGCTTTGGTTTGTGGAGCACGTGCTGCGAAAAGAGGGAAATACACGCCAGCGATGCCTGAGGAGCGCACCATGAATGGCAAAGATGTGCGCCAAGCCACAAAGCTCTTAGAGACCATGTGCCCTTTCCCTTCCGAGACTATGGCCCAAACTGTGCCCTGTTCTTGGCAGTTCGCTGGGGCCCTAGCGCGGGCCACGAGCTTGCATCAGAGCTGCGCCTTTGTGCACCTTCTCATCATGTTGTCACTGGTCCTGAACGCCGTTCAAGTCCGTTTTGGAGGCATCTTAGGAAAGTTCCCCAACATCCTGATGCTTCAGCATGGTGAACCTGGGGATGGCAAATCCATTGCCCTGTGGCTGGTCCTTCAAGTTTTGTACTACTTCGACACCATCAAAAGCAAGCATGATGCTGCCAGGCATCGCATCGACTCGCGCCGCTATGAAGAAGCAAAGCGAGCTTACGAAGGAGCGCTTGCAATCAATGACCCTGAAGCTGAAGAGCCAGTTCCACCAACCAAGCCAGAAAAACGAGATTCTGTGCAGAACAAAGGAACTTTCTATGGACGCTTGGGCTGCCTTGTGTTTTGTTTCATTTTTTTTACCGTTTCATGTCTCTCCTTCTGACTGCTGCTAGAAACAAGTATTGCTTCAGAGGAACCTTGTGAACTTCTGCAATGTAATGAATGTTACTCTAAGCATGCTTCAATGAACTTCTGCGAGCAGAGATCCTGCTAACTCTTCACCGCCACCGCCACAAAAAGTACAACCATGTATAACATTGTATAACCATGTTTTTCTCACTTTGCGACCAAGGATTGGGATGCCTCCTCGAGAAGCAAGGTGGGCGTGCATTCCTGGCCTTGCATGAAGGCAAGTCTTGGCTTTCTGAAGCGTTCGAACATGCCAAAGGCGGAGGCTTGGAGGATTTGAACCAAATTCTCGACCACGACATCTACAAGAACAACCCCGCCACAGGACAGTCTCGCTTTCATGTGCGAAACCCGCATGTTGTGGGCGCTGTCCTGATGCACCTCGAAGAGTTGCTGGACATTGGGAAGAAAGGCGACAGCGTTGCGGGACTCCCACGCTTCTTGATCGGTCATTTCTTATCAGTCTGCAGCAAGGTCTGCCCAGAGAACTTGTCTGCCCAGGAAATGCAAAACTTGCTCCTCGAAGACCCCAATTATTTCAATGACCTTTCTTATGATGAGATTGTCAAGGCTGCAACCAACTTGCTCTTGCTTGCTGATGCGGCTTTTCCTTATCAGCGTCGGAGAGACGATGAAGTAGGGCCTGCCGCAAGCAGGTACTCCGAGATCCGAGGAATTCACACCATGGAGTTTGCAGAGGGCGTTGTTAGCAGTTTCCAACAAGACTTCAATGAGATGGTGGATGATTACCGTAAGGCCAAGAAAGCAGGCGATGCCAAGGCAGCACTTCTCAGCAAAGACAAGACCAGGCCCCTTCAGTTCATCCCAGGCATCCACATCTTTGAGCAAGGCTTGCTCCACCTCTTGTCCTTGGCAAGCGTCCCCGCTGATCAATGGCAGAACCTTTCCCCAGAAGACATGGTGCGGAAAGTGGCCGCGGTAAATCCAGATGTTTTCTTCAGTGATTTTCTGCCAAGCTCCGTGCCTCCATGTGCTACCCAGCAATCCGTTGATGCAGCATTCTCTCTTTCCAGGTGGTTCCAATCCGTCTACCACTTCAGCACGAACGCTGCTCAAAAGCTGGACGAATTTCGAAAAGACCGTCTTATTAAGACGGACTTGCCGCAGCCGAGCGCCCAAGCATTTGCTGAGAAGCTGCAAAAGGCGGTTGGGCGGTTGGGTTTTTCATTCGTCGTGCCTTAAGAGTGTGATGAATTCTGTGCGTCTTAAGTTTCTATAACTGTTACCACTGGGTGCTAGAGGGGATTTGGGTAAAGCCCGTGTCCTCCTTCCTTTGACAGGCTGCTGCCACATTGATTGACCCCGGCAACACCTTTCTGACCATGGACAGGGTTACCTACAAACGCTTTGTCTTCGATGCCAGCAACACGGATGCCGAAGTCTATGCCAAGCACTGCGACCTCATCCTTCTCGCCCTGATTGGCTTCATTGCCATCGGCCATGGAAACTGGGCAAAGGTAAAGTACGCAGAAGATGATCCCAACTTCATGTTGGCGGCCAACCGGCTGCAACTGTTCTCCCCAGAAGTCTCTTTTCAGGAGTTGCGCGCTGCCGTTCCTTTCAATGAAGGGCCCCTTCCCAACCTTGACCAGGACAATGCAGACACTGTGTGTCAAGCATTGGTCAAACTTCTGAAAGGCTTCCCGATTGCCATTGACAAGCTGCCTGACATTCAGGCTCTTGCTGTGCACGCCGACATTCCGCCTTCGCAACCTGATCCTGGTGCATCACAAGCTGTCGCAACTTCTCCGCACAAGAAGCCGGAAGAACAGCATGTGTTGACACAGGTTGCTCTTGGAAATCCTGAGGCCAGTGATGATGAGCCGCCGGCGAAGCGGCTGAAAGACGAACCTCTCCAAGTCGCTGACCTGCGCAATCACAAAGACACGATGACGAAGATGCTGGCTTGGATCCTCAAGCAGAAGAACCATTCTATGCCGCAATGGCGCTTGAATGAAAAAGTGCGAGAGGTTCATCCAACAACAGAAAAATCTTATGTGCTGGCTGCCAAAGTCACAAAGCTTTTGATTTCAGCTACGCTAGCTGTGCCGACGCCAAACAAAACCAACAGCTTTGACCTTGTGAAGGTTCCTCAGGAAGATCGCGATTCCATCGTCATTGAGTTGGAGAAGGTTGGCATCTTGAAGCCTGGAGACAAGCAGAAGGTCACAGTGCAGTTGGGAAAAAGAGACACTGCAGCAGTTTTTGAAGAGTGTAAGTTCCAGGGGTGCATGGCATTGTGTGCTGAAGGCTTCAAAGGACACGCAGAGTGAGGGCATCCTAGACAAAGTCGCATTCTTCACCGCATCGTGACAAAATGCAAACTTGGCTCCTGCAATCTGCCCTGCCACTTTCTCATTCACCCAGCGCGCTTGTGCCGCATTTACTTCTGCTGCTTGTTCAGCTGCAGCATGTTAAGAGCGTGGTGCATGTCGCCAGTTGGATCTGATGCCGCATTGCTTCCCACCTGCAGGCCACTTCAAAGGGCCACCGCCCTATGCTGCTGGGCTCACATTCTGGCTGGAGCTAACAAGGATTGGGCAAGAGTACCTTTGGTTTGGCCCTGAATTCATGGTGATGATTCTGATGGATCTGGTATGGGTTACCCTAAACAGTATATGGCCACACTTCAAATTCTTATGCTATTGGTTAAGGCCTGGTGTTCATTCAAGGTGGTCTCCGGGGTGTCCGGCAACTTTGGCGACCCTTACAGCACCAAAGTCCTTCGATCTCCTGTTTTCGACAGAATCTCGCACGAAAATGGTGTCCCAGAAGGCTTTCTTCCGAAGGTCTAGTTTTACCGGCGCGCCGTGCTGTTTTTGGTGTCACGTGCTTGTTTTTTCTTGGATCTTCTCTGGCACTTGTACACACACACACGCTTGATGCTACTCTGTAGGATCTTCTCTGGCACTTGCATACACGCACACACATGAGGCTACACTGTAGGATCTTCTCTGCCACTTGCAGACGCGCACACGCATGAGGCTACGCTGTAGGATCTTCTCTGGCACTTGCACACGCGCACACATATGAGGCTACGCTGTAGTATCTTTTCTGGCACTTGCACACACACAGACACAGACACACATACACACACACACACTTGATGTTACACTGTAGGATCTTCTCGTGCACTTGCACACACATGAGGCTACACTGTAGGATCTTCTCTGCCACTTGCAGATGCGCACACACATGAGGCTACGCTGTAGGATCTTCTCTGGCATTTGCACACGCGCACACATATGAGGCTAATGCTGTAGTATCCTATCTTTTCTGGCACTTGCACACACACAGACACAGACACACATACATACACACACGCACATTTGATGTTACACTGTAGGATCTTCTCGTGCACTTGCACACGCATGATGCTACTCTGTAGGATCTTCTCTGGCACCTGCACACACACACACACTTGATGCACTCACACTTGATGGCGCTTCTGGGACTGTGTGTACCAAAGAGAAAGACAGGAGAGAAATGTCCGTAGATCAGGCAAGAAGATTTTCATTCGAGTACTGAGCAGGCGTGTTACTTTTGTTGAATCTATGTCCATTTTTCGTAGCAGGTGTGAGCCTTTGGGGACAAGAGCTTGTCAAGAGAGCTCTTATAGAGAGCTTGTACGGAGATCTCTTTCAGAAATCTTGCCAAGAGACCTCATATGGGGAGCTTGTCCAGAGATCTTGCCAAGAGGTCTCTTACTTAGATCTTGCCAAAAAAAAGCTTCCAAAGAGAGTTTGTACAGAGATTTCATACAGAGATCTTGCCAAGAGATATCCTATAGAGATCTTGTGCAGAGATCTTGCCAGGAGACCTCTTATAAAGATATTGCCATTAGATCTCGTAAACAGAGCTTGTCGAGATAGCTTGTCGAGATATGTTTTTCAGAGAGCTTGTACGAGGTCTTGCCAAGAGACGACCTCTTGTAGAGTCTGTAAAGATCTTGTACGGAGGCCTTGTGCAGAAAACAGAGATCTTGCTAAGAGATCTCCTCTAGATTAGAGAGCTTGAGCAGAGATCTTACTTAGAGATCTCTTAAAGACATCTGCAGACATCTTGCGTGGAGATTTCTTGTAGACACCTTGTACAAATAGCCTTCAACCTTGCAAAGGGATCTTGCACAGCAGCTTCTACAGAAGCTGTCACGAACATCTTGCACACGATGTCCTACAGACAAAGATCTTCGCCAAGGGAACTTGCAGAATCTAAAAACTGGTATCTCTTCGGCAAGTTCAGATTCGAGATCCCAGATCTAAAATCCAACTTCCGAGATTCGAGATTCGCGATCCAAGATCCGAGATACGAGATCTGAGATTCGAGATTCGTGTTCAAGATTCGAGATTCGAGATTCGAGATCCGAGATCCGAGATTCGAGATCCGAGATCCGAGATCCGAGATCCGAGATTCGAGATCCGAGATCCGAGATCCGAGATTCGAGATCCGAGATTGGAGATTCGAGATCGGAGATCCGAGATCCGAGATCCGAGATTCGAGATCCGAGATCCGAGATCCGAGATCCGAGATCCGAGATCCGAGATTCGAGATCCGAGATCCGAGATTCGAGATCCGAGATCCGAGATCCGAGATCCGAGATCCGAGATCCGAGATCCGAGATCCGAGATTCGAGATCCGAGATTCGAGATCCGAGATCCGAGATCCGAGATCCGAGATTCGAGATCCGAGATTCGAGATTTTCCCGCGGCGCCGATGACCATTGTCAGGTTCGATCTCAAACATATATGGACATATCATGACATGCAATAATTGAATATACAGGGCATACAGGGCACGCAGACAATCCAATCTTGCCCCATTCCCACTTCGAACTTCAGCGGCCTAAGGTCACTCCGTCGTGCCAGCAAGTCCCTGACTACAATCCTCGGCATCGGATCTACATAGACCTGTTTTCTTTTGAAAAAATGATGACAAATGATGTTGAAAAGGTGATCAAGACAACGGTGATCGTGATCATGATGATCATCGTGATGATCGTGATCATCATGGCGGTCGTGATGATCGTGATGGTGACGGTGATGGTGATGGCGTGTGCGGAAGCAGCTTGCAAGTTTTGGGACTGTCTGTGTGCATGAGATGAGCGCATTAATCGTAAACTTTCGCCAGCAGTGCAGGGAACTGTCTGAAACATCAGGGTCAGAGTGGTGACTGAACGATCCCAACATAGTTTGAGACGGATAGCTGGGGAAGCTTTTCTTTCCAGAATGAGTCTTGCTCCAGTTGTTTTTTCCAACTGCGATATGGGGCCATTTTGTGGTGTCGTTCTCGTGGGTCGATAGGAAATCCTGTCATCACAGATTGAACAACAGCAACAGAAATAGAAGATTTATTGCCGTAAGGGCCAATATCTAAATCCATAAACCAATGTATAATATATCATATATATATACATTATATAATATATATATATATAACCTGGACCATGTCTCCTTGAAACAGCTGTAGGGCTCCATCTTTTTCCAGGCCCCCAGCATGTTGAAGTCCGCCAACTTGTCTCGCTCATGAACCTGGTTGGTCTGAAAATGCCATTTGGAAAAAACACCACGTTATGGCCATCTAAGTGGGAAAAACATGGAAAAACGACGTTCTAAACCTTTGGATGTTGGGGCATCTTACATCATCTTACCACAAAGCCTGATGTGGGCAAATTGCTCTTTAATATTGGAGACTCGGATTGAAGTTATGGCAAAGTGTTTTCAATTCAGAGTCACCAAAATCGGTAATTTGCCAGCTTCATCTCAGATAGAAGCAGGGCTTGCGACAATTCTGGATACTTGCTTCGTCTTTGTGTCCGGGAATATCACGCTCAAAATGAAAAGTGAAGTCTTAGGGATGATTCCCCGTATAGAAACCATCATCTATTGCGGTCGCCGCGAGGTCGCTTGGGTGTTCCCTCGCAGGTGTGAAATGCCCATATCGGAAACCAACAAGCAGATTCTATCCATTGTTCCCATCATGTTGCCTTCCGGACCATGTTTGTCATTTCTTTGTGTTTCATGACAGGAGGTAAATGTACTGTTGGCAATCAATGCACCTTTATCAACTTGATGCAAACCCACGTCGTGCCGGTCCCTGCTGTCATATGGTCTCTATTGATTTGAGACTGAGCGTGACCTGCCAACTCTAGCGGTTGCTTCAATCCCAACTCCAACAGCTGGGTATGATTCAAAAACTGCGACCGTGGAATCCGTGGAACACATAAATCTGGGTAAATTATAATATTTCACTAACCTGAATTAAGGCCATTTGGGGATGATTCCCCTTACTAACTATGATTCCAGTGAGGTCGCAGTGAGGTCGTTATATTTTACCCAGATAAATATTGGGCAATGTCCATTTTGTGGAGTATCCAAGCTAGTTGGTCAATCCCATAAAAGGTCCAACCCTTGGACCCCACACCTCGTCAAAAATGATGTGGGTCACACCCACCAAATCTGGGTCAAGGAGCAGCCTCCTCCGAAACACCTCGGACCCATGGAGAAGGAGAGAGCCCAAGGATAGATATGAGTGCCTCTCATGGAAAATCGGGGGTATGACCAAACAAATTTGATATGAGCCTCCTTTAATCTGACTCTGGACAATCCCAAGTCTAGAATGAGAAAGTCATCTACAAGTTGGGCATGTTCCATTGCAAATGGACAAAATTGTGGAGGTGAAGGAAAAACCTTGCACTACAACCCCAGACCATCAACCAGCCGCAGGGGGAACTGGCCACTCAGGTGCGAAGGGAATGATTTGCTGATCAAAGGAATCCCAAATGTGACGCAAATTCTCTGCTTTCTCTAGCCACATGTGACACAAGTGCCTTGGGTATTCACAGCATGTATTATGCAAACACACAGGAATGTCACTTACATGGAAATAAAACATCGAATGTAGATGCGGCGAAAAATACATTTCCCCAACTGAGACTCCCTCCACTCGGGCGATTCCATTGTTCTAACCGGACTCAAGTGGTATATCCATCTGTCCACCCCTCTGTTGGCAGCGAAACTTGCTACTTATGCATTGAAATCCTGAAGTTGATGACGTCAAATGCAAATGGATATCCCCAAGTTTCAAGTTTTTCTTAGGGTACATCGGTTGCATATGTTGTTTTTTGTTACACGATGCAAATGAACATCCCCAAGTGTTTTTTGACGCGTTGATCCAAGGAGCCCCCAGGGTGCAAAAAACCAACCGGGCGTTCTCCGACTGCGAGGCACTGGGCACCTGGAACCCCGCAGCTCGGTGTACAGCACTTGTCATTTTGGGGGGGTACCCAACCACTTTGATGGAAATGCATCTCTCAAAAATATGGATTGCAGAATATGTTCAAGGGACCATTTTGTAAAAAAAAACATCGGTGTTGACCGTGGAGTTCATCAGCAGATTCCCTGCCCTTGACGATTCGACTCCCGAGCCCAGGCCTGGTATCCCACGTCCACGCCCAAGCGCTGGCATCTTTCGACTGCGATGCGTTCCTCGCCAAGACACACCAAGACACCCCACTGGGTTCGTCCTCAAAATATCACTGGAGTATGTCTTCATAGGTCGCCCGTAAAACAATACCAATTGTTTTCGATGTTCAAGTTAACCATCATGAATGTAAATGGTCTTTGTGATTTTTTAGTTAACCATAGGAAAATAAGCTTCGGTGGCATCCTCAACAGCCGCAACGTTTGATTTTTACAAATCATTCTGAAGCGTGCTGCGAAGCCAAGCGCTGGAAACCCTATTGAACCCGTTGAACCTGACCTTGCCCTTCACTAAAGATTCCCAAAACCTTCTGTGGCAACCTTCCGGAGCCCGTTGAACCTGACCTGGCTCTGCGCCAAAGCCTCCCGGAACCTTCTCCGAAACCTTCTCCGGAACCTTCTCCAGAACCTTCTCCGGAACCTTCTCCGGAACCTTCTCCGGAACCCTGTTGAACTTGACCTGGCTCTGTACCAAAGCCTCGCAAACCTTCTCCGAAACCTTCTCCGGAACCCTGCTGAACTTCTGTTGAACCTGACCTGTGTCTGCACCAAAGCCTCCCAGACCTTCTCCGGGAACCTTCCCCGGAACCCTCTTGAACCTGACCTGGCTCTGCACCAAACCTTCTCCGGAGTCTTCTCCGGAACCCTGTTCAACCTGACCCGGCTCTGCACCAAAGCCTCCCAGACCTTCTCCGGAACCTTCTCCGGAACCCCGTTGAACCTGACCTGGCTCTGCACCAAAGCCTCCCACAAGGCTTTGCACCAAAGCCTCCCAAACCTTCTCCGGGAACCTTCTCCGCAACCCTGTTGAACCTGACCTGGCTCTGCACCAAAGCCTCCCGGAACCTTCTCCGGAACCTTCTCCGGAACCCTGTTGAACCTGACCTGGCTCTGCACCAAAGCCTCCTAGACCTTCTCCGGAACCTTCGGAACCTTCTCCGGAACCTCGTTGAACCTGACCCGGCGCCTGCACCAGTGCACACCGGAGCTATTGTGGGCTGAAGACCCCATTAGCTTACGCTGTTGGGGAAAAAAAATAAGCCCAAAGAATATCCCCAGCATCCAGAAGAAAAGACATTTAACAAATAGACAACAAGTGAAACAAGGGACACATAGTTCACAAATTCTATTTAACAATAACAACCATGAGCCAAGGGTCTGCCAGGGTGGTGGCGGCAATTCTCCGGGGCTGCATCACCAAGATCTTGGCCTGGCGATCGACAAAAACTGGGAAGATATGGATTTGTTGCAAAATGGAAAAGCCCGATCTGTGGATGAGCTGATTTGACACGAGAGACTTGTAGGATCTTCTAGGCGTTCAAGGAAATTTGGCTGCGAAGCGTACCGCGGATCAAAAGCTGTGGATTTCGGTGTCGTGGAATATTGACCCAGGTCCAAGCGCTGTCTTTTTTCAACGAAACTAAAGTTGCCGCAGCATTTCGCATGCGCAAACTTTCGCTCACTTTGGAGCCTGGGTGATACTGGAAGCTTCGACAGTGGCCCGACATGACTTCTCACTGTTTGTTCAGTGAGCGTTGAACTTCTTGCTACCTGAAATAATCAATCTAGCGTCTAGCTTCCATGCAGCTTTCTGATGTCGAATCCTCAAAAAAGCTGCAAACAAGAGATCTTAAGGCTTTCATCACTGCCCCCAAGTGATGGAATACCATACACATTATATGGGTATAGGTCAAAATTGGGTCCCCAAATAAATAGATGGTTGTATAATACTAAGAATAAACTAAAATCCGTGGTCCCCTGGATCTCCTTTCCATGTCACCGGACACTCTATCGATGCTGTGCTGGGTGCTCCTTTCAGCGGCCCAAAACACGTTTGCGGAGGATTTTCAATTGCCATGTTTGATTACCTGACAGTTTATATACATATCTCTTGGGGGATATGTTTTCTATTCCCCCAACTGCTAAATTTGGTAAATGGGCTATGGCGGCTATGGTTTTAGGTATTGTGAAGACCTGGCAGCTCCAACGCTGCAGCTGGGGAGAAATGCCTTCGGAGCTAAGCCGCAGTTCACTGATCTTCGTCTGAGCCTCATCCTTCACATCAGTCATCTGGGAGCACGATTCCAGAAGTGGTGACATGACACACAATCAGAAGAATCAGATTGGGTTTATGGGTCTCCGGCCAGATTTCATTCCAATTTCCCAACAGAAATGGGTTCTTCTGCAAATTGGGTACCCCATTCCATCCCATGGTCTTCGAAAATCCCACTTTCCCCTAGCTATGTTGCTTGGGGGTACTTATCCCCCCTGTATTTTTTGGGTACCCAACAGCCGTCATCTCACGAGGCCTCAAACATCAAAGCTCTCGGACCGCGCATACTCGGCCAATTCCTTGATGCTATCCCCTGAACGTTGCGCGTCAAGAACACCCCAGTGGCTTTGAATTTCTGTTGTGATGTCGCCATGGGGTAGACTGTTGTGATGGTTTGTGATTTAAAAAAATATCGTAAATTTCCCAATCCTAGTGTCGGTATATTCCGGATGATGGGAAAACTGGGTGACAAAATATTCCATGTTGTGTCATTTCTGCGTGTATATATATATAATCATCTGATACCTTCTCGAAAAAATATCTGCCTCATTGGGAAACTGGGTACACTCAATGGTTCCAAAATATGAAAATATGTTGGAACATAGTCAAGGGCATGGTTTCTGGGGTTTGTATGTTGGTTGTCAAGGTTTTTACATTCATGTTCCATGATTGTTCTTAGGTTTTGACATCCACAAGTGGGGGGTTCAACGGGGAAATGTGGTTAACTTTCACTATGTTTGTTTGTTTCTACGAGGTCGCCAATTGTTGTTGCTTTGGGTCATATCTTTGGTGAGATATTGTGAACTTATCCTCTTATCCTCTTCAAGTTCCAGTTCCATCCCAAAAGTGTTTGGCGAAAGATACCGGTTCATCAACACTGTTTTTACGTATATGTGTATGTGTATATCTATATATATATATATGTTGCCGTCTCGGTTCAGTTCTGTACGGCATTCTATGATGATTTCTCGATCAACAAGATTGTTACTACAAATAGACTACTGTATTGGTCTTCTAGTTTTATTCCTTGAACCAATTCATTACCGTTCCCAGAAGTCATTGTCTTCATCTGGCGAAGGCATAGGATCTGTACATCTGATGGCGACCAATTGCTGAAGACGTTGTTTTAAATGTTCAAATGCATTTTGTCCCGTATTCTCCTTTTCACGTATACTTTGCAACAGAAACATCTTCCTTATGAACAAAATCCAACAAACCCGTGTCTCAAAAGACTCACTCTTGCGGAGCGTCATTTTGTCCTTCTCAACACCCAACCTATACCTCCTAGAAACCCCCTTTTACCATTTTCGGAGGGGATACAGTACTCCTTTCCGAACCAAGTGGGAAGGATATCTATGCACCCCACCTGAGATACAACGCTCTGGTGGTAAGTCAGGGAGCAGCTCTTGAAGGCGAAGTCCGACCTCGTCCAGCTTTGTGGGATCTTCATCCAGCTACCAAGTTACAGGTCTCAAAGCCCGAGTATCAGGGTAACAATCACCGAAAATTCAACATTGGTTTTCAACATCCCAAGACAAACGTACCAATTTTGATGGGTCAATAAAAGCACTCAAAATATTCTATTGTCCCCTTCCCCTTCCACTGACTCGTTGATAGTTTGTTTCCACAGTGGATTGGAACAAAATATGTAGCACAATGTATATGTATAAAAATATGTACATACGTAGGTACATTTTTACATTTATACATATGCAGACATATTGGCATATAGACATATAGACACGCATATATATATATATACATATAATATACATATAATATACATATAATATACATATAATATACATATAATATACATATAATATACATATAATATACATATAATATACATATAATATACATATACGCATATAGACCTATGTACATACATACATATATATATATACATATACAAATATGCATATACACATATGTACATATTTACATGTATACATATATACAATTTTACATATATATATATATATACATATATATATATATACATATATACATATATACTGCATATATATATATACAGAATATATACGGCATATATACAATAATATATACAGCATACATACAACAATATATACAGCATATATACAATAATATATACAGCATATATATAATATATATATGTATACAATAATTCAATAGTTCAAAAATACAATAATACAATAATACAAAAACACATATCTACATATGTACATGCATATACGTGTCTATACGTGTATATACGTGTATATACGTGCATATACATTCATGTATATAATCTATGTATAGACATATAGGTATATGTGTATATCAAATTGTGTATGTATCCATACCTCTGTACACAAGCATTAGTAACCGTTAGTAGGATACAATATAACTTATAACCATCAATCAACCGGGCTTTGTTTCGCTCAATAGCGATCCCTGCCATGTCAGAAGCCCGGCTTCGCCTCCTGCTGCGACTCCAGAAGTTTTTTCGCTCTCCGTAAGGTCCTGAAGAGGATACACAGAAGGCTGTATAAAGGCTGGAGTATTGAACCGTTCAAGTTGCAGTGACATTTAACCAAAGCCATTTTCCCATATGCCTTTCTACAAGTACCCCTTCTGCAGAATCCAAGATGCAACTCGTTTTCCAATATCAAGGTGGTTTGCCGCTTTTGTCGCCGTCGCGGGCTCTCTGTGGTCTCCTTGCACACCAGGGAGCCAATCAGCTGAGCAACAGAGATGACATCTGCCCAAGACACCATTTTGGTTGGGGGCCTCTCCATTGTCAAATACGCTCGCTGAGTATTCAGTTTTGAGCCCCCTAAAGAGCTCCCTGCAGTTTTTGGCTTTTTACCGACTCTTTCGGCATTGGTGATTTAGCTCCAACCCCATCCCAGAACTGCCCCTTTTGGCCGACCTCCTCTATTTCGACCGCCTGTGTCTGGTTTCGCTTTGCCAAGTCTTTGGCCAAGCTCTGCAGTTGCGCTGCCTTCTTCTCCGTCACCGGGCTCCAGGTGGAAAGTTGCTGCGAGTTTCGGTAGAGCACCTGGACCAAACCCATGACCGCGACCGCCACAAAATTGGTCGTTCTCCTGCTGAAACAGC
The DNA here is from genome assembly GCA_947184155.2 of Cladocopium goreaui. NCBI lineage: Eukaryota > Dinophyceae > Suessiales > Symbiodiniaceae > Cladocopium > Cladocopium goreaui. The sequence goes on from CAMXCT020002973.1 coordinate 19,406, forward strand.
TATGAATTAGATTTCTTATATGGATTCTCAGAGCCCCATTATCGCCTGGATGTTCCATGCTGTTTGCAGCCAAGAAATACCGAGACCTGGATTGGGAGTATACACAGTATACATAAAGACCATGCAGTTTCAGCCAGTTTTAGCCACCAAAAAAAAGCAGCGTGACCTCGTTGTGGCCGTTGTATACATTCCAACCAGCAGCGGGATCCAACAGGCTCTTGGGCGGCTCATCTGCTTGGAATGGGCCTCAAGCTGCTGCATCTCTGACTCTGGCGCTTCATTGGCCCCAAGCCAAAGGGCTCGGGAACAACGGGAACAACAAATTCTAACAAATTGTCGCTGTTTGAACTGAATCAAGAAATATTAAGAGTTGGTGAAAGGCGGGCCAATCAGTTGCCCTGCCATCACTATTTCTGGCACAAAAGGAATCTGCGCATTCACGCCCAGTGTCGTTCCAGAACCACAAAGCCACAATACGGCCCCTGGCAAATGGGCACATTCTCACCCTTCAGGACAGAGAAGCTTCGCATTTCTCATCCTTACATGATCTTACCCTCCGGATCCCTCCAGTAATCCAACATGCAATGGAAAATCCCCCCATTTTTTTGATGGTTTTCCTAGTAAAACATCCATTTAGTTCGGGAACTTCCCATCTATAGCCATGTTTCATGACACCGGGGCACCTTGGACACCACCGGGGCTGTCAGCTCGGCCTTGGTGCTGGCGAGGGCCAAACATCCTGGCGATCGGCGACGGTTTCGGGCCATGGACTTTCTTATGGATTGTTTTAATGACTTATGGATTTCTGAGTGGATTTCTGAATGGATTTCTGAATGGATTTCTGAATGGATTTCTGAATGGATTTCTGAATGGATTTCTGAATGGATTTCTGAATGGATTTCTGAATGGATTTCTGAGTGGATTTCTGAATGGATTTCTGAATGGATTTTCAAGTACTGAAGACATCTGAATACACCTTCAAGCAAGCGTAGAGTGTTCAGGCCACAGAATGTGAGGATTTCCAAGCGGCCCAGACACACATGCCTGCCACGCAATCACCATGCGTCACCAAGACCAAATTGGCACCGCCCAACTTTCCTGCCTGGCTCGAGAGGCAAGAGAAAAGTATGGGGATGGAACCAACAAAACTGCTTGGAGGAAGCCTGATTGCTTGAACTCCCTTTGGCTGATCACCAATCATCCCTCAGCTTCTTGCCGAAACCAGCACAGCCAAATCACTCCCTGGAGCTCCCCAAGAATCAACCTTTGTCATGGGAGTCAAATTCGCAGCATTCTTGGTGGTGGCCTGCACTCTTGATGAACACTTTCCCATAGTTTGGTTGGTTCATCTAGATATATTTTGTTGTTGGCTAAGCCTGCGTATATTATATATTAGATGTGGCTGTATACATAGTATACACATAGACTGTCTGAACAGTGCCCAAAACCCTCTGTCACCCTCAAACCTACTGGTTCATTTCAGGTCAGGGTTCCCATATTCGTCTATAATCCCCAAGAAACCAATTTCTATCAGTACAACACTTATACCCTCATATTGTCAGCATCAACCAAGGGCATCATTTCGTATTCCCAACTGCTTTACCCATTTTATCTTTGGCTAAACGCCACGTGTAGCTTTGAAGCCCGATCTTTCATGCCTAAACTCCCATGGCATTTCAGCATCCACCTTCTCAGACAGCTGTTCCACGCGGATCGCCAGCCGCAGTTTGCCATTCTTCTCCGGCCACTGGGGGGTGGTGCCTCAACGAGCACCCCCGACTCAGACTCATTGGGGCGTAGGTACGTATGTATATATCATCACAAATGTATCATTATACACCACAACTGGAGTGCAGTTGGGGAGTGCATGAACAATCAAAGCCAGTGCCCCTTTCGCCAGTGAGGAGAATCCTGGCATCTGAGCGACAAAAGGACAAGAGTGGATTAGAGATTGTCAGGCAACGGGCTATATATGAAGGTTGAGCCTTTTGGGTGAAATTCGAATCAAATATGATCGAACCCAGCGCATGACATGTTGGTTGTCAATGCAGCAGTCCTGACTATATGGGCTCATGGGAACCCAAAAAATCATCCAAAAATTGTTGTTTTTAATGGGGAAACCAATGGTTCCCGATGGTTCCCCATGGTTCCCCATTTCAGACACACCTCAGATTCATCCATTGACCAGGAACCTATGAAGCCTTCCGCGTTGCTCTTGGACCCTTCGTCATCGCCCACCCCAACAATCCTGCAAGAAACGATGCCGGGGCTGAGGACCCCACAGGGCAGCTTGGACGATCACAGAGATCCCGAAATCAAACCAACTTGAAATACAGCGTGACCATCTACGAAATGTGACGAAATGTGATGAAGGATAAATGATGGTGATCGCAAACTTAATTACATCACCTGCATCATACATTTCACAACACTTGACATGAAAAATATGAAAAGGCTGCTTCAAGATTTGCTGAAATCAGCCCTCCTCACATCGTTGGGCACGTATGCGCAAATCTCTTCAGGGCTGCGCATTTTGGGACCCGGCAAGTCCCAAGGGCCGAAGTAGGCAGGGGAGAAGACCTCACCTGCGACGGGGAGCTTTGCGACCTTTCAACAACCTCAAATTGACTTCAACCAAGAAATGATGGGGATATAATGGGATATAATGGGATATAATGTTATGTATATAATGTTATATCATGGGAATGAATTGGAGTTTAGGCGACCCAAGTTGGACTTCAACCAACACAAGCCGTGAATTCTGCTTTTCACCAATAAAGATGGGGAGGTTGAACCCTGCAGCCAACAACTCAGAAAAATGTATATTTTGACCAACACAATAGAGTTGCTCAACCACCATGGTTGGAGGAACAAGCGGGGATTGTCGGTGGATCTTCCCATCTCAAGTTCGCCAGCACACTGTTGGGCAAATGATGCTTTCTGGTGATTTAAGCAACGTAGATGAGGAACTCACTACCGCCAGTACGAACATATAATGCATACAAATCCTGACGATATAAACGGAGCATACCCCATCATAGTTCCACCGGCAGACCGCAACGGATCTGTTACTTCCACGTCCCAGGCCACCGAGTTGTCGATCGATGCATAAGCCACAATTGAAAACACGGCAAATCTCCACCGCAGTTTCGATGCACCTGCCAGAAGTGAGGGTTGGTGGAAAATGATGGGAAAACCCCATTCGATTCCATGGTTTATCATTTGTTTTCTCGAAATCCCATGATTCATCAATCTTCATCATAGATCATCATTTTCCCACTGAAAATTGCCAAAACTTGTGGTACACTCCAGTAAATCCAATGTAAATCCACCATTCTTTTTGACTTTTTGTGCCTCCCCAGAAAACCCATCTTTGGGTGTCAATCCAGCACCTGATGAAGGGTGATGAGACCACCACGGAAAAATCGCCGTACTTGGCAAAGAGCTCCTGATCCACTTCCGAAGTGAAGAAATGGAACAGATATGAAAAAAATATTGAAAAAAATTAAGTGTCCCAAAATACTGTGGCCAAATCATGGCAAACCTCTGGTCTTTGGCCCAGCCGTGACGCTACGGTCGCCCCATCCCACAGTTCCTTAGCCACAGACTTCGCTTGTTTGGCACCCGTCAGAGTCAAGGGAGGGTCAAAGGGATATCTTCGACCCAGCATCGATTCAAACCTGGGACACGGAGCACAGGAAACTCCGGATGCCATGAACTGATATTTACATTTAGATCATTTTGGTTGGTCCCACGTTCACTTACGCCGAAATTTTTAAGGTCACTTACGCCGAAAATTACCCCTACACATTTTCGACATCACTTGCGCCGAAAAACCTCTGATTACCTGTAAATTTCCACGAACTTGCGCTTCCACGAAATGCAAAAAACGATCCTCAGAGCAAGATAAACCTCTCTCTTTCATGTTCCAGTGGGGTGGGGTGGGTGGGGGGGGGTTGGGGGGGTGGGGGGGGGGTGGGGTGGGATGATAACGTTCATGTTCCTATGCACACACAGGCACAGCAACCTCATCATCTTTCTTGCTGTTGAGGAAGAGACAGGCACAGCTCTTTCATGATCAGTTACCGGTGGGGTGGGGTGAGTTAATAAGGTTCATGTTCCTATGCCTGCACACGCACAGCAACCTCATCATCTTTCTTGCTGTAGAGCACTTACACGCACTGCTCTTTCATGATCAGTTGCCCGTGGGGTGGGGGGGGTGGGGGTGGGGTGGGGTGGGGTGGGGTGGGATGATAACGTTCATGTTCCTATGCACACACAGGCACAGCAACCTCATCATCTTTCTTGCTGTTGAGAAGAGACAGGCACAGCTCTTTCATGATCAGTTACCGGTGGGGTGGGGTGAGTCAATAAGGTTCATGTTCCTATGCCTGCACACGCACAGCAACCTCATCATCTTTCTTGCTGTAGAGCACTTACACGCACTGCTCTTTCATGATCAGTTACCCGTAGGGTGGGGTGAAAAGGATTGCGTAGAGGGAGAGCAAAACCGTCGACGTGCAAGCACACAAGCGCCACTTTTATACGGAAATTTACAGGTAAAATACCGATGCCACTACACAGCCGCACAAACGACAGCAAAAACAACAAGCGCAAAAGAGTCACTTTGTACGCAAATTTACAGGTCAAAACCCGACGCCAAGTAAAAAGCGGCACAAGCGACGTCAAAAAAGCAACACGTCAAAACACCATTTTATACGGTAATTTACAGGAAAAATGCCGATACCAAATAAAAAGCGGCACAAGCGACACAAAAAAAAGCGGCACAAGCGACGCAAAAAAAAGCGGCACAAGCGAACGCCTCACCTCATTTTGACTACCCAGGTACCATCTGAAGTACGAAATACTGTGATCAGCAAAGTGGAGGCTTCCTAAAGGCACTTGAAATCTCAGATTGGTTTCAGATCCTAATCTTGATTTGAGGGTTCCAAGCTGGAAAAAAAATGGTGGCAAAGTTCAGCGAGGCAAATCATAACTCGCCTTAGACACCCAGAAAAAAAAAGTGAACCTTTGGCAAGACATTTCATGTTCCTCCATTCATCGCAAAAGGCATCATCTGTTCTCCCACCATATCATCCACCATAGCACCATTCATCAGTTCAATGGCCATTTCAGGCATTTCAGGTACCATTTTTCAAGCCTGATTTAGGGGCTATATCCCCTAACATAGCCCTATACATACCTGAAAAATATGATACTTACTTTCAATAAATTCAGTTCAATGGCCACTAATGAGTGGATTTCCCCTGGCGGCCAGGGAACCACATCTTTGGGTTGGCCTGATCTGCTCGCTCACCGTGCTGTAAGATCGCCAAGCGCAAGATCCGGGGACTGGAGGCCTCAATTTTTTCGCGGGTGTGGCCGCATTTTTGGGGTGGCTGAGACAACCAAAATGGAGGGATTTAACCACGAAAATGTGGATTTAACGATCAAAAATGGGAATTGAACCATCACTAATGAGATCTAGCCATTAGAAACTGGTATTTGCCAATCAAAATGACGGGGTTTGGCAATCAACAATCAGGATTTAACTAATGAATCATGGAAATGGGTTTGTCTAAAAACTTGTGGATTTACCCCTAAACAACAGCAGTAGAAAAGCCTTGACGGAGATATATATGTATATATTATATATATTCATATAATGAACACATCATATTGCATAGATGTAATGTATATGAGATGTGTCTTTAACTCTTTAACTATACCAAAAAAAAGATGTCGAACAAACAATTGCCTTTTTTGGGAGAAAACACGGTACCGAATCAAGACGGGCAATTACATCTGAGTTGCGGTGTCCAAAACATGTGTTGATCAAAATAATCGCAACAATAAAAGTTTCTGAAACTTGGAGAGCCCAGGTGTCAAAATGATCACTTGATTCACTTGCCCCCAAAGAAAACAGAACATGTCAGATCCGCCCTGAAAAGTATTTAGGTAGCCCAGATCAAGTCCACTGGCGCACCTGGTTAGGCCTGCCCACATCTGTTGGGGCATCCACAGCTGCATCCCCATCACAAAGGCCACAGCAACGAGAATGGGCACAGGTGCTGCCCATGGCCGTTTTTTCCACAAGGGCGAAGTGAAATGATATGGGTTTGGCTCAGGGATCTGGATTTAACCAAAAATGGTAAGTTAAGCATCAATAATTGAGATTTAACCACCAAAAATGCCGAATTTTACCGTCTAATTGATGGAAGCACCAAGAATAGGGGGACGAATAGACCCATGGCTCGTCTTTCTTTATATTGAAATATCTGGAGGAAGCTGAAATCCCCGGCTTCTTTAAAAAAATAACATCATGAATCATCAATCTTGCAGACAAAGGCATCAATGTGCAATTCGGGATGTCAAGTCTGGGCCAATCCCACCTGGCGCCAGGGAATGAGGGTTGTGACTCCCACTGTATACCCATATTTTTATGGGCCGGGCAATGGTTGACTTCTAGCGTTGAGTTTGCAAGGGTTGATGAGTTGATGATGCTGAATATAACAGCTTTCATCTAACATGTGCAGGGCACATGTCCTTGGTTTTGGGCCTGATCATCAATCCAAAAGTGCTGGGGCATTGGCAAATTGGTCCTTTGTAACAATGCACTTTATCTGCTTTTCAACCCAATTAATATCTGAGTTGCTTCGGACAGCTCAGAACGACAAAGCAAAGAAAACCGGAAAAGGACTGCCCAATTAAAGTACTTCAAACAGTGTCAGAAAAAACATATTGAAATTGTCCAACCTAGTGACCTAGTCCCAATACGTATTTGAATAATTTTGCATATGCAGTTTGCTCTCTCAGGGTCAAGACAGGAGCCTCCGGAGCAGCGTCCAGGATGAGTTGAGGAACCTATCGGGCCCAAGTCGTCCTTCCTGTCTTGTTTGAACATTGTAGAACTTGAACAGCCACATGACGATTCCTTAATATACATCTGGACTGTCTTACCCACAAAGCTGCTAAACATGTAACGATCGAATCAAGAGTTTCAGTGTGAGGCCCAAGAGTGTCCGTCATGTTATTTGAGTATTAAACTGAAACAGATAAATCAAACCTGGCAATAGGCATATAATATCATATAAAATCATCCATTTGATCATCCATTTGATCATCCATTTGATCCATTAAATTCCCTCCCTTGACCAAATCTCCATGTTTCATGGTTGAATCAAAGTTGAATCCCATTTATGCTCATCCAATCCGTCCAATCCCAACCTTTGATGTTTTTTTCACATTGTTTCACATTTTTGTTCATGCTTGATGATCTTGATGCATCGCATTTCTGATCATGAAACCCCCAAATATGTCAAAATATGGGGATGGGTCAAAACCCTGGTACCTAGTGAACCCCAAAATAGCTGGTAAATGGATGTTCATCCCACTAAAAATGTATCTATAGGTATTGACCCATACCCATATGTTTAATTTCTTTCTTCGCCCCTGGTGACATTTTCACCCTTCCATGCCCTTCCCTTTCAAAATGTGTCACCTGTGTGGACTTGCCACATCCAGTCTCGCCACTCAGAAGTACCACCTGATTCTCCTTCACCGTGCTGATCTCGGAACGTCGGAACGTGCGGCCCCGACCCTGAAATGATGGCTTGGAGAAGTGGGACAATTTTTTAGCTTCGAAAGCTGAGGACAAAAAGCCCTGAAATGATTTTTTGTTGATTCGTGGTGAAATCTGATGGGAATCGGATTTCCATTGCCATTTTGAGCGACACAATAGAAGTCAAGGCTGGGTCGCATTGTCATTCAAGAAAAACTTCTGGGACAACGTGGTTACCTGGCACAATTGGCCTACGCCACTCGATGTCTTCAAGTGTCACCAGGGGGTCAGTCACTGAGATGCCAGCAACTTGTTCCCGTTGTTTGAAAGCAGGAAGCGCCTGGCTCAGCTTGAGGAAAATTGTGTCTGTACCTTATTGAGGTCATAGAACCCAAATTCTTCGCTTGACTCCCACTTTTTCCGAGGCACCTGCTTGTCAAACGCTCACATACACAATGTGGCTGCGTCGCCATGACATGACCGAACCGCTACAGTATGGCGCCTCAGACTTTGGGACGTCCTTCTCGTGCGAACTGCCCCCTGTCAAACTGTCGCTCCAAGATGTCGGCGTTGTCCTTGGCAAAAGCCTCATATCTTTGCTTCGAAGCAGCATAGCTTCGGTTGAAGCTGATGGGGAGCACAATGAAAAACACACCCATGCCAGCAATGACTGCGGCAGCCAGGTACGGCGCAACATTGGGAGCCTTGTTACTCCGCTTCGGTGCACCGTAGTGATGGGAATACTTGTTGCCTTTCAAGCGGTACATGGCCGGTGCCTCCCCCTCGAAGAATTTCTTCTGAACCGCTTCGTGGAAACCTTTGACGAAGCCCCAAGAACTCTGGACGGCCTTCAATTCACTTACCCGAGCCACAGCTCGCAAAAGCTCATGGAAGCGCGCCATGCAAAACGGCCGACCGGTCTGTCTGATGTGATGAAGCTTGTGGACATGATTTGCAGCCTCAAACCCCATCCTCTGCAAATCCAAACCTTTTTGGAGTCATCCTGAGTGATTTGGGCATGTACAAGTTCAGAAACTTGTGATTGGTTCTACTGGTTGCTTCGTCAGGATTGCTGTTCATGGCTTGCAATAGTGATCAGATCACACTCACAATTCCTGGTAGCATCAGGCTGCAGCTTCCACCATCAACGGGTCAAAGGCAACTGCTCAGTTTGGAGAACAATCTCCAAGTTGACCCAGTTGGATCCTTACTAGAAATGATTCTATCCATCCCCTTTTTTAGTGATTGATATCCCAACTGTTGGGGTGTGTGTGTATGTGTGTTCTCCCCCCATTCACGTGAAGTTGATGGCAAAGTGTGTCCATATATATATATATATATATATATATAGCTCTAGGTTCTTAGAATAGGTCATGATGTATTTCATCTCCCCTGCCCATCATCAGCTCATGAGCCAATCCCCAGACCTCCCGCTTGGTGGCCAACTCCGAATACTTCGGCAGAGCTCGACCTCAGGTCTTCTCGATACCATGGCTCGCCAGCTGAAAAAATCCCCAGGTTGGATGGTTTTCTGCCGGAAGAATTGGATGGTTTTCTGCCACTCTTTATGCCACCGGAATTCAAGGGGAGTCGCCCTTCCCAATTGTCCTAGGGCCTTTTTGAAATTGAAATATCTTGAATTACACACTTGACAGGAGCAAAACCTGCTGTTGATGAAGTCCAAAGCAGTGTCGCAAAATCTGGAAGCTCTCAGAAGAAAAGAGAAGAACCATCTCAGAGTTTTAGGAAAATTCCAAGGTTGTCTCTCATCGTTACAAAGATCGGACCCAAATGGCCTTGGAGATCACCCACATATCATCCATTCGTTCACATCTGCCAACTTCTTCTGTCAGCAAGTTCATCAAGTCATCAAAAGTGCAGCGAGTCCGGCTGAGTTGCAAACGTTCTTCTAGCGCAGCTTCCTCAGTTCATGGCGACAAGACGGAGTGTCATTGATGGTTTTCAGACCATTTGAGATAAGGTACTGCCAAAATATCCTAGTGATATACCGCCATTAACCATTATCTAAGGAAGTTTAGAAGTCAAACTTGACACTTATGGACAGATGGAGCAACAGTTGTGAGAATAGTCAGAGAAGAGAAAGAGTCAGAGAACAGAGGGCAAGAAGAAAGAAGATCAAAGTGCGCGAAAAGGTAGACAAGTCGCGATACACTGTGTTTTTTCCAATGTGTTGTGGCTCCAGAGTGTAGGTAGATAGGTACGTAGATAGATAGATAGATAGATAGATAGATAGATAGATAGATAGATAGATAGATAGATAAGATAGATAAGATAGATAAGATAGATAAGATAGATAAGATAGATAAGATAGATAAGATAGATAAGATAGATAAGATAGATAAGATAGACAAGATAGATAAGATAGATAAGATAGATAAGATAGATAAGATAGATAAGATAGATAAGATAGATACGATAGATAAGATAGATAAGATAGATAAGATAGATAAGATAGATAAGATAGATAAGATAGATAAGATAGATAAGATAGATAAGATAGATAAGATAGAGAAGATAGATAAGATAGATAAGATAGATAAGATAGATAAGATAGATAAGATAGATAAGATAGATAAGATAGATAAGATAGATAAGAGAGATAAGATAGATAAGATAGATAAGATAGATAAGATAGATAAGATAGATAAGATAGATAAGATAGATAAGATAGATAAGATAGATAAGATAGATAAGATAGATAGATAGATAGATAGATAGACAGATAGACAGATAGACAGATAGACAGATAGACAGATAGATGGATAGATAGATGGATAGATAGATAGATAGACAGATAGATAGATAGATAGGTAGATAGATAGATAGATAGACAAAGACATAGATAGACAAAGACATAGATAGACAAAGACATAGATAGACAAAGACATAGATAGACAAAGACATAGATAGACAAAGACATAGATAGACAAAGACATAGATGGACAAAGACATAGATAGACAACGACATAGATAGACAACGACATAGATAAACAAAGACATAGATAGACAAAAACATAGATAAACAAAAACATAGATAAACAAAAACATAGATAGACAAATTCATAGATAGACAAAGACATTGATAGACAAAAACATAGATAGACAAAAACATAGATAGGCAAAGACATAGATAGACAAGACAGATAAAGACAGACAGACAGATAAAGACAGACACGCAGATAAAGACAGACAGACAGATAAAGACAGACAGACATGGAAAGAAACGAGAAGGAGACAGAGAGAGAGAGAGAGGGAGAGACTCAGAGACTCAGGGATTAGAGACTGAACCCCCTGTCGATCCGTGAATGGGTTCGCTCTGGCATCCATGCATCACGACAACTCACCTCTCCTCTCCTATAGGTTTCCTATCTTTGAAACTTCCGCCACTGCCTTGTGAGGTACTACTGGTCAAAAAAAAACATATTATATAATATATATATATACATACATTACATTACATTACATTACATTACATTACATTACATTGCATTGCATTGCATTGCATTACATTCCATTACATTACATTACATTACATATATACTGTACATACATACATACCATACCATTCCATACCATACCATTAAATTACATTACATTACATTATATTACATTACATTACATACATTACATACATTACATACATTACATACATTACATACATTACATACATTACATTACATACATTACATACATTACATACATAACATGCATAACATACATAACATACATAACATACATAACATACATAACATACAGAACATGCATAACATACATAACATAACATACCATAACATAACAAAATATAACATACATAACATACATAACATACATAACATACATAACATACATAACATAACAAACATAACATTACATGCAATTACATAACATTACAATACAATACATACATACATACATTACATACATACATAACATAACATAACATAACTTAACTTAAAATTACATTACATTACATACATACATACTTACATTACCATACATACATACATACATACATACGTACGTACGTACGTACGTACGTACATACATACATACGTACATACGTACATACGTACATACGTACATACGTACCTACGTACCTACGTACCTACGTACATACGTACATACGTAATACGTACATACGTAACATACGTAACATACGTAACATACGTAACATACGTAACATACGTAACATACGTAACATACGTAACATACGTAACATACGTAATATACGTAACATACGTAACATACGCAACATACGTAACATACGTAACATACGTAACATACGTAACATACGTAACATACGTAACATACGTAACATACGTAACATACATACATACATACATACATACATACATACATACATACATACATACATACATACATACATAGATACATACATAGATACATACATAGATACATAGATACATAGATACATACGTACATACATACATCCATCCATCCATCCATCCATCCATCCATCCATACATACATACATAGATATATACATACATACATACATACATACATTCATTACATTACATTACATTACATTACATTACATAACATAACATAACATACATACATTACATACATAAATACATACCAACCAGCAAAATTATTTATGAAACCCAGTCGCTGACCAGTGGTTCATTGCAGCAGGTCTGACCCACTCCTCTGTTCACTTCCCGAAATCACATGGAAGGTGCAAACAGTTTGGAGCCTAAGATGTTGTGCGCATGTGAATTGTCCAACGATTTTTGCCCGGTTCTGAAGAATGCTTCTCTTTGAGCTCAACACTGGCTGAAACATGCTGAAAGATGCTAAAACCATGTTCTGCAACCATGTTCTGAAACAGGGTTTTGCTGCTCCCGGCCAGCTTCCCCCCCTGCAAAATGGGTCATTGAGCACCAGGCCATAACCTCGGCGCTCATGTCGACACCAGAAAACTCCAAAGCGACATCTTCGCCTGGTGCGGCTGCATCCTTCAAACCAAACAGGCATCTCTGTGCGGTTCAACAATGAAACTGCAGAAAATCGTGCGATGTTGAGTATTGGCCATTCAGTTTGAGGTACAAAATTTTGACCTAGAATGACCTAGATGCATCTCAAGTCAACAATTTTCAAACTTGGTCTATCCTGCATTGAAATGGTACTAGGTAATGACATTCCTATTCTGAAAGAAGCAACACCTGTGAGCAGCATCCACCCTTTTCTGGCCCATCTCTACGTTTTATCTGGCTTTGCCAAATGAGAAACGGTCGAAACGGTCGGAGGGACAAGGCTGAGGTGCCGTCGGGTGACAACAGTTTCACAGCTACAGGCAGGATACCAAAGCAAGGGATGGATCATGACAGATTCTTGCACTGACAACGGCCCCAACCTGTGAGACATCGGCCAGAACCAATTCGGCCACGGCCGCCATTGAAAGCCTCAGAAGTCACCTGCTTTCCGTCAGCAGAAATTGCAGGGGGAAAAAAACCATCTGGGTTTTCAAGCCAATGACACATCTGATCACTAACCTGTATCGGCGCAGATCACTCCAATCACTTGCAGTCCTGCCAGAGTTGTTTATAAATGCTGGGGTCCGGGTAGCAATGGAGAAGTGCATGAAAAATTCTATGAAATCCATCAACCAGCTGAGCAATGCTGAGTTGTTGAAAATCAACAGGTGTGGCTCCAACTCGGCTTTTTCTCCAGAAGCATCTGGGGTTACAAGATTTCGGTAACAAAAGGCGACCGCAACTGCAGCTTTCATGGTGGTTCACAACACGTCATGGTAGGTCAAAGGACCTGGTACTTTCGTTCATGTGCTGAAAATCATCATAAAACACCTATTTAGTGGGGATCATCATCCTTAGTAACCTTAGTATGGTATTTCCAGTAAACAATCTTTGAAACCACCGTTTCCAAACGAAACCATGTTGAACCTTGGCTTCTCCAAGCTCCTTGTCCGGTGCAGTTCCAGCCCATCCACGCCGTGCCAAAAGCGAGCCCCGCATGCGACCATCCCAGCCTGAGTCCTGGAGATGGTGCCCTATGAAGAAAAATCCACTGTTACTGAGGGGGCTAACCCAAGTCCTAGGCATTCTCCAAATTATAAAAGGAAACAGTTACTCTACGTCGTCCCGAAAGCTGCGGGTAGTCGATTTGAACCCAAAAACTGCAATTAGTCCATTTGAAACCACTGTGGTGTGGGAGTATAATCTCCCAGAAATCATGTACCAGGGGGGATGGTTGCTTCAAGTAGGATCAATCATTTCTGGTTACTTTGTGGCTTGGGCCTAGCTGGCACTCCAAGTTGCAACACCATGCATACTGCAACCACTTGACATTGATGTCCTCCTAATTCCATCTGCGTTTGTATCAAAATGCAGAAGATCCCTATATATGCCCTTTAATGCTGAGAATTTGCCTTCAGAAAACTAAATGGAATGAGGTTCCCAATCTTGAGGCAATCCCATCGACATTTCGTATCTCCCCACCTCCCCGAAGCGTCGTGTGGCCATGCCATGGAAGGGTGAGGCCGGGACACCATTGGCACCTGGAAGTAAAGAGGCGCCAGCCAGGGCCTGAGCCGAAAAACTGGTGAGCTCTTTTACTTATATCTAATAAGTATCTTAGTATATTAGGTATATATTATTAGGTAGTATACTGGTGGTATATATAATATATACTTATAATTATTTGGGATCATTTGGGTATCTGTATCTATTCCAAAGTTCCCAAAGGCAGCTGGGACCCGCCACCTGTGGCAGGCTTTGGGATCGATGCAGTGCAGCCTTCTCCTCGGTCCAGTCCTTGGTGAAACGAGCGGCTCCGATCTCACGTTTCGCATGCTGTGACAAATTGGGTGATGGTTTCGCAAAAATCATGTCCTTTTGGAGATATGTATATATATAATATATAATATAATATAATATATATATAATATATATATATACACATATTGTATATACATGTATATACATGTGTGTGTAAATTGTACCTTTATCAATGTGACAGGCATTTTCGACATGTCATCCCTGGCATCTGCCAAGCCTCAAGCCGTGGTCCCCTATGGTCCCCTGGGTGGTCCCCATATGGTCCCCTGGGTCTTAAATGGTGACCCTCCAGATATGGGGTGATTCAATACCCTCTGGTAAACTAACATAACTATGGAAAACCACAATTTTTCATGGGTAAATCCACTATAAATGGCCATTTTCAATAGCTATGTTAAATTACCAGAGGGTATGATAAAACATGATGAAACCACTTTTCATGGGAATTTCCACAAGCCATCAGGGGAATCCGGGAATCCCTATTGACCCAGGAAAACCATGCCGGCCCAAACACTCCAGAGGTATCCAGCAACTTCCTGCCCTCCTTGCACCAATTCCTAGGCTCATACGTTTGATCGCGGCGAACATGAGAAGTTCCACTCGACAACATCGGTTCTTGGTCTTACCAAAGGTCTAGCACCAGTTTAGTCAAGTTCCAGAGAGTTGGGGTGATCAAATGGCCCAAAATTACAAGTTCTATAGATTTTTTACTTTCTCTTGCGACATCCTAAGAGGCCCCGCTTTTAATTTCGGCGGCTTTCCGAAACCACTTCCACCCAGTCGTGCGGGGGCAAAGGACCAATATTCAAGGCAAGTTATCACAACATTCACCAACCTGATCTAAGGCCATTTTAGGATGATGTCCCTAACATTCACCATCCATGGTGAGGTCATTGCAAGGCCAACTTAGAATAATCCACTGGTTGTGTCTACAAGTCACCAGCCACTGCGCCGCTCTTCCTCCTCCACTTCCTCCTCGGTCGATTTTTGTCGCTCGGGTGGTTCAGTCCAGGATTTTGACTCAACAAAAAATACTTTGGCGGTGGATAAATAATTATTATTTATTAACGACGATTTCTGATGATTCATGATGGTTCATGGTACTTGATGATCAATGCTGATCAATGATGACTAATGACGATTAATGATGACAAATGATGACTATGTAATGACTATATACAGTAATGATTAATGTTCGATTTCAGGAGATCCAGCATCCCACGTCGAGACGCCGGAGGAGGGACGGGCTCTGGCATGAAGTTCTTCCGCTCCACATACTGGTGTCTCGCGCGCACAGGGCCACCTTCCTGCAGCCGGTTGGGAGATGTGGGATCACAGGCATAGCATCGTTGGGCAATTCGCCAATCGTCCCGTTTGGTTGTCGAACCAGAATCGGGCACTTAGCATCATTTAGCATCATTTAGCATCATTTAGCATCATTTAGCTAAGTACAGAAAGAGGTGGCTCCTCACACATCCAACAAGATGGAAGTGACAAACAGCACCGTTGCTGCTCACTCCCAGGCCTGCACAGGTAAATCGATGCAGGAGAGATCCACGTTGAGCTCTTTGAAAGTGGCTTTCTGGGGCTTCACCTTAGCGCCAAAGAGCCACTCAGCAGAGCTGCTTGTGACTCCATTTTGAAGTTGATTTTGAATGTCGGCTAGAGTTTCAAAAATATGTTCCATGTCCTCCATATCCCAAAGTTCAATCAAATCAATCAATGGGGAATCTCAGGTAGGTAGCGTCAATCTGTCCATCATGAGACGTCCCTTCAAACCTGACCCAGAGCCCCAGAGCCAAGCAACATTGTCACTGAAGAGAATGTCTAAGATGTCCTTATCGGGATGAGTCCTGACACTCTCAGAGAAAGGAATCAGAAATCAATCCCTCAGAGCCTGGCTTCCAGATCTACACTCTTTGGTAACATCTATAGGCCCTAGGGGTCATGAACCAACAAGTGAAGCCTTCAGTGGTATTTACCCTCTAATCAACACATTTGGCTGGAAAATATCTGGAAATTTGCCCAAACAAGAAAAGGAAATTCCTATTTAAGTGTGGCGTCTGTGGGTGATTTTCCGACTTAGGAAACAAAACATTTGTTCCACTGATTTTCGTGTCAAACAGGCTGATGTTCAATGCAGCCGCACGGCAGCAAATCCTGCAGTCCCAGATATAAAGGGAACATCTGCAGGCAACCTGGATAGTTTGGTATATCCTTGGGTTTTCCTAGGTTTCGTTTCGATTACTTGAAGGATCATCTCGCTTGGTTGGGAATCATGGTACCCTTTTCTCCCCAACTCATGAATGATAAATCGGATAACTACGAACGGGAGAATTCTTAAACAGGCTCTAAGCCATGATCCTCCAGGTGGAATTCCGCACTGGCCTCGTCTCACCTCGCTCCGCCCGCAGCCGTTGTTCCACTACAAAGTCGGGCACTGCTGCACGCAGGTGTTCATCCACGACCTGAAACCGGGACAACCCAAGGCAGTTCACCAAAAATGTGAGGATTGAACCTGCAGAAACCAGGAGTGAAAATATGGTTTAACTGTCAAAAAGTCAACAAAAATATGAGTAGTTTATAGATTAATCCGGTTGAAACAGAACATGTTCCCATGAACTTGGGCGGGCTTACCAAACGAAAAACATGGCCGGCCAAACATCCGGCTGAATCATACATGTGTGTGTATATATATATACATCATGTATATGTTGGATACAGGTTGGATCCACCAAATTGAGATGTTTGATGGTTTTTGACAGCAACGCACCAATAATTATGGGATGGGTCGAAACCTATGAGAGTTTCCCATCATAACCAGCTCCAGTGGCCCAGCGTGCTGGCTCACAATGGCAGTTCCTTCGTCGGTGGTCCTGGAGTCGGTGTGCGATTCTGCTGGCATTTGGATGTGAGTATGAGTTCGTGAGGGTGCACACATTCGTATGATCTGATACATGTAGAGGTGTACATATAACTATGCGTATGTGTATATACATATATATATATATACGTGTATATATATATATGTATATGTATATGTATATATATATACATATATATACATATATATACATATATATATACATATATATATATACGTATATATATATGGAGAGAGAGATATAGATATAAATATAGATATAGATATATATATATATATACATACATATACATATGTATATAGATATATGTATATGTGCATATATATATATATATCATACGTATGTATGTATATATATATATATGTTGTATCAGTGATATGGTAATGCCAGACAATATATATATATACACAATATATGTATTTACCGTGTATATATATATATAAGTTGATGTGGATAAATATCGATATGATACATCATGATTCCTACTCCTTGATTCCTGAAACACATGTCAAGTTCCTTTACAGGGTTGACTACGTTCTTTTCGGGTGTTGTAGAGTGACAGACTTGACGTGGAATTATACGCACGGCATCGTAGGCTTCGAGTCTTTTCCTCCAATTCATTCCTTTCAACTACCTTGGCTCCCTGAACTTCTTTGGTCCAGAGCAGAAGCTTCTTTCCTGTCCACTTTTCCTTCTAACATCAGCTGGGCTACAAGATGTGGCAGACCCTGTGGCAATCGTCGCACAGCTTGGTGTCAAAGACCTGAGTCCTTCGGGCGATCCGACCATCTCTCAGCATCAACGCCCGGACAGTTCCTGGACGCCACAGGACATGACACGGTCCCCTTTGCCAACACTGAATATCCCCAGCATTCCCCACCATTCCCCACCTACATCGATATAGCCGGACTCATCAAATTCCACAGCATCCAATATCTCTTCAACCTCGTCACTGTCACATTCCACGGCGCCACATTTCAGCAGGCTCTCAAGTTGCCTCAGGAGACGGCGGGGCGGGACTTGGAGGAATCGCAGCATTTCTGTTCAATGCACTTTGGAGGTCGGATGTTCGGTCATGTTGGATCTGTTTTTAAACCCTCGGTTACACTGTTACATTGTTGGTAGAGTTGGATGTTCGATTTTGCACTTTTGTGGAGGAGACATCATACCAGTGACCTCCTCGAGAGTTGACCCTGCTCGTCATAGTCCAGTTCCAGGAACAAGTCTTGCAGGAATTGTGAGGTGTACCTTAGTTTACTTGCTCAACAGCATGTCTTAGACAGGACACGGCCCAAAACATCCGGGAAACTATAATAAACCAACTTGAGTGACTGAGCTAATGCTGTGATCTAGAGGTAATTACGGCGGCCATCCCTTTCAGGGTTCTACAACAAAAAGTTGCCACTAAAGTCTGCATGGCTGCTGTTCCCGGAGTCGTAGTGCCTGATCTATCCACAGAGAGAAATCAAGAAAACCATCAGCACCGCAAACGGCTGCATACTCCCGAGCACAACCTTTCCGAACCCCATAGTCAATCAGGACCTCAACAACCGAATCTTTTGCAGCCACGTTGGGTTTCTTGATCCTGCGGAGTGGAACCAAAATACAACAAAAAGTGGGAACATGGAGAAGCGGATGATATGAATTGGAGGCAACAATGACTTTGATTTGTTGTTTGTTGGATGCTTTTCCCTTGCAACTGTTGACTTCGTTTTAGTACTACGCATCTTCGTTTGGGGGCACCCGGCACCCAATTCTTGACCCATTGATGGCCCATTGAAGACCACACGATTCCAACTGATATTTGCCGAGCGCCATAAGTGGTGAAGATTGCGCCTGCCTGAACCAAACATCCTATCCTCTGGTAACATAGATATATATATATATAGAGATATGGTATAGATGGCCCATTTATAGATTGCTTACCCATTAAAAATTGTGATTTGCCATACAGGTAGAAGTGAAAGTCATCCCTCACTGTCCCTTTTGGGTTTTCCCCATTGTCAACGCTGTTTCCAAGAAGTCATCCCTAAGTCATCCCTTTGATGGTTCCCCCATGTGAACGCTAGATTTACTGAATGTTTTTTTTATCACCTACGATCTTGAAATTGTAGAAATCATTGCATTCTGCTGGTGGGCCGCTATTCTTTTGAATGCCAAAAGATATAGTAGAAAAAATCATCTCTGCATGGCAACGCTGGGAAAACATCTCCTGGACTGGGTGGACGCTGTTTCTTACCCCAGGCACCCAGAATTTACCCCATCCCAATGGCACACAGGGTTACCCCAGGCCATCCGGAAGTTACCCCAGGGACCAAATCCTATTGGCACACTAGTACCACACCTCCGTTGGCTTGGCAAACAAAATATGTAAAATGTGTCCGTGCCATTGCGAACCACATATTTAATACCATCTCCTTTGGTGATAAAACCATGTTGAAAGTGGGCACACACGCATTGACAGCAAAACAGCTGCCTTCCATCCAAATGAGAAAAGTAACCAATTCTGCAGCACACGCCCCGTTTTCTTGTCAACTCCGGACATGGATTCGTTTGATTTCGGCACGAGCCCCGGCGTGATCCAACGGCATTTACTAGAACTTGCGCCAGCCGCATGGCACACCGCTTACGCCAGACATCAATAATCTTCCGCCTGTTTGAACGGTCAGAACGATCATCCTCCGCATGGCACACCAAGTTTCATGGCATTTCCAACATACAAACTTGGATGTGATCGACGTTGCAGTCCTGTGGTTTCTGTGATGAATTCAGCTTCATGCCAATCAACCCAGAAGCAGCAGCACAAGCAACAACAGCAGCAGCAGCAGACCAAGTAGCAAACCATTGCAAAGCCTTTCCAAAACCTCTCCGGGCTGGGTTTTGACTGGCTGCAATTTTAACGAGGTCCGAACGAGGTGCGAACGAGGTCCGAACGAGGTCCAAAATCAAATTTTGGGAGACTGACCCCCTAAGTCTCCTGACAAAGTCTTTAGTAGCCACACGCTTTCGCATTCTTTTCAGAACAGTAAAACTCAAGAGCTTTCAGCGGTGGAGGAGAAGAGGAAACCAAGCCAAGCAGCAGCTGCAGGCAAGAGCAAGGAGACAGAAGAGGAGACAAAGGGCGAGTAAGGGAGACAGAGGGGAGACAAAGGGACGCAAGCTTGGCAAACAAGGCGGTGATGAGAAATTTGAGCGGGCACAGACTGGTTGAGACGTGGGAACCGTGATAGCCAAAGATACCTTAGCCTAACTGTCTGGGGAAGAGGAAGCAAAGCCATGGGCAGAGGAACCACCAGGCATAGGGCAGCAGGTCAGGATGACCTATGTCTATGTTCGATTGTCTATATTTGAGCCCCAAACTGAAGCAAAACACAGCTCAAACACATGTTTTACGTATGAAACGTGCTACCAATTTCAAAACTCACCTAAACGCCACGACCGCACCGACTTCCTAAAATTTGTCTGCCAACCTAAATCCAGGAAAAGTATACCCTTGCCACGACTTTCATCTATTGATCTTTGGGAGTATGGCGGGTAAACCCACAAAGATATGACAGGTAAGCGCCGTGTGCATATGCGAAGTGCCAAAGAATACATCAGTAAGTTAAAGTCATAGGCGCTGCCCATGTGAGCCTTTCCTCATAGCTTTCCTCATAGGCACACCACGATGTGGCACAAGATCTTGTCATTGGCACTTGTTACAACATCGATCCAGTAGTTTAATTATCTGTTTCCCAATGGCACACCTAGTGCCAAATAAGTCGTGCAAAGCATCCCTGACCCAGTGTACCCCTGTGTTGTGTGCCCTGCAATGGACAAACAAACAATAAGAAGGTTTATGACTACAAATGGTAGGCTCATGTTGGTGAAATTCAGCGTGCCTATGCGTTTTGTGGTCTTACAAAAAGCAATGATCCAATGGAATGATAATGTCATATATATATATATATCTCTTTTATACAGGCAACGCAACATTTAAGCAACAAGACCCCTAAGTGTTTTCATGCAAACACCAACCTAAACGCAACATTCGCAAAATAAGGGGTCAAAAACAAAACATCATCACACATCCTGCGTTCAGCTTGTGGGAAGCCAAAAAGAGACGACTTCTGCAAAACACTGTTCCGCAGCTGATTTCTTGAAAACAACACAAAAAGAGACGACTTTAGCAGTTCCCTGTAGGTACTTCTGATTGATTTGGATACCCAACCCGACCTTCTGCTCAACTCTTCAAGGTTTTCCTGCCGCTGGGGGCCGCAACCCCACAAGAAGCAGTCAACTTGGGGGTTAGATATTGATGATAAGTGGGATTCATAATGGATCATAATGCTTCATAATGGCTCAAAATGGTTCAAAACCCTGTACTGGCCTTTAGTTCTGTTTGGTTTTTCGGGGTCCACAGCACCATGGACAGGCCTTGAGTTCCCGTAGGTTGTGCAGGTTGTTCTTTGACGCCAGTTCATAGGTCACCTGACTCAGCGTGGGATTGATGGATAGATAATGATGGATGCATCGGTTTACGACGATGGCTGGGAGTAGCGTGTGTCCAAATTCCACTTACGAAACCAGTTACGGTTCGGCCAGGGAGGATCTTCCGCGATATGCATGTCCACGACAGCAAAGCCTCATCACATTGACATGAACCTGAGACAAAGAAACCTAATACCCAAAATATGTATATTGCTCATCCATCAACCATCATAGATGATCATATTTTCAGAACCGTCATCCACTAAAACAGGGATATATTACTCATCCAGCGAATGGCCGAAACAAGATGCAGCCCACGAACCCGAATGCTCACACGTATGTTAATGGTACAGTACAGACATCGAAACACATGGATATGCAGTCACGTAGAACACTTTTGTGAAACAGCTTGTTTGAACAGTCTTGTGCTACAATACATTTTTCCCCTGCTACCATACCAGTGCGCCGTAGACTGTGGAATATGGAAGAAGGTGGCATGCTAAGTGTGGAGTGTAGTGTGTAGAGTCTGGAGTGTAAAGTATGGAGTGTAAAGTGTGGAGTGTAAAGTGTAAAGTATGGAGTCTGGAGTGTGGAGCGTAGTGTGTAAAGTGTAAAGTGTGGAGTGTAAAGTGCAGAGTGTGGAGTGCAAAGTCTGGAGTGTAAAGTGTAGAGTGTAAAGTGTGGAGTGTAAAGTGTAGAGTGTAAAGTGTGGAGTGTAAAGTGTAGAGTGTGGAGTGTAGAGGAGAAAGTGTGGAATGTAAAGCCTGGAGTGTGAAGTGTAAAGGGTGGAGTAGTGTGGAGTGCTGTGCTTGCTACGCAAAATGACGACAGAGATCTCTAAAATGCTGCGCCTGCCACGAAAACTGCAACTCATCTTGTGAAAACGATGCAAAAGTATTGCGCGTGCCACAGAAAACGACTTTCGACACGTTATCAAACAGGTTGGAATGTCACAAAGTGCCGCGCCTGCCACGCAAAACGACATGACAACCTGCTTGGAAACCTTCGAAAAGGAGAGGTTTTGCAGCTTCCCCCATAGACACGGCGAGGCCACAGGAAAAAAGAGACTGGAGACGAGACTCGTGGGAGCATCAAAACGAGCATTTCGAGCAAGACTTCCTCCAATTTTCACACTTTGCAGCTTCAAAATCAATGTTTTCCTACGAGTTTTCTGATGAACCTCTAAATTAGCTACCTCCAATTTTCATCACATCTCACAAAATGCCTGCCACGCGAAACGAAGAAACGGGACATGCGCAACCTCCAAAAGTGACCCCTTTTGCAGAACTTACCATAGGCACGGCCATACGGGGCTTGCGCGGACGGTTGCGGACGGTTGCGGACGGTTGCGAACGGTTGCGAGCGGTTGCGGACGGTTGCGGACGGTTGCGAGCGGTTGCGGACGGTTGCGGACGGTTGCGAACGGTTGCGAGCGGTTGCGAACGGGTGCGGTGGTAAACGCAACGTCGAGCGAACACACCCTCAACCCCCCAGACCCCCAGAGTGAAACTGGAACCCTTGCTACGCAAAATACCAGTTAGGATACCTCTATCCTTAAACTCTCCTTATCTGTGGATTAGATCCCCATGTTTGTCAAATCCACATGTTTGATTGTTTGATCCATGAATTCTCGTATTTGATGCTTAAATCTCCGCGTTTGATAGATAAAGCCGCATGTTTGATGCGTCTTTCCATCATGAAAACCGTAAAAATATATGTTAGTCAAAATCCTTTACAGAGGGGTTATCATTTGGCACTAAGATACAGGTATTTTCTCCCAACCCATGACCTTAAAAATAGGTATGTTCATCAGCAAATTCTCCGCAACAGATTCACTGCCCGCCATCCACTGCCAGACCTCACCTGTTCCCGCAGACTTTGGGAGGCGGAGCTGCCAATCAAGGCGGCACGGTTCTCTGCCGGGAAGTCCTCATCGGAGTCGCAGGAAAACCACTCATGCTTCCTGAGCCAAAGTAACCAGTGACACGCTGGTGGTGGCAAACATTGATCTCGTTTGAGGTGTCGGCAGGCTGCGCGAAAAAATTGTGATCTCGAAGTCCAGGTGAGCCAGGCATCGTGGGCTTTGGTGGGATACATAAGTGGGCACACACCATTCCAACAATATAACTGGTTACTTCGGTTAACTGGTTATTTGCCGAGTTGCTGATATGATCTATGCATGGGCTCTTATTTGGGATGTGGCTTTTTCACAAAACCTCTCCACAAAAACCCTTGGAACATCAGTGGATCGTTCCAGGCGTCAAGGCCGCTGCCGCACTGGGCCGGTGCTGCATCTCCCGGTGCGTCATGCAGGCGATGAGTGCAGCCAGCTGCAGCATCTGCGAGGGAAAGCGCTGCCAGGGGAGCTTCAAGGCCAGGCCTGCGGCCTTGTCCTGGGGACCGGGTGACCTGGGGGCCCAAACATCTCAAAACGTCGTGGGAAATATTGGGAAATATCCGGAAATATGGGGAAATAATGGGAAATATGGGGAAATGGTGAAATATGGTGAAGTTGAAACTGTTGGCTAGAAGGCTCTGATAATTTTAGTCTTTTTCCTGACTTCAGCCATGTACCAAAAAATAAAACAAACACACCCGTTGCTGGTGGTGCCACCAGTTCACCAGTTCACCCAGGTCGCAGGTCGAATCAGCCGTCCTGTTCGCTCCTGCCAGAGGTCTGCAAGATTCCCAAAACTTCGCCATTGGGCACCTGGCCGATCATCAGCTGGAAGAAGACGATGCCCATGCTGAAAATATCTCCTTGCGCCGAGATTCCTAAACCAGAACTGGTAGAAAGGGTTGAAATGCCCTTGTAAACAGACATATGTCCTATGACTCCCAACATGTTTGGGCTTTCCAAGTTGTAAGAGGTCCAACCATGTCCTTTGGGATACCAGTGCTCTGTCTCCCAGGTCTCAGGCGGAATATATCCAGCAGTGCCACTACATCCACTGGAGGTCGAAAGGAAGCCTTCGGCCAGACCAAAATCGATGAGAACCAGACGCGGCTCTTCACAATCGGCGCCTGCCAAAATGCCAAGGATAGGAAGGAGGGTTTGTTGGGGAGGCACATATCCAGACATATCCAGACATATCCAGACCATATCCAATTTGGGAAGGCACAAAAGTCTGACCCAGGGCAGCCAAGGCTGCAACAAGCTTCAGGGACCAGCTGTGGAACTACACAAAACCGTCATCAACCGCATGGTTTTTGAGGAGAATCCAGCAGACCATTCGAAAATTGGAACCTAAATATCCGATATAAACAAATGATGCTTTGATGGATTGCGAAAGGAATTGACATCCCCTCAGAGCCCACTTCAACCGTACCGACCCCGAGCGCAAGGCCTGCGACCATGATGTTCTCCTCCTTGATGTCGCAATGCATGACCTAATTCACGGCCAAAAAATGAGGTGCCAACTGCATCCACTAGCTCTAGCCAGTGAAGATGTGTGATTTTCTCGGTCCACAATCCCAGTTGCACAGGATGATGAAAGCAACAAAGGTTGAACAAACTCATCTCCGCATGCGGAGTGCGGAGCTTGCCATCCAAGCTGCTGCCTGCGAATGGAGGTACTGCAGTCCGTCCAGACATTGCTGGAAGATTACCCGCCACCAGTGCTCACTCATCGCCAGGCCCTGATCATGTGCTCGTTTGCCCAGCTTGGTCAAATCACCTCCAAAGTAGGGTTCGTTGACCAGGTAGAAGAATTCGCTGTCCTGGAAGACCTGCTGAGGAGATGCTTTAAAACAGTGGTGAATTGGATGGTCAAGTCATTAGGAAACAGGGAAATAGAAAAACCTGTGAACAGGGCCTGAGTTTTGCCCTGCTTTGTCCAATACCCGTTATGATTCCAAGACTTGACCTCAGGCAATGTTATGCACCATGATCTGCAAACACCCCAAATTATCCAGTAAGCTTTGGAACCGGGCTGACTTCTGGAAAGGTCGAAGTCAGCCCTGCCTCGAAGGTTTTAGCCACATTCAGATGGCTGAAATCCTTCATCAGAGTGTACTCTGTGAGTAGATCCTCCAAGCAATCCTCATCCCCATCCGCCTTGCCTTGGCATCTCGGCAGAAATTTCCGCACTTGGACGACAACGCCAAGTTTCAGCGCAAATTTGCTAAATCCGAAAGCACAAATAGCAGAGTCTAGGGCGAAAAAAAAGGCGCTAAGAAAACCCTTGATCAACTGGTTCAGCTATAGAATTGCTTCGTGCGGCTTTCGCGGTCCTATCGCAACCACAATTTTGGTTTTCGGTGGAACATGTTTGTTGCTATTTACTTTCGACAAGAAGTGCGCAACATCTGTCAAAAAAGGGGTCCGCCATGGTCCGCCTGAAAATTGGCCAGCACATGACTGGGAGATGCCAAGCTTTCGCGCAGCTTTCGCGAGATTTCGTCCCAAAAAAGCCACTTCTACTTTAAAATGACAAAGCATATCCTTAGAGTCACAACACTCCTTTGCAAGTCTAGCTCATGCTTTCACGGCGCTTTCGCACCTAATGTCTTCTGACACTCTTTCGCGAAGCTCTTTCGCGAAGCTCTTTCGCGAAGCTCTTTCGCGAAGCTCTTTCGCGAAGCTTGAGGTTGACTCTTGACCCCTGCCCAAGCGTTCTCCATGCAACTATGCTGATGTTAGTCATCTTCATGCCAAACGAACCCTGCACCAGATGCCAACGATGATACGCGGCCCTTGCAACCAATCCATCACGGGGTCTCATGCACACCAAATCCAGTGGAATGAAGCCATGGATAGAATCACATTTATCAGATGAAAGATGAATCAATTTTTTGAGGCCCGGTTTGAACCCTATGTTTTTTTAGTCATCATTAGTAGTGTACCATCCATTTTGGGGTACCCAGTGAATTTGGGGGTATATAATAATGTCTTGACACCGCCAGCCCTTCACGCCAAGGTGCTAAAGAATTTGATGCAGTACGGCACCTCTTCCAACGTGCAGAGATACATCACTCCTGGCTGCGGCATGAGGAATCGCATGGAAAGCACCGAGTCAAAGATATTCGGTCCAGGTCGTTGGGATCAAAAAAAATGAGTGCAACTCTGCCACATCCACGAGTTTCTAATCCGATTACAAAAAAAAATCTACCGCCCTAAAGGCTGTGCGCCTTGACCACCACGCCCGAGTTCGCGATGCACCACATAGCCACTGGAGGCCAAACTCATCTCTGGCACGTCCACGGGAAGACGGCGAGGTCCAAGCTGTTTTCGCTTGTGACGCAAGATATTCCTCGTAGCATGGCATGCTCCTCCATGGTTAAGATTTAGTGCATGATGTATTTCTTTTGTAAGTGCAAGAAGTTGCGTGAGATATGGGTGTGTCTGCAAATACGCTCTAGGTTTTTATAAAAACCATTCCACATTTTCCTCACGTTTCAACGGTAAATGTGCAGCCCATACCTTGGTTTTGGACCACCTACAAAGTAGGAGATGCGTCTCAGAGTCCGAAACATCATGGTGCACTGCTTCCGATCCAACACTCCAGATCCATCAAAGTCGAAGCGTTGGCAAAGCACATCCACCTTCAGCCGTGCCAAAAAAAGAACTTCCGACATCCCCAAACCTATTAGACCTATTGATTCGGTGACTGGGAGTCTACTTTAGTCCAGTCCTTGAGCCATCATTTAAAGCCAATCGTCAGTCAGTGAAGCAAGTTCTTTCAACCATCAACAACCAGCGATGTTTTCTGGATTGAAAAAAATGTGCATTGTAATGTATAAAAAGATGCGTGTGTGTGTGTATGTATTCACGCCCTCTGTGATCTACCTAAAACATTCTTTCGCGACCCTTGGCCATGAAAATGAGCCCATCAATCACACAGTGTCCTTTTGAAGGCAATATGTCTCATCAATGTATGTATATATACATATATATGTATATGTATACAATGTTTTTTAACGTACAACACACATGTTTAAAAGTGCAGGATTCAGTACAAACATCGACCATTCGTTATTTTATTTCATTGTATTCTATGATACTATATCATAATATATTATAATATATTATTTTATATTATATTATATTATATTGTATTCAAATATACTACATCATACTGGATCACATTATACTATATCATATGATATCATACTATGTCCCATGCTTGTTACCATCATGCAGCTTAAATCCCCATGTTTTTTGTTTCATAATCCAAGACTTTACTGAAATTCTCATGGTTGATCATCAGTTTCATTGTATGATTGTAGGACAAACCCAAATAACATATCGTTGGATTTAGACATACTACGATATCCCCCAATATATCCCATGGTATCGCAATAAAATTGTTGGTTTTCAACCGTAAATCAATCAGAAATCAACCCTTTGGACCTGTTTGAAGAGCACTGGAGGAACTTCCAAGTGCTCTGCCAAGTGTGGCGCCATCTCAGCCACCTGACGACTAGGTAATCTGGATCCTCTTAACATTGAAAAAAGCAACCATTTGTAGATACTTTTCCTGGGGTTCCTGGAGAAACCAAGGGTTTCCACATCTATGTTTGCTGGATGGTGAATTATATCAATGACTGACAAATTCTATCATGATTCACCCAGCATGGCAACCTATGCATCAGTTCCAGTTTGGGCCCGGCAAGACAATTGAGCACCAGCCCAAGACACAGAGATTGAAACCCAACAGCCACTGCTCTTGGGAATTGCAAATAACTATCAACCTCCTTGGGCTTGTCTTGGGTCTCAATTATCAAGCACGCATGATTTGTCCAAATCACTATTATAATATTACATACAGTATGTATATATTATATATATCCCTGTACAACGTCTATATTATGGCTATAGTATATATCCCATAGTGATCCACAAGAAAGCAAGTGGTGTACCCCTGGTTTTTCAACCACTCACCTGGGCAGCAGTTTTCCAGGAACGTTCCCATGGAGTGAATCCCACTTGGTTGACTCATTGCATTCTTCAGGAATCGTAAAAAGATCCAACCATATCAAGTACATGGGTATCATTATCCAAACTGATTGATGTTGGGTGAATCGGTGATATCGGTGATTGGCAATGGTTTCATCTTTCACGGAGGAACCCATATCCAAGAATGGACTGGCTGAAATCCACCAAACTCTTCCCATTCTTTATGGGAAACTCTCACTTTAACATGCCCCAAGAGCCCACCTGTTGTGGCGTGATGGCCTTGCGCCCATCCAGTGTCTTAGCACGAGCAAACTTCCGAAAGAACTTGTGAATGGCATGGTTCCTCAGATCTTCACAAAGCAGGAGAACCATCTTGAAGTTAAATGTACGTGCGCAAATAAAGACAGTACTGCAGTAAACATTGAAAATCCATGAAAATCCTGAAAACTTCTGAGTGCTGCTTCTGGTTTGTCTGTTTCGAAAACGTGCGGTGAACAGCTGCTTCAACTACGAGACCTCATCCCAACAGCTGCCCAGCCAAGGCTACCCTGCGGCTACCCTGCGGCTACCAAGGCTCGTAAAGAGGTAGGACAAAGGTCCCAAGTGCTTATCTAACGTCTGTGCTGCTTTGGCCCTCTCTTCAGCTGAGAGTTTCTTGGGCTTCTCGGACCTCTCGGACTTCTCGGACTCCTAGGCTAAAGAACTCCGATCCCGGAGGATTTCCAGCACCTAAGATGTATGAAACTAGGAGGATTTCCAGCATTCCTGGTGCCAATTTCCCTACATTTAGAGAAGGAAAACTTGGATAATGGTGCACAAAAGCCAAGATTTGGATTATTCAAACAAACAAAAATCCTGCACTTTAAGCCACTCAATCCACGACACATTATGAACCCACGGCCAATTATAAATGGGATTGTAGCCATTCATTCCGGTTGATTGGGATACTGGGCCCCATTTTTAAGCAGCTGCAGTGCAAGGAGGCAAATCTATCCATGTCCTGGCACGATCCCCATGTCTGATCATGATTTTGTGAGTTTTGACTCACTAATTCCCATTTGTTGGTAAAGCCCCAAATTGTGCTGAGAAGTTTATTGACATTTGTTTGGCTAATCCCACTTTTGGTTGCTGGAATCCAATGTTTGATCATGGTTGTTCACTTTCTATTGGTTCATCCTCATGTTCTTGTTAAAGGCCCCATCTTAGGTCATTTCTCTTGGTAAACAACCCCGAAAAATGACCCAAACTGCTCCGTGGCGGGCCGAGCTTCACTGCCCGATTCGCTGCTTCCAGTCTCGCTGCTTGGACTCTCCGCGCACGAGCACGACATGGCAGAGCACAGGAAGCGGGGACGTGAGCTGGGGGCCTAGGAAACCGTTAGAGGGGTCAGTGAACATTTTCGCTATCTCCAAGAAACTATGCTTTGGAATGGTTGAAGTTTGCAAGATGCTTTTCGTGGGGATTGAGGTTTGTTGAGAGATGTTGAGGGCTCCAACTTTTTGAAACCCTCCCATATACAAGCTACATTGGGGTGGGATTCTGATCCGCAAGAAAAGTGACTTTCTACACCCAATATTTTGTCACGTTTTGCATCCTATCTTCATTGCTGTTGCTGAGTTTGAAAAAAACGAAGATCGGCTTGCGGCGAAGCTCGTGCACAGAAGTCGCAATCATCCAGGCGGAGTCGATTCCATGGCATTCGGATCCCCCTTGGTGGTTTATCCCTGGAAATCACCGCCTTTTGGTTCTATCAAAGTTCAAGATGTGCAGGCTCCAACAGGGTGACAGACAAACATAGTGTTTGTCTCAAAATGGATGATACCTCAAAATGGCTAAAAAAATGGGAAGGTGATTTTTTACATCAAATTTGTGACAGAAATCATATAAATCATCGGGAACCCTGGAACCAAGGTCCTTGTAGTGATCCGCATCTTTCACATCAATGTGGTTTGGATAGTGGTGTGGATCTGATCTGGTGGCCACCGTGGCATAGCTCGTCTCCTAAGCCGTGGAAATCGAATCGATTTTTTTGATGGTGGATGTTCCATGGCGTTCCGTTGCTATGATTCTTTTTATTGGTACTCCAACACAGCATACCTGGATACCTCACTACAAATATGCCAGCACCAAAGTGGGCCAGGTTCGAGTCTCTGAAACGTTCATCATTGCTCACAGTCTTCCCCCTCCTTACCATGATCAAAACATGTTGTGGTTGGGATGGTCATGCAACAATCCTTATATCATGTCGGCTCTGCTATGCTCCGCTCAGCCCAGGTACTGTCTGGTCATACTTTCTCCTGACCATCAAGCCGGACCTTGAGTAGCAAGGCCGGTCGGCTTGAAGAACGTGTAGAGCATCGTTCATGGAGGTTCTATGAGCTTTCCATGGTAGCCCGGGTAGTGTGTTGGGCACATGTCATGTAAGAAGGCTCACATTTGGTGCGACCTGGAGGATAATCCCAATGGATGAACCCCAATATCAAGTACCCCCTTGGAAACCTCCCACAGTGGTGGTAACGAAGGCACACCATGCTCTGCTCGGTGATATAGAAGGGCCGCTCATGGCGGGGCGCTTGCGGGGCTTTGGGCACCGGGAAGCCGAACCTGGAGAAGCGACTGCGTGGCGGATGGCAGTGGATACACCTAGCAGCTATTGAGATCTATAAACACTAGAACCATCTAGAACCTGTATCGGACTCTCGTAGAAATATCCACCAATCATTGCAAGTGCTGAAACATTGTAAAAAATGAAAAACTATCTTCTGGCGTGCCTGCAGTCTTTGCATGTTCAGTTTCTAGGTTCTTGGGATGCCAATTTGTTGCAAAGAATCTGGACCCTGCCCAGCTGATTCCCCCCCAGGATGAACCAGCCAGGTCAATGTTTGAGCTACACCCAAATCCTCAACCAAAAACAACCCTTCGAAGTCAAGCTGAAAATTGTGCTCCCAAATCGTGAATAGCCAGCTCTGTGCGCGGGTGCGTCTGAAACAATGTGACCCTAAGCTGCCTGATCCACGAAATCGTAGCAATACAACGCCAGTGGTGCAATTTAGCGGTCAGTGTTGCGAGTAAAATTCTAAATCAAACAGCTCATATCATCTGGGAATCTTCGAATCCAACAACCTTCTTGATTTCCATTTGCTTGGGTTTGTTGGACTTGCTGGAACTCTTGGAATTGCCCGTCTTAAAAGGCTAAAACGGATCCAACAAAAAAGTGCATCACCAAGACACCCAATGTGTTGCCCCTGTGCGCGGTTCCGCTTCCGTGTCTCTCGATCCAACCAGTCTGTATAGTTGTCAAAGCGGTGCTTGTCAAAATGCCTCGGCTTCCAGTTCTTCAATCCATGTGGGTCTGGATTAAGATTAGGTATTCTAATTAAACTTGGAGATACCGTAAAAACATACAAGATCACTCTTGTTTGCTAATGACCCATACCCAACGTCTGCCTCAATTATCCTCGATTCACAATCTCCGCCAAGGGGCGGGTCACAGGTGGATTTCATCCTGCAATCAAGACGGAGAGAGGGGATTGGATTTTGCGATGACCTCATTGTAACTTCTTGAGCAGTTGAATGAAATTCAAGGACCTTCTGTGTTTTTCAATGGTTTATTCCAAAAACAGTACCTTACCAAAGACTTTCTATCAATGGATGGCGTACCTCTTGGCTGGGCAGTGTAGCTGCGGAGGATCAAGGGCTGGGCTACGCTTGGTCCATGCATGTGTGTGTGTGTGTGTTTTTGTCGCCGTTGTTTCAGTCTCCATTGGTTGAAGCTCTGCCATTGTGCTTTGTTCAAATGGCACAACAATGGAGGACCTGACATATTAAGTTCTGGGACCTGTCCCTGTCACTGAAACTTTCAGCTGTGAAAAGCAGCAGAATGACTCAAGTGCAAACGCCAAATGGTGGGAAATATGCATTCAGCACAAAGGCTCCACAACTCCCTTTCCACAGAGCTGAGTTTTGTCTGAAAGTTGGGGGCCACAAATCACAAATTCCCTATGATCGATCATGACTTCCCCCATTAGAACCACAGCAGAATCTGCATGTTGCCTTCATCAGGTTCTCCAGGCCAGCGAACCTCCAGCTTTG
Organism: Cladocopium goreaui; assembly: GCA_947184155.2. Classification (NCBI taxonomy): domain Eukaryota; class Dinophyceae; order Suessiales; family Symbiodiniaceae; genus Cladocopium; species Cladocopium goreaui. The sequence goes on from CAMXCT020002973.1 coordinate 52,154, forward strand.
GGGCTTGGGGGTCCCAGAATGGGCTGGGATACCCCCAAATCCGACAGTTGAGCATCAATTTCTGTGGTTTAATAGCCAAAAAATTGGGGTTTACTCCCAATCTGAGAGAGTCTGTCGCAACACGACAATCAAACAAAGAAACCAAAGCTTCCAGGCCTCTAATACCCCACCCAGATATTTCCGTTTAGAAATTCCAGGATCTTTGGCTGTTTTGATCGTGAGGCATTGCCCGGCCCAGGTTCCTTTCGTCCCCAAGCCGCACATAATCAGCTGGAACGTCAGATTCAGAGTCATCCATAGCCCAGGCCTTCAAGCACCAGCTGTGCGGATCAAGATAGTCCCAACACCAGATGGGGTGGTTAAAGGATTCGTAATCACACAGTTTTCATAGGCACAGGCTAATCTCACTTGTTCAAGAAAAGTGACAACCAGTACCTGACAATACCTGATAGTACCCAAATCTCTTAAGCCAGATCCGGGGATGCTTTTCAAGTCCAACACCAGAGCAGCTGGTGGCACCCTTTTCTCACCGAGAGCAGATAATCGCACCCCAGCCAGGCAGCTCCAGTTCGCCCTCAGCGACCTGTGAAAAATCCTGAAGGGACACAGGTCTTAGAAAGGGGCGCAGAAACTGATATGACGACTCCAAGGCAGGAACTGGTACATCTGGCACATACTAAAATATCGATGCAAATATCATCGAAAGGAGTTTAGAAATCAAATTTCTGCAATATGGACATATGAAGCAGCAGAGCTGGGAAGAGTCAGAGAAGAGAAAGAGTGAGAAGAAAGAAGATCAGAGAAGAGAAAGGGAGAAGAAAGAAGATCAAAGCGCGCGAAATGTAGAAAAGTCGCGAGACACCGTGGTTTTGCATCGTTTTGGGGCTGTTTGCTAAATCAGCGGGCGCGGAGCCATTTGGGGGGATGCGAGATCAAAAAGTGCACGCCATTGTGGCACGAAGCAGGTTTGAAGTGAAAATGCCAAAAGCGCTGCAGCTCCGGACCACTTTTGAAAGTTTAGATGTCGAAAAGGTGTGCGCAGCTGTGGTTCTCGGAGCACTTTTGGAAGTTGAGTAGATGGATAGATGAATAGATGGATAGATGGAATCATGGATAGATGGATGGATGGATAGATAGATAGCTAAACGGAGAAAGAGATAGACAGATAGATAGGGAGATAGGGAGATAAAAAGAAAAATAAGAAGATGTAGACAGACAGATAGGACAGATAGACAGACAGACAGACAGATTGATTGATTGATTGATAGGTAGACTGATAGATTGATAGATCGATAGATTAATTAGTTAGTTAGTTAGTTAGAAAGATAAATAGATAGATGGATGGATAGATAGATAGATCGATAGATAAGAAAGAAAGAAAGAAAGATAGATAGATAGAAAGATAGATAGAAAGAAAGATAGATAGATAGATAGACAGGTAGAAAGGTAGAAAGGTAGAAAGGTAGAAAGGTAGAAAGGTAGATAGGTAGATAGGTAGATAGGTAGATAGGTAGATAGGTAGATCGGTAGATAGGTAGATAGGTGGATAGGTGGATAGAGAGGTAGATAGGTAGATAGATAGATAGCTAGGTAGATAGATAGATAGATAGACAGATAAATAAATAAATAGATAAATAGATAAATAGATAAATAGATAAATAGATAAATAGATAGAGAGAGGGAGAGACACAGAGAGAAGGAGACAAAGAGAGAGAGAGAGGGAGAGAGAGACTCAGAGACTCAACCACCTTTCGGTCCATCAGTTCGCTCTGCCATCCATGAATCACAACAACTCACCTCTCCTATAGGTTTCCTATCTTTGAAACTTCCGCCACCGCCTTGCGCGGTACTACTGGTAGATGATGGTAGATGTAAGACGTTCAGAACCTTTTGATGGCTCTTGCGGAATTCTTTGTCGGCAGCCCATGTTTCTCTGTACCTGATCAAGGAGACAAGGATGTCTTTTTAGCCGGAACCCATGTCAATTTCTAGTCGTGCGCTCCCGTTGCATCCACGGCAAGTTCCAGGTGTTGAACGGGTGGCGGGGCATGGATCATGGCACTTACCAATTCCATATGCACAAAGGAATTTCCCCATCCGCTCGTCCAGAAGCATTGTTCGGGACGGCAAGAAAGGGTTTGGCATGCTCCTCGCAAAAGTGTCGAGAGATAGATCCATGATCGACAGAATGTTTCAGAAATACCTGGAGATAGACAGCAAATACACCGAAAGAAAACCGAGTCTTGGTCATGTGTGCGTGTGTGTGTGTGTGTGCGCGCTCAGTGTCATGACTTCATGCAGAGGTCTCGACACTTCAATTCTACAAGGAGCATCTTCTGAGCGATTTTTCTGACACTGTCGCCAGGAGTGAGTTGAAAGCCCCATCGACTCTCTTCTTCCTTGGCATCTGAGTTGTCTGCGACTTTTGATGTACAAAAATGGCATATCATTTCAGGCAAAAGGGCTGCAACTTCTGAAAACGTACAGCCAGTGGACCATGTGCTTATAATCTACTTATTTATTCAGGGTTCAATTCCCTGGCCTTGCAGAGCTTTTGGTCTGACTGGATCAATATATGATGCATTGCCCTTGCGATTCTGACTCTTCAGCCCCAACTATTTAGAGCAGATGCACGGCTTTCACCAAAGGTCACAGGTTCACATCGGCCAACCTCCCAATGAGGAAACCGGGTCCGAAGATGAATGTTGGGCTCATTGAGACCATGGTCATGTGCTAACCACCACATGGGTAGAGAGTTGCTGCCGGTACAAGCTTGATGGATCTGGGATCAATCTACCTAACTTGCATGGCAAAAAATCCATTACCTATTGACCTATTGGATCACAATACGATAGTGATAATGTAGCTCATAGCATTCTCAACAGCTTGAAACTAGTTCCTCTACCATTCCCAAAAGCCCTCCTTCTCTTCTTGCTCAACCAGTGGATCCCCTCTTCGACCTGTACATCCGGATATGTACATGTCCCAAAAAAACGGCTTTCCATTGGTGAGTAAAACTGCTGTTGGCAACACGGCATGCAAAACCATCACTGCCAGCGCGACTGACTTCAACACTGCAGACTGGTGTCCACATCTGCCCGCGGTCTGCTGAAGCTTCAGTCGCTGCCAGGAATGAAATGCCTGAAATGGCCTGGTTGTCCTCAATCAGTGGTAAATTCACTGGCCACCCGAATTTGCTTGCAAACAATGGAAATGGGGCAAAAGAAACAGAATAGCTAATATATGCCAATATTCCATAGGTCTTGTGCCCGTTTGCAAGCGTTCAAACACTTCCACCAGGCACAATGACAAAAGACAACCAGACCCCATGATTGACCATTGACATCAGTTCCTCTTTTTTTCTTCGGCAAGTATTTCAGCATTATGCACTATCTATGCAGCCTATGCACTTGTACTTTGTTCCAGCTGATGCGTGCTGCGGAATTATGTCAGAGGCTGAGTCACCTAAGGTCAAAGGGATTTAGAAATTGAAGTGCCATGTCTACTCATGTAGTTCCGCAGTTTGACATGAATTTCTGCTTGAAACTTTGTGCAAAAGGGTTGGTTTTTCTTGATCTTAGCACAAATCTTGAAACTATTTTTCACACCTTTTTGCTGACTGGATTTGCCAAGTAAATGGAAGTCTTGAGCTTTTGATCTTGTTGCTTCATCCAACCCCCACAACACCGTCCAAACAGTGGGACGATCATGCGTGACTTTGACCCGAAGGCCGCTGTCATGCGCTGCACCATGACCAGGAACATTATCTCCAGCGCGGGTGAAGGAACCAAGGGGACTGAGCAGCACTGCTCTCAACGTGAGTTCAGTTGGCACCTATGGGGCACCTATACCGAGTCCATGATACAGCGAATCCGTTCCGACAGTTTCCTTCTATCCTCAACACAATAATATATGATATGGTAATGACATGTAATGATCTACTAGTCTGCTCGCTGCAGCAAACCGCATTGTCCCCAGCAAATTCTGCGCCAAATAGGAGTTACTGAGAGCTATCATCCCCACGGTCAGGCTGTCAAGGCAACTGTGGCCGATGGCACTGCAAAATGTTGGGAGTCTTCCAAGCAAGATGTTGTGGTAAGAAACGAATTTTCACACCTTTTTGCTGACTGGATTTGCCAAGTAAATGGAGGTCTTGAGCTTTTGATCTTGTTGCTTCATCCAACCCCCACAACACCGCCCAAACAGTGGGACGATCATGCGTGACTTTGACCCGAAGGCCGCTGTCATGCGCTGCACCATGACCAGGAACATTATCTCCAGCGCGGGTGAAGGAACCAAGGGGACTGAGCAGCACTGCTCTCAACGTGAGTTCAGTTGGCACCTATGGGGCACCTATACCGAGTCCATGATACAGCGAATCCGTTCCGACAGTTTCCTTCTATCCTCAACACAATAATATATGATATGGTAATGACATGTAATGATCTACTAGTCTGCTCGCTGCAGCAAACCGCATTGTCCCCAGCAAATTCTGCGCCAAATAGGAGTTACTGAGAGCTATCATCCCCACGGTCAGGCTGTCAAGGCAACTGTGGCCGATGGCACTGCAAAATGTTGGAAGTCTTCCAAGCAAGATGTTGTGGTAAGAAACGACGAGATTGATCATGAACCAAAGTTGCAAACCACGCAGGTCACAGATTCTTGTGAGTTCCTTGAATGCGGTCATAAATTAATGAAGGGTTTTAGTTACGGTTTTGGCTGAACCCAGCCAACCAAGGGATTGTAACAGTGCAGTGGTGGATAATTCCTCAAGAATATTTACCCAATGTCTATCTGCACGCATGTTTTGTTTACCCACACGACAGCTCCGTCACACAGTTTATATATGTTAATCGTATGCATGTATATACGTATATATGTATAAGAGCATGCATGTATGTATGCATGTATGCATGTATGCATGTATGCATGTATGCATGTATGCATGTATGCATGTATGCATGTATGCATGTATGCATGTATGCATGTATGCAAGTATGCATGTATGCATGTATGCATGTATGCATGTATGCATGTATGCATGTATGCATGTATGTATGTATGTATGTATGTATGTATGTATGTATGTATGTATGTATGTATGTATGTATGCATGTATGTATGTATGTATGTATATACGCATATTATATATATATATACATGTACATATATGCATAGATGAATGTATGTATGTATATATATATATGTATGTATATGCAAATATGCATATATATATATGTATATATATAAATATGTATATGTATATACATATATATATGTGTGCACTGATCCCAAAAACACTGCGAATTGCTGGAGAAAAAATGCGCAATGGGAGTGGTACCTATATATATATATATGTACATGTGTATATCTATGTATGTATATATATATATATTTATTTATGTATTTCCATGTATATATGTAAATATGTGTGTATATATATAATGTATATATTTATATGTATATTTATGTATATATATATATGTATATATATATATGTATATGTGCGCACGGGGTCCCAAAAACACTGCGCATTGCTGGAGAAAAATCGCAATGGGAGTGGTACCTATATATATATGTACATGTGTATATATATACATATATGTGTATATATATATACATATCTATATATACAAATTTATTTATTTTCATGTTTATACATGTAAATATATATATATTTGTATTTATGTGTATATATATGTATTTATATATATATGTATGATGTATGTTCCCGGTTCTCTGTTCGGTGCCCCTTGCCCCAATGGTATGGTATCCCCTCCGCCAAAAAAAATCGATCATTGGCATGCTATTTGCAGCATTTGAGAGTCACAGCCTCCCATTTGCATGCTATGTGCAGCATTTCAGAGCCACAACCTTTGATTCGCACCCTGTTTGCAGTATTTGAAAACCACATGCTACCTACATACGACCTACGTGCTGTCCATATAGTAACATATAATATCTATATGTTTCTCCTCTTCCTGGAATACCTATATACAAGCCATAGAATATCTTTATACTATTCAGCAGTTGCCTATCATGTATTACCTGCTTTATATCCGTACATAGAACCTATATATTACTTATAGCGTAGCTATATAACACGTATGTTTTTTTAAAGACACAAATATCCACTATTATCTATACTCATACGCAGCATCGAAAACCACCAGAACCCCCACCCCCCACCACAGGGGGGAGGAGGCAACCACATACACTATCTAATCTAATCCATCATACTTAAACTGTACTACCAAAAAATAAATAGCAACGACCCCAAAACCCCAAGCTACAATCATACCTTTATATATGATATATATATATATGTATATATAGATACATATATATATATAATTAATATATGTATTAATGCGTAGTAAACAATCGTGCAGATAGATAGATAGATAGATAGATAGATAGATGGATGGATAGATAGATCGATAGATAAGAAAGAAAGAAAGATACATAGATAGATAGAAAGATAGATAGAAAGATAGATAGAAAGATAGATAGATAGATAGACAGATAGATAGATAGATCGATCGATAGATAGATAGATAGATAGTGAGATGAGATGAGATGAGATGAGATGAGATTAGATAGACAGATAGACAGATAGACAGACAGACAGACAGATAGGCAGATAGACAGACAGACAGATAGATAGACAGACAGACAGACAGATACAAATAGTCTGTACATTCAATACTCCAGTAGTACCGCACAAGCGGCAGAGGAAGTTCCAAGGATAGGAAGCTATAGGAGAGGTGAATTGTTGTGATGCGTGGATGGCAGAGCAAATCTTCTGATGGACCAAAAGGTGGTTGGAGTTGCGCTTTTTGCGTGGTTGCAGTGGTCACTTCACCCACCACTGCTGGATGTAGCGTGGCGTAGTGTAGTGCAGTTGTAGTTGCAGTTGTAGCGTAGTGTAGTGTAGTTGTAGTTGTAATGTGGTGTTGTTGTAGTTGCAATTCTAGGCGCAGTTCAAGCTGCAGTTGCAGCTGCAGTTGTAGTTGTAGCTGTAGTTTATGTTGTTGCAGTTGTACTTGTAGCTGGAATGTTGTAGTTGCAGTTGCAGTTGTAGTTGTAGCTGTAGCTGTAGTAGTTTTTGTACTTGTTGCTGTTAGCTGTTGCTGTTGTTGCTGTTGTTGTTGTTGTTCTTGTTGTTGTTGGTGGTGGTGGTGTAGCTGTACCTGTTGTGTAGTTGCGGTTGTGGTTGTAGTTGCAGTTGTAGTGTAGTGTAGTGGAGTGGGGGTGGAATGTAGTGCAGTGTAGTGTAGTGCAGTGACAGTTATAGTTGTAGCTGTAGCTGTAGTTGATGTTGTTGTAGTTGCGGTTGTAGCTGTAGTTGTAGTTGTAGCGCAGTGGTAATGTCATGCTGTGAAGTGGAATGTAGTAGTGTAGTCGGCTTGAGGTTGTCGTTGTGGTTGTAGTGTCTTGCAATGCTGTACTTGGAGTTGGATTTGAGGTTGTCGTTGCAGTGTGGTGAAGTGCAATGTCCTGTAGTCTAGTGGTAGTTGCGGCTGTAGTTGTAGCTATTTATGTAGCTGTAGGTGTAGCTGTAGCTGTATCTGTAGTAGTTGTAGTTGTAGCTGTAGTTGTCGAAGGAAGTTTAGCAAACTTCCGACAATATGGACAGATGAAAAGCAGAGATGGGAAGAGACAGAGAAGAGAAGAGGAGAAGAAAAAAGATCAAAAAAGAGAAAATCTCAGAAGAAAGAAGATCCAGGTGCACAAAAAGGTAGGAAAGTCGCGAAACACTGTTTTTTCCAATGATTTGTGGCTCCGGAGGGTCGAAAAATAGGCTCGCTAAAGCGGCGGAGCCAGCTGGCCAGATGAGAGATTAAAAATTGCACGTCGTTGTGGCGCAAGGCACATTTCGAAGTGAAAATGTAGAAAACACCACATGTTCGGACTGCTTTTGGAAGTTGAATGTCGAAAAAGTGCTGGGGCGAAGCACATTTCGAAGTCAAATGTACAAAGCACACCATGTTCGGACCACTTTTGGAAGTTGAGATGTCGAAAAAGTGCACGCCGTTGTGGCGCGAAGCACATTTCGAAGTCAAAATTGCAAAAAACTGACGGGTACGGAGCACTTTTGGGCGTTCAGATATCCTTTTGCGTGGCAGGCGCAGGGGATTGTGCACCTTGTCAAAAGTGAGCAAAACGTGAGGGTTTTCTAACATGTCCAAAAATGATGGCAAGCGTGGGACATTTGAAGGGGATCTGGAAAGAGATGTTAGGAGGTGTGGGCGCTGATTTCCTGAGAGAGGTTGCGTTTTCGAGCATCAGATCTTCAGGTTTGCTGAGATGATCTTGCGTGACAGGTGTAGCACTTCGTATGACCTGGCCTCACTTTTTCGTGGCAAGCGCAGTACTTTAGACAGGTGGAGTGGAAAAATCGCAAAACGCATTGGTACGAGGCTGCCAGCTCTGCACTCAACTTTCCATTTTTGAAAGAAGTCTCGCAGAATTGCTTCGTTTTTGATGTTGTCAACGTCAAAAAATGAGGAAGTCTCGCAGAATCGTTTCGTTTTTGACGTTGTTAAGTTCAAAAAATAAGGAAGTCTCGCAGAATTCTTGTGTTTTTATTCGAAAACTGAGGAAGTCTCACAGAATAGCTTCGTTTTCAAACTTGCAGATAGACAGATAGACAGATAGATAGATAGATAGATAGACAACTACAACTGCGACTACAACTACAAGTACCACTACACTACACTACTACTAGAATTACAAGTACAAATATACTACGCTGCATTACACAACACTAATTACACTACACTACGCTAATTACATCTAATTACACTACACTACACTAATTACATCTAACTACACTACACTACACTAATTACATTACAACTACTACAACAGCTACTACTGCTGCTACTACTACTACTACTACGACGACCACCACCACCACCACCACAGCTACAACTACAATTACAGCTACACTACGTTACACTACAATACAATAATTAAACTGCAGTACATTACAGCTACAAATCCAAATACAACTACAACTACACTACATTGCACAACACTACACTACACTAGTTACATTACATTGCGCTAAAACTGCAACTACGACTACATTGCACTAAACGACACTACACTACAACTACAACTACACTAGTTCACACTCCAATACACAAGACTACACTACACTATACCACGCTACAGTACACAACACTACAATACACTACACTAATTACACCACACGACAGCTACAACTGCAACTGCAACTACACTAGACTAATTACACTACATTACAGCTACAACTTACAACTACAACTCCACTATACTACAACTACAACTACAACTACAACTACAACTACAACTGCACTAGACCACACTACATCCAGCAGTTGTGGTGAGGTGACCACTGCAACCATTGCAACCACTCCAGAAATCACAACTCCAACCACCTTTCGGTCCATCAGTGGATTCGCTCTGCCATCCGTGAGCCTATTATTGAAACTTCCGCCACCGCCGTGCGCGGTACAACTGGTAATTGTTGTTGTTGTTGTTGTTGTTGTTGTGGTTGTGGTTGTGGTTGTGGTTGTGGTTGTGGTTGTGGTTGTGGTTGTGGTTGTGGTTGTGGTTGTGGTTGTTGTTGTTGTTGTTGTTGTTGTTGTTGTTGTTGTTGTTGGAGTGTGGTGCGGTTGAACGTCGAGAAGTGGTCCGAACAGGACATTTTGACTTGGAAATGTGCTTCGCCCCTCAAGGTTCAAAAGTGCTCCGGAGCTGAGGTGTTTTGTACACTTTGACTTGGAAATGTGCTTCGCGCCACAACGGCGTGCAAAAGTGCTCCAGAGCTTACGTGTTTTGTTCCTTTTGACTTGGACATGTGCTTCTCGCCACAACTCTGAGAATGGTGTCTCTTTACTATTTTGACTTCAAAATGTGCTTCGCGCCACAACGGTGTGCACTTTTCCACATCTTAACTTCCGAGCCTGTGGTGCGTTTAGCATTTTGACTTCGGAACCTCCTCCGTGATCTCTCATCTCCCCAGACCCGCCGCTTTAGCGGGCCTACTTTTCGAGCCTCCGCGAATGATGAACCGCAAACAGATGCAAACAGCATCATTGACAACTCTTCTCAGTCCCAACGCTCAGCCAGCTCCAGAAGACAAGTTGGAGCCACAAGTTTGGGGCTTCTCAAACTTGGTGACCTTGACGACTTGGGATATCCTTACCAACATACACCATTTCGTGGATACATCGGAATCAATATTCGTGGACCCTCCGACACAACACATGAAAAAAAGACTCCAGCTGTTTGGACTGGTTCTATCATTGGCTCCGCTTTCAAGCCATCTCAGATTTCTTGAGTTTCACCTCCGAATGGCTGGTTTCAATATTGAAATTTGCAGGTAAGCCTTTCTCCAAATACCCGTAGACTTTGGCTGGATTGCCCCTTGATCAATACTCTCACAGGATACAAAGCAACAAGACTTGCAACAGTTGTCTGGCTTGAGCAAGGGATATATGAACCGAACCAACTGTCCTTTCGGCTGTGTCTTCCTGGTCGAATGAGACAAAGGGAAGGACATCTTTGCACAATCCCGGATAATGGCCAAGGCCAAGGTTTCTAAACACCATTCTACTCCATCCGCTGTATCCAATTGGTCTAAAAGGTAGACTACATAAATGTCACCCCCTTCACTTCCTCTTCTCTTCACATCCAACCTTGATATCCTTGATATCCTTGGTATCCTTGGTCAGCTCCAGGCGTTGGCCACGCGTGAGCCGTGTCTCCATCTTAACCTCTGGCAGCATCCGTCTGCGCAGAGCCTTGCCATCCCTTCGCCGAAAGCCAGCCGAAGGTTCCGCAGTTGGATGACCCAACCAGCGGTCAAAACTCCCCTGCGGAAGCGCACCAGGCGTGAACCTGGGCACAACGATGATAGACGAACCATCGGCATGACCCAGGAAAATCAATGGATGGGATCTTATGGAGGCTCACCAATTTGTTCCTAGCCACCTTAATAGCTTAAGGGGCTATACTTCCACACAACACTTCAGTTGGAGAATCTACAACTAGCTAGCTGTTCCCAAGCAAGCGTGTCAAAATTTAAGGTCATGTCATTTTCATACTGTAGCAGGCAATCCAATTTGGAGTTTACCCGTATGGTTCCTGTCTCAACATGTAGGATACCTTCAATATATGCGGAAACCATGGTTACCTGGTTTTTACATCTAAATATGCATGATATAGTGAGTGGTAGTTCACCTGATTTTTTTTCCTTCAACCGACTCTAGAATCTGCCACGCCGCTCTTGGCTGCCCACTCTCGGAGCCTGTGTGGTTCTCCGACGCCCTTTCCGGTGCCGGCGTGGTGGAGGCGAGGTCTGGCAGAGAGCATCACAGGATGCACCTTGGGAGGCTGATACGAAACATAGGGAAACTGCTTATTGAATCAAGCAAACTTGATATTCTATCAGAACAAATGGCTGTGGATCAAAATTTAAGAATCGGGGACGGTAAATGTCCGTCACTTTTAGTATCAATCATCCAATTTGAAGGGTGCGCGATCTTGACCCATAGCCAAATGGAACATACAATCTTGATATGTAGGAATAGAATAGAACTGTTTTGGGGGGGCATGTCTGAAAAATGAACGGAGAAAACAAAATGGAACTGGCTTGTAGCCCCTCATGACTGGAACATGATGCGAGATAGTGGGTTGTAATGGGAGAAACGTCATGGACTAGCCCCTGTGTGCTTATATTTCTTTCAGGGATGACTTCTTGAAACGTGCATCAACCATCTCAAGGTTTTGTCGTCGATGCTAGTTTGTAGACGCTCTTATTCCTTGTTCTGGTTCCTGTTTACGGTTTGGTTCTTGTTTGTCCCTTTGAATGTCATTATGGTCTCCGTTGCTCTTCTTTTGTTGCTGCTTTCATGGCTCCTGATTGTGTTTAAGGGCTCTATCAGAAAACCACCCCTGGCAGCCGAACCTGCAGGATCTCGGCCCGCGCCCTGCGCACAGCCGGAGACACCACCATCTCCATACCCACCATGTTCTCTGGACTGGGATCCAAACCTCATAGCGGTCATAGCGGCTTGCAGAAGACTTGTGGCATGGCACGGAACTGGAGGTGGGAAGTCCATCCTGGGACCCCTCTCCTCATCCGTGTCTGGCCAGTCTCCCCCGCCAGGTTCCACCATTTCGTCGATTGGAGCCCCACACCGGACCGCACTACCGGAGCCCGGCAGGTCGAATCCAAACGTCCAGGGTTTGCCATCACTTCGAAGGCATAAGGCGAACGCTGCTACTGCTGGTGGTGATCGAGAAACACCTTCGGAGGAAAATAAATGATCGCTTTGAAAACCACCCGTTGGGTCCACAGCTGACATTTCCAGTTTGTCCCCCCTCAGATTCAACTGCTGTAGGTCTAGTTTTTGTCCCATACTGCTTGTTGTCTTTGAAACAGCACAAGGATCCAATCTACGAATCAACATCAGCCAATGTCCACCACCCAAGCCATCCAAGCCATCCAAAAACCCCAGGATGCCGGACTATGCGATAAGACCCATCATCAAACACCTGTGTCACTGTGGCCTCCAACCACATATCCTGAGGTGTGGGGCATGCCTGCATTGTCACGTGGACTCAAAAAACAAATCAAGGCAAAGGCATCTGTGCATATGTGCACATACATACATTACATTACATTACATTACATTATATTATATTACATTACATACATACAGACAGACGCACACACTAGACAAGAATGGATCATTATATGATCCGGCAGGAACTGAATCCTGAAACATGCAGATTAAGTACGAAACACTGAAATTAACAATGCATCCTACGAATAATAGAAGTACTTCAGAATGGTCATAGGGTTCAGAATCGACGTCGAAAAGAATGAATAAACCAGTAATAATACCATCGGCGAAGAATAACGTCGGCGAAACTTAGATGAATACCATCGGCGACGATGTTGTCGGCGATCATGTAAACAAAATAATACATAGGTGCTTTCTACGTCCTTGCTCTGAGGAAGGTTCTGATGCAACTGAATCAATAGTAAAGGACCAAAAGTAATTCCAGATTGCGACAACAGTGCAGCAAATTGTATAAGATTGTGGTTGGGGTTCTTAGCTTGGCCCCTTGCTATGTCCGAAAAAAAGCAGGTACGTGACAAAGGCGTCCCTTCGTCATATCACAGCAAATGATGAAGCGTCTTCGTTGAGTGGTGACTTCATCATTGCTCACCACTCCCCTGCAAATTAGTGAAAACCAATCAGAAGTTTTACATCTGTTCAGATGGTACACACACACACCTCGCATGTAGCGAGGTTGGTTTTTTGGAAGAACTTCGCAGGCGGAATCGGCAATACACCAGTGAAAATGAACCTGTAAGAACCTAATGCACAAACGGGCGATCACTTCAATCAGAAGAGGAATTCGGAGCTTGTAGAAGGACTTCCATAGCATCGTGGAAGCTCATGCGTTCAACCATCGCCCAAGTCTGATCGAATTCCCCAGATGCCGTAGCAGCCTTCAAGGTATCAGATAGATCTTTGGCTAATTCATGGATCCGGGTGGTCAGGCTCGGTTCATCTCCAGGAGATGTCGTCTCAATGGGCACATTGTGAAAAGGATGGTGTCCGTGTACAAGGGGAATCTCAAAATGATGTCGCCAATAGTCCGCTGTGCGCAGGGACCACTCCCAGTTGCCCGAAAGACCATAAAAATAGTGTTCAGGGTCACGACATCGGGAATGCCCTAACAAGGGGATTTCTTCAATGAATAGCTCCCTGGTGTTGTTGGAGTGGGTAATGACCTTGAATTGGATCTGGTGAACCACGCGAGAAGAGAATTGAGCACAATGGAGGTAGTTGTGTGTAGAACTTGACTCCGTCGGAAAAGGAACGCCAGGAGGTGCTGGTCCTGAATATGTATCAGAATGGGCCATAGTACCCGTGTCAGGAGCCGTACTGTCATTGACCAAAGGTGCCGACGTAGGGCTGGTAGTAGTGTCGGGAGGGCCTGAGTGACATAGTGCAGAAGTCTGGGCGTCTGATACTTGAACTGGGTTGGTAGGAGCGAGTCCACGGGTAGGATTCGAAGGCCAAGACAAGCCCGCCACGGTCGCGTCTCGTTTGTGTTCCATGGGTGAAACAGTTAGAAATGCGAGAAATAGTGCAACAGCGGCTGAGGCATCAAGAATTGCAAATATAAGCCAATCACGAAAAAGATAACATTCACAAAGAAAAAAATAAAAGTGAAGTCCAGTCCCCAATCAAGCGGTTCAATTACGGCGGAGAAGCGACAGCACAAAGTCAAATAAAGTAGGAATCAAAGAATCCTGTGTGTTGGTGAGGAGTCAAGGGAGAGTGGAAAACCCTGCAGTATGGTCTTTTTTGGCCGGCAAGCGTATCAGGGCAGGATCACACCGGAGCTAATTTTGTAGCATTGCAGACGTAGTACAAAAGGCTGTGTGGTACCCGGAATGAGCAAAGAGGATTCGCGGGAATTGTACTGCCGAAGTCGCCATTCAGGTCGGTATTCCTCCAAAAGCTGCAAGACCGTCATATCATTGGAGACTTGGACTGTATCACCGTCCAGGTCGCAAAAGCGAAACTCCAAATTCGAGGGATCAATTTGGATGTCCCATTGGGACCTCAATCTTTTGGAAATACAGAAGCGTAGTTCGGCAATTGGGATGAGGCCGGCTTCAACTGGTTCCATCTGACGTGACCAGGTAAATAGAGCCTCCAGTTCGTAGCCACTAACATTTCTGAAATTGGAGCTGGCCATAGCCATGTAGTGTTCACGGTCAGGCTCGCTATGATGAGTCAATGCCTGTAGAGGAGAGAAGTCAACCAGGATAAGAACAGGTCGGTTTGGAGGAGGGTTTGCATCACCAGGAATGCCTCGATGTCCAGCAAACCATCCAATGGTTCGTGTACCCAGCGGTGTCTCAATCGTTGATGTAGCGCGATATGGATTGGGTCGAGAAGAACGAGCCATGGCATCTAATGTCGAGTGTCGAAGATAAAGCGGAAAGCCCAAGCTGCAGAATAGGTGATTAATGACCAAGGAATAAAGCTCAAAGTGTTGAAAATTGAAGAGAAACGGGTTACCTAGAAAGTGGTCACAAAAAGACGGTAAAGCCCTGTTCTTTTCCGGTGCCGACAAATAATGTGGTGTATTACACACTGGAGTCTGACATATCCATCGGGTCCGTATCGTTCGCATCCAGTGGACCTTGTACTTGTTGAGGAGGGACGGTAGGCCGAGTGAAATGTAAAGTACGTTGTAATGTTGCCGGTGGTGACGAAGGTGGTGTAGACCGCCATGGTGGCCAGTATAAGGAGGTGGTAGTTCCTTGAGAGTGATGTTGCGCAGAGCGTCCCCAGCATGACTGCAAAATATAGAGTTGGTCCGGTATTGCTTCATACGGTTGGGAAACATAGACATTGGAGTGTTCAGGGTGTGGTAGAACAGGAACGGCAGTAGTCGTAGAGGAGGAGGAGGATGATTGAATTGGTACGTCATAGTGTCGGCGCCAATGATTAGCCGTGGTACGTAGAGTCGCCTGATCAGTGGTGAGGTGCATGTTCTTCAGAAAGGTTTCC
Source organism: Cladocopium goreaui (assembly GCA_947184155.2). Classification (NCBI taxonomy): domain Eukaryota; class Dinophyceae; order Suessiales; family Symbiodiniaceae; genus Cladocopium; species Cladocopium goreaui. The sequence continues at coordinate 67,756 of CAMXCT020002973.1, forward strand.
ACAGGTTTCCACGTTTCAATACCATCCATGGTCCTTTCCACGACCCAAAGTTCATCCGGACGGTTAGACAACGGGTAGTTCAGCTTCTTGATGAATATGGAATGAACAGTTGTCGAGGTCGGGATGGTTCGTGCTTCGCGAGGGATATACGATACCGAAGTAGGATCATCAGGAGGTAGATGTGGAACAGGGCCATGTAGGGATGTAGGTGGGGAACGGTGTGAAGCCGATCGAGCAGTATCATCCGTGTTGGAGGTCATCGTGTACAACAACAATAATATGGTTTCGGAATACGCTGGACTGAAGCCAAAGAGCCATGAGAAAGGTCAATGATGACGGGATGAATAACGAACATCAACAAAAGGAAAAGAAAAGAAAAGAAAAGAAAAGAAAGAAGTAAAGGAGACCAAGGAAAACCAAACCCAGGATGGCGGACCTCATAACGAATGTTTTTCCTTTTTCCTCATAGATGTGAGCATCGCCAAGATCTATTTGGAAAACTAATCACTCGGCCGCCTTAGTATATCTGGTGGCCGTGATGAATGGATGCCCACGGGGAATCACTTGGACATGTACAGCGAAGCCTGTGTCTTGTGCATCTGGATGGGGTGTCAGCAGCAAAGGTGAACACTCACGGGTCGTGAAGGCATCGAGATGTTGGTGAGTCTTCCATGACGGATAAAACCAGTTCAAAACGTCCAGAAGACAATGAGGAAGGTCATCAAGCATCTGAGCTCCTTGATCGGTGTCGATCATCATGTAGAAGTCGGAAGCTGGTAGGTGTATCGACCAGCGTTGCAGCAGCGTATCGGTGACTACTTTTTTGAGGTCGGAGACAAAGTGACTGCGAGCATAGTCCGGGTAGATCACCTTGAACGTCTGGAACAGGCTATCATAGGTGGCCGTAGGAAGGTTGCCCGCTACCTTGGGGGTCAAGATGTTGTAGTAAGGGTTGCGGACGGCCAGTTGCTGCATCGGCTTCAGGTCCAATTGGAAAATAACGGGTTGGTGGGGTGTCGAAGGCGGAGTCCGATTGGGTGGATGCTGAAGTGACGAGGAGCCCATAGCGGAGGACGATGCCCGTGTCGGAGAGCGTGAGCGTCGTGTAGGTGAGATCCTCTCGTGGGACATAGCTCGCAGTTGGCAATAGCGGTCCAGGTGGATGCGGAGAGACATAATAAATGGCTGGCGGGTTGTGTGATACGACGTGTCAAAATTCAATGGGGCAACCACCCCCATGGTTCAGAAGATTAACGAGAAGAAAAATTCCAGAAGGAAGGTCAAATGATTGGTAAAGCTGGGATACAGTGCCGCAAACGACCTTTTCCTTTTGGTCCGCATATGGCGTAGGTCAGCCCAGTTTGTCTTTGATCTTATTCCACATAGAGCGAACATCTTCCTCGGACTTGCCCATCTTGGTCGAGATCACTTTCCATGAAAATCGAGATTTCTCGTCAGCCTTCAAGGTGCGTAGTTTCTGTTTGTCTTCGGAAGTCCAGAGTGACAGTGGGCTGGAGGAGCGGGATCGGGATTGGTCACGTCGGCGACGACGCTTGGCAGGTGCCTTTGGAGCGGATTTGGCTTTCTGTTTACGATTCGGTGGTGATGGTGTTCTGGTAGAAAGCTTCGAAGGTGCAGGTAGGACATCAGGTGGCGGAGCGGCAACGTGTTGGTGTGGTTCAGGGAGATGGGTTTCCACCAGTTCATCCATGAGTGTCTCTTCCTCCGCCATATCCGGCGATGGGATGATGGCATTGTCAATGAAGGCGTTGGTCTGGTCCGAGTAATGTGGTCGTAGTCCATCAGGTTGATTCCATATATCTGTACTAGGAAGAGGAGTAGGTTCAATGTTTGGAATGAGCGTGGGTGGTAGTAGCGCCATTGCTCGGTGTAGTAGAAGGTAAGCATGGTGAACATCATGAAGAAATTGAAGAAACACTGGTTCTTGAATCGGAATTGACGTCGTAGGAGACGAGGAAGCCATGACAATGCGTCGAATATGGGCCAGCAAGTAAAAGAGGCCGAGTTTGAGGGTAAGCCAGCTGGAGAAGCGCAATTATTCCAAGATCGAATAAATTCTAATATGATCCAAATAGGTGAAACGGTCAGCCAGATGTGAATGGTGAAACGTAAGCGCCGGCAGCAGGACGGTTCCGGATTTTACCACAATGAGGAAACGTGCGAAAATTGACGAATCGGCTTGGCAGCAGCGATAAGATCGGGCTCGGTAAATCCTGCAGATCTGTACAAACGGTGCAATGCGGCAAAACCTCGTGTTCGTTCGTGGGCAGGGTGCGCGCATTTGGCGACCAGAAATAAGCGTGAAACAAAACCCGAAAGTTGGACGGCCAAAGGTGATGCGGAAAATGGTGCCATGACCTGGTTGAAGTCGCGTGGAGGGCTGTAGCGCAGGGCAAAGGGCTCGAACTCGATGCAAAAGCCCAGGAACTCCTGGTCCGGTTCCGTTTCCAAAACGATAGGATGGCCGTAGAACTCCGGGTGGAGGAAATTGGCGAAGCAGATTTCGTAGTCCCAGCCGGGGTCCGACAAGCACAGTCTGTTGTCCACATAGCGAAGGAGGCGAGCTGTAAGATCCATGTTGCTGAGGGTGGTGCGGTAGGTTCGGTACCAGATCTCTTCAGACAGTGCGACAACCATCATGCACAATGCTGGACTAAGTGGGGAGCCCATAGGGGATCCTCGGATTTGTTCGAAAACCGTAGTGCCACTGGAGAATTGAGTCATTTTCAAAGACATGAGGATGATGCGTTCAATGTCCCGAATGAAGATCTTCCTTGTCACATTGAGTGTACGGCATGTGCGGCCTTTGACTACGTCCCCTGTGTTGTTGCCCGGAGTTGCCTTCACGGAGATGATCTCGTCGGGGTCGGTGTTCATGAGGGTCGAGAGGAACTGCAAGGTCAGTCGCCAGCTCGCGATGAAGCGGTCAGTGTCAATGCTTGTGAAAAAGCCCGCAAGATCTTGGTTGTGTATGCGGGGAGTGGGGAGCGAATCGAAGTCGGTGTCCTTGAGGAGCTTGATGAGATCAAATACATCACCCTTTGCCAGGTTGTGGGGAAACGCTTGGGGTAGAAGGTTGTAGATCAGCTTGGCAGTGCAGTTCAACATAGGTCGAAAAGGCGCCGTGAAGAAGCTGACAATGGGTCGTCCGGCCTTGAACTGCTTCTTCCGTTTGGGTAGAACATAGGCATTCGGCAGGTCTCGTCCAGCACCAAGTGCCCATGGGTATGCTTTGCCAAAATGGCGGTTGATCTCGGCGATGGTCCGCTCGATGATGTCACTCGGGCTTTGCTCCAACTTGCGAAATACCAACGGGTCGGCGAAGGTGGTGGTGAGGCACTGGAAGTAGAGTACGGGGCAGTAGATTCGTAGGGATGTAGCTCGCTTGTCCTCGTTGTGGAAGACGGCTTCTGGAAAAAGGCGTTTGAAGCGGCCGATGTCTTTGTGAGTGATGTGGTTGTTGAGTGTGTGGTAGTGGGATTGAATAGAACGATGCCAAAGCTCATCAATATGGGACTTTTGTAAGGAAGGAAGTGAGTTCCGGGTAGTCCACGTCCGCAGAGCCAGGCGAAGCGATGTCTGGATTTCTTTGGAAGGTGGGAAGATTTTGTTTTGGAGCGAACCAGTCGCAATGGATGTGTGTGGGCCGTCATCGAAATGCAGGTTGTCGCCGTCGAGGACCAGGTGGTGATCGGGTTGGAGACCATGAAGGGCATAAGGTCGCAAGGCATCACATGCACACTGTGGGGTTTCGTCATCAGCCCATTTGGTAGCGGCTTCTTTGTGATTGCACAAGCTGTCCATCACCGAGGGGAACTTTGTGAAAACAATCGCCGTGGAAGGGTTCTGCAATGTGGTGTTGTAATGTCGAGTTTGATGAACGTGGGAGGTGAGTAGCCGTCGAAGATCCCGAGTCCAATTGGGGCATAGTAGCCAAGGCGCACGAAGAGGAACCGGTTTTCTGACTCGTTTGGCTTTCCAGAAGGTCAAAGCTCGGTCAATGGCATTGACGGCGTACGACCTTTGGGGTTCTCCAAGGTTGTTGGCAAGACGTCGAATAAAGTAGCAGCCTTGAACTCCAATTTCGTTGGATCGTAATTTCTTCTCCATGTGGAAGCGTCGAACGGAGTTACTGCCCAAATCCTGGATAATCTCCCAAAGTTGTACTCGTCGATGGAAGAGAGGACTATGAAGAGCGTGTCGAACATGATGGGGTGTAGATCGCCACCGAAGTTTCCGCCACAAGGAGAATGCTCCAAATTGTCGAGAGGCGGAAAATTTGGTACGTGCAATGAGTCCCTTTCGGCAGTTGAAAAACTGGTAAATGAACGGAGTGTTCAATCGAGGTTGCCACAGTTGAATTAAGGCCTGTTCCAAGGCCCAAAAGTTGGATTTATTGGTGTAGATCGGGAAAACAGACCACAACCAGAAATTGTCAAATCTACACCAAAACCGTAAGGCTACTTCGGCCAGCACGAATTTATGTTGTTGCACTTGCAGAAATTTCCGATAGCGAGAGTGTTCGCGGTCTAAAACAAATGAAGACGTGGAGCCAATGTAAAACTTAGGTTGAAAATTCGCAATGTGGCAGAAACGAATATACACCGCCTGAGGATGCTTGAAACATTGGAGGGCGACAAACAAGTCATCCCAGGATCTGCAAAAGAAAATACTCTGCATCGGAGTGCCTTTTAGCAAGGCTTGGAGTTTCGGATTGGCCCGTGGATGTAATAACACATATTGGCCCATCAATACTGTTTGAAGCATCCGAAAAGCAAAAAAGACATCAACAGAAGGGGACAACGTGAAAGGAGTCAATAGTGCGAGAACAAGAATACAGGAATGAGCCACGGCCAAAGTTCGCATAATGTTGGCTGCTTTTGAGCCAGGTGTTTTCAAATAGGCTGCTAGTCAGGATTGCATCAATAACGCCACCGTCATGACCTTGAGGACTACTTCATCCGTGGAGGCTCCCTTGTGCTTGCAAGGGTCGATACCCATAGCCACGCTTGCGCGTTGGATAGTTTTCGAAGCATCATCGGGTTGGTTTTGCCACCATTCATTGACCTTTTCCAAGTTCTTCTCCAGGATGTCCTGTTTGGGCTGTGGTAGCTTCAAGGCTTTCAACCACTTGGTGTATTGAGTGTCCGACAATGATGTGGGTTGGTTGTCAACGAGCCAAGTGTTCACGGAGCCCGGAGAGATAAGCAGAGTTGAGGGGTCAAAGGTCGTAGAAGCGGCAAGTTGTCCTTGAAGTGCACGTCCTATCGGTGTCGTGGCCGGAGTGGAGCCCGGGGGTGCCGTAGCTGGTGAGGTGGTAGCGGCCGATTTGACCTTGGCCAGTTCTGCTTCCAGTTCAAGAATGCGTTGTTGGCTTGCCACGTCAGCAGAGGGTTGAGTCGGGAGCCAAGATTGGAGAAGTTGAGCGACATCTTTGGCCATGTTTTGGGTGGCTTCCTTCTGATTGAGACATTGGCCTGCTGAACGAGCTCGAAATGTAGCAAGTTTGTCCAAGTCTACATTGCGGGTGCGTAGTTGTGACACCAATTCGGCACAAATACTGTAGTGCCTATATTGTCAAAAGGAAGGACGAAGGTTTCTCTTCCGTATGCAACTCGGCGAAGCCAAGTATTGTGTAAGCCCTGGTACAAGAACTTCCAGAGTGGGACTTGTAAAGGATCCATCCCTTCAATGTCCTTGTAGCTTGAAAATCTGCTCTGTCGGATTCTGGAGGGGAAGTCCAAACCATTGATCTTGTTGGAGTCGTGGAAGTCGACATCAGGTTTCCAGTTCTCCACTGGTGGGATTTCAATTGGTCTGCATGTATATCCTTCGTTGACAGAGGAACTTGCTCCTGGGGATGACATGGGTCTCGGTGATCTCGGTGTAAAAGGGTGACGCTGAGGTGCAAAGTTGGCGTTGTTGGGAGGTGCCTGTGAGCTCGGAGGCGGCGTGGGCGGAAAAGGTGCCGTAGGTGAAATCCATGGTGGGCGTGTTTGGAACGATGGAGACGTAGGTGGCGGAGGCGGTATTCCGGGTGGGTTCCAAAATGGTCGATGGGTCGTCATGGCATAGTGCATCGGGCCACGGAACGCCGGTACTGCTTGGTGCCATCCATGTTGATGACGAGGTGGTGTGCGCGAACGATCCGGCTGGGAAGGAGGGATTCCATTCATATCCGTGCTGTATTGGGAGATCAGGTCCTGGGACGCCATGATGTAGAGAGGATCACGAGATAATAGGTCAAAAGGCGCTCGAACTGCCGAATGAAAGCTGCGGAAAGTGTCGAGGTGAGACAAGGGTAATGTATAATTGAAAAAGTGTGAGACATAATACGTGGTCCCAGTGTGTGAAACGTAAAGTAGTAACGAATCGGACGAAAGGATCAAAAACATGAGCATGCAGCGATTCACAAACCTTTTGAGGAAGAAGTGGCGGCAATACCGAATGTCGGGAGAAGCATTGTTACTCCAAAATGATCGGGCTGGGCCACTAGGCTCACTATATCGCTGACGTAGAATAGTCGATACTTGTTTCGGTGCTCCTCAAGGGTAAATAGTTCACCAACGAGATTTGGAGTGGTGGGTCGAATGCCGAGAACGAGGTCGGCCTTCATGGTGCTGGTCGCGAGAATGGTCTTCATAGTATGAGGAGCGGCGATCTCGGCGGCTGTAGGTTGAAGCGTCCCAAGAAGCATTGTCGTGCCAAGATCGGCGAGCATAGTCCCGAGAGCCAGAGGCAGCAGTCTCACGGTGGCTCGGTGTGTCGCGAGAGTCGTCTGGGGGCGGCTCCGAAGGTTCTGGGGCGTCGGCAGAAGGGTCAGGTCGTACTGAACGTGCAGAATCATCAGGGGGTTCCGAAGGTGCATTGGTCTCCGCAGTCTGGTGTGTGATCAAGCCTGGGAAAACCGTGTGAGTGGAGGCAACGTAGCATATAGATGCGGCGCTTGAGTTCATAGCCGTTGCATTGTCTTTGCCCTTGGCGATGCCCGCAGGGTTGCACAAGCGTTGGATTTGGTCATTTCCTCCAGCTAGGGCACGGACGCATTTGGGTGAGCGGCATATGGCCAGAAGGCCTGATGGGTTTTGTCCTTTGCCTATTTTGTAGAGCTGAGAGGTACAGATCTTGACAGCATAGCCGGGTAGGTTGTCGGTGTCTGCGATCTCAGAGGACATTCCGAAGAACCCGTAACACGGGTATTGGGTCGGTATACCGGCTTCGTTTTTTGTCCAAGTTGCCGGGCGGATGCAGTCTTCAGCAAGAATTTTGGCAACTGATTCCCAACTTGTCTTGTGGTAGATCAGGTAGGTGCCCATGTGTTCGCCACGGTAGATTGGTTTCTTCTTCAATCCTGTGGGAACCGTGATGGTCAGCAAGTTCTCTGGCTCAATATAGAAGGCTTGTGTTTGCTTTGCAAGTTCGATGTCCAGTAAGTCGGATTGTGCAAAGGCCCTGGCAATATTCCTGACGGTGGCTTGGCTTGCTTTGATCCAAATACGATGGTTGTTGACGGTGCGGTATGGTTTAGCCAACTGTTCGAACATCGCGTCCACAAATTGGTTGAAGAGCTGCAAGATAGCCGGGGTCAATGATTGGCGTAGGGGAACAACATGATCGGGGCCAAGCTCAGTCAGGCAACGGACTCTATGGGGGTCATTGGCCGCCGCCACCATTTCATCGAGGTCGATGTCATTCGTGTCAAACTTGGTGAGCGAAATTGTATCGCAAACTCAGAATTTTCACTGTCGCCGTCCGGAACTCGGAAGGACACCGCGCCGAGTGGTGCTGAAGTGTGGGTTGGTGGGTTGGTTGGTGGTTCCGATGGTGGTGGATCGGTAGGAGAATTGGGTCGAGCAGTGTGGTGGTCGTAGGTGTCGGTGTAGTGGCTTTCGTTCCATGTACCCCAGGTGTCATCAGCATCGGGAGTGGGGATGTAGTTCGGATTGGATGGGTTTGCAGCAGGTCGAAGTATGACTTCACGGCCTCGGGATCGGTGACGTGGTGTCGCGGAGCGTGGGCGTGGATGGGAGCGATGACGTCGAGGAACCACAGGAGAGCGGCGTCGTGGTGGTGAGCGTCGTCTGTATGGAGATGGGGTTCTGCGGCCCTTGTCGGGTTTCGTAGATGATCGATGACGAGGGAGAGGAGAACGAGGTCGCTCTGCACGTGGAGGAGAATAGCGATGGCGATGAGAATGTACAGAAGGTCGATGGGAACGTGATCTTGGAGTTCGGGATCGTGGTCGGCGTGTTGGTGGTGGTGGAACTTGTGGTTGGTGAGGAGAAGCGATGGCTGGAGCTGGGACAATGCGATGGTCCTGAACGTCCGGTTCGGTGGGTCTGGCTTTCGGTGCAGGTGGAGGCGTGGCGATCAGTGGTGGTGTAGGTGTAGGTGGCGGTATCGGTGGTGTAGGATTCGGTGGAGGTTCATCTTGTTGAAGAAGGAGTTGACGTTGTTCTTGTGCCCGTTGAGAATCCATGATTAATAGTTGCTGAGCTTGAATAAGTCGAACAGATTCAGCCAGTTGTTGTGCGGTGGAACCCAGGGATGCAAGTTCAGGTGACACGGATGAAGTCGGTGCTGTCGTAGGTGCCGGTGGTGCAGCGTGAGGAGGGGTTTTCGGAGCTGGCCTGCGCGGTCGATCCGGTCTTTTGTCAGGGCGATGCCTGGGAGCTGCTTTGACTGCTGGGGGCCGTGGTGAAGGCTCATTTGGAGAGACCGTCGATGCGTCCATCTGTAATGGAGGTTGAATGTGGTGAGGTGGGTATGGAGAACTGGGCAAAGGCGTCGGTGTCATAGTCGATGTAGGTGGTGTAGTCGATGTAGGCGATGGAGCCGGAGGGGAAGCCCACGTGGGTGGAGCGGTGGGTGCCATAGGAGATGGGAAAGTCGACGGAGCGGTGTGCACCATAGTTGGTTCAGGAGCCAAAGGCGAAGGCATGGTAGGTACTAGCTGTGGACCTGGTACTGCATGAGGAGCCGAAGTCAATGAGGTGAACGGCAACGATGTGGGGGTTGATGTAGACGGCATGAGCGAAGCTGAGGATGACCATGTAGGATGCAAAGCCGAGGGATGTCCAAATAAATGTGCATTCGGTGTTGATTGCTGCCACGTCGAAGATGGGTTCGAAGGCTGCGGTGGAGCAGGCCATGATGTTGGCGGAGTGTTCCACGGATGCATCGCTTCAGGAGATCAGAACAAAAGTGAACAATTGTAAGAATTTTCCCATACAGGATTCAGTCCCTAACTGCCTACAAATTCGTGCGATTATTCCCTGCACCGGGACCGTGGTCAAGTCAGCCACAAGGGCATAAAACGGCTTTCAAGTTCCATCGAATTAGATGCACAAAATGTTTAACCTCACCAGACAACCATCAAAAAGAAGAATACCACACCTGCAAGACGTGGGCCTGCCTGATTCATATGTCATGACTTGATGCACTTTCGCTGCAAACGTTGCTGCAAAAAACGAAGGTTTCTGAATGTTCGGTATGGCTTCGCTTGAAAGAGCAGATCACTGGGAGCCCTGGGACATCCGGAGCAGCAGGAGATCACAAAATGGCTGACAAACCGCAAGGCTGATGGTTGCCCTTTACTTAAACGAATTACTAACTTAAAATGTGTGAATTCAGAATTCAAGACTGTCGACACTCACCCTGAAAAGGGTTGCCTCAAATGGCTCCATGGCACCATGTCGGAGCCACCATGGCAATCACACTAGAC
>CAMXCT020002974.1:0-80268 GCA_947184155.2 Cladocopium goreaui
ACGAGTTTCAGGAAGCCCTGTCCAAAAGACCTTTGGGCCAGAATCTTCAAGTCTCCCACTTTGGAGAGTTCAGGAAGTAAGAGAGTTTTACCAGAACCACTGGGCAGGGACACAACTACTCGAAGCATTTGAAAAATCCAGAAACTAAAAATCCAATAATATGGCAGTGTGTCAAAACCTTGTACCCCTGGTGAACATGAAAATAGCTGGTAAATGGATGTTCATCCCCCTAAAGATGGTATTAATAGGTATTGATCCATACCCATATATCATATCCGCAGGAGTTGTCCACTGTGCAACATCTCGAGCCATAGAAAAGCTGAGTGCACATGACATCGCTGTTACTAAGCAAGCCAGTGGCCATCCATCCTCTTATAGTCACCTTCTGGCACCTTGTGAACTGGCAATGAGAATCCACCAGTTTGTGCGCATCCATTGCCCCATTGTTTCTTGGTCTATTCCCAATTCTTGTTGTTTAAATCCTCATTTAAGTTTTTGCTAGACACTCCAGAAAATATGTTGTTGAAACCAGACCCCATTTGTATACATATCTATATATATATATAATATTTATATACATATATATATATATATATACGTAGAGATACTGAAACAAAACTGTTCTCCAAACACTCTCGGGCTTTAAAAGTTCATACCTTGTCTTCGGCCATCTCTCTCCAAAAAATTGAGACCCGACGTGATCAAACACTGATCCACGTTGGAAAATCCACAATTTACTGATGGATATCATGGGATTTAACCTAGAAACATATGTTGTATGGATTTAATGGGATGTAATATATATTAATCAAGAATGTCGCAGCTGCCTTTTTCGCTGTCCTGCACGGGAGTTTCATCATGCCAGTCCATGTGTTGGTCACCTGGATGGCTAAAACTGCTGCCTTCTCAAAAGTTCTGACTGGGCCGGGGGTGGAGGGAGGCTTGAGCCCCGAAAGCCACCAATTGACTTCTTGCATCCAAGAATGTCGCAGCTGCCTTTTTCGCTGTCCTGCACGGGAGTTTCATCATGCCAGTCCATGTGTTGGTCACCTGGATGGCTAAAATTGCTGCCATTGATCCCAGCTTTTCTGACGTTCTCCGTAGGAATATCTCCAGAGCTTTTGAGAAGGGAAAACCAAGCTTTGGGGGGGATGCCAGTGTCAAGGAATGTGATCACGCGGTCAATGACAATGGCAAACTCCCCTGCACAAAGTTCTATCAAAAATCTTGTCCTTGGTCGAAGTTTCTCCAGGAAGGTGGTCACCAAGACTTCCTGGAGGTAGATTTCCATGACCCTTGAACTCAGCCATCTGCCTCTGCGTCTGACGTATTCTGGGCTCTCTGTCTGATGTAGCATCCACGTAGCTCCACCAGGCCGCATTGATCCCAGGCCAAAGGGGCGTCCAGAAAACCCCTTTGTACTTGGCAGTTCCAGTGCTTCCAAGAGGTGTCGAAAACGTTTCCGCAGAGTTGCCGCTGAATAGGGCCATATGGCTGAATTCTCCGGTGCATCCTTGTACATGGATTCCAGAAACCTGATCACATCGACCTGATCGATCCTGGCTGCCTGGTGATGGGCTGATCTGCCCCGAGTCTTCGGTGTTCTGATGATAATGAGCATGAAGGAGGTGCCAGGAGCAGCGTCACTAGGGAATACCACGTCTTTTCGGCACGCCGACAAGACTTCTCCAATCCTCATCACGCCTGTCCAGCTCATCAAAATTACTGAAGCTTCAAAAGGCCATCCCCAGTAAAGAGCTACCACCACCATTGCTGCCATCAAAGACAGAGGCATAGCTGGATGGTGAGCATGAGGTTCGTCTGCCAACCAAGCGAAAGCCAGGTCCCAGGCAGACGTAAGTTGTCTGCGGACCAATGGCCTTTCAACCGCGACAGAATTGATCGTCTCAGCGTAGACACCATACGCTTTGCCAGCATGGAAAAGAGCTTTCCCGTATTCGACAAGCAGCTCCGATAGCTTTTCAGGGTCTGGCGGCTTCTGATCAATAAGGTACCGGAAAGATACCTTTTTCTCGCTCCACAGCCACTGTCGAAACCAGTCTAAATAGACCTTTCTCCTGTCGCGCGTCTGTTGTTTGATAGCCCTGGTCGCCACAAGCGAAGCACCATCGCGTCGGATGACTCGCTGTCTTTCTGTTTCAGTTCCTGGCATAAGCGGCATTGCTGAGGCAGAACTAAGCAGCAGCGCGACGACCATGGCTACCCGAACCGGTTTCCTGAGGGGATGAGTCTTTAAAAGTCCATAAGGCCTATTAAATTTACACCCAACCCTTAGGGGACGACAAAAGAGAGTCCACAGCTCAACAGCAAGGAGCAGAAGACAGTCACCACCACCCACGCACAAACCGAGAGGAGCTTGGCAGGCCATTCTGACTGAAATCCAAAGTGATACACAGAGGAGCCAAGAGCTGGGGCCGGTTGAGTAAGCAAGACCAAAAGGCACAGTCGACACCAGTTGGCAGTAAAACGGCGGAGTCCAGAGGCAACAGAGGCACTGAGCATAAGTCCATCCTGTCTGACAAGTGACAATGCAACAGGCTGTCTGGGTTCCGTACCTCTGGAAGGATCGTCTGCGACGTTCAGTCTGGTGGGAGAGAACGGCCAGGCAGGGTATAAGTCAAAAGCCACACACCAGGCACAAGCTCGTTTGAGACCGGGCTGCAGAGCATAGGAAGCGGATCTTCCTTTGGCCAAGGCACCTCGGCAGACAGACGAGTCCAAGAAGCTGGCAAACCTGACGGACGATCTGGACTGAGCAACAGACCCTAGGACAGAGACGGCAGCGGCAAGTTCAAGAACATTGATATGTGAGCAACGCTTCCAAAACCACGCTCTGACAGTGTGCCATCGACTTGAAGCCATGACGTTGTTGGCCAAAACCGTTTCCTGTCCCTGAACGTCAGGTACTAACAACTCCTTTGCTTCAATGGCTTTAAGGGCTCTGTGAAAGGCTTCCCCAACGTGCCATGCAAGTCCATCGACGTAAATGGCAGAGGCTTTTGTGTAGGACCCTTCAACCTTCACATGTGCATGTCCACCCGGGCAGCGCCGAGTCAGGAAAACTGCATCCAGTAAGAAAACCAAAAATCTGAATTCCTTTCTGTGGATGGAGCCAAAAACACATGAAGCTATCACCGCTTCGTCAAAACCAAGCGACAACAAGGCCTTCCAAAGATCTAACCAGCACATCTTGCTAAGTCGGCTCTGCTCAGCTGCACAAGGTCTGAAGCATCGCCTGCCAACACGCAAAAGGAGCAGGGTTCGGAATGCAAGCTGATTCCCTAGCCAAGTCTTTGGGTTTTGACGGTCAAAGCCAAGAGGCTGTCGGTAACTTCTCACTGCGGGGTGTGCTGCAGGTGAAAAACTTGTACATGGTGGTGCTATCAAAAAGGACCTGAAACGATTTTCCTCTATCATGTAAATGATCTACTCGGTCAGGCGCAGGCAGGACAGATTGTAATGCCGGCTGTTTGATAAGTCCAAAACCGGGGCAACTGACCTACCAAAACTACTGACAGCTTTCGAAACCTTTCCCGCACCACCACAAATCTCAACAAAGTCAAAATAAAGCAGTGGCTGTTTCGACAAAGGCTCAACCAGTGGCAATGGTCCAGGAAAGTCCTGGTCATCGTCAACATCACCAATCTGTCTCAAGAGGCCTCGGAAGCCATTGTCAAGGTGAGTGTAGGCCCCCCGCTTGTCAGCTGATTGCCAGAGTACCTCATGAACCTCCTCGGGCATTGAAGTGGAAACGATTGCACCTTTCTGGACAGATGCATCTGTGGCATAGGCATGGTCAAGGAAATCGACCGACACATTGCTGAAAATCAAAGGGGCCATCGCTGCTAGCATGGTGATTTCTTGGGCTATGCTCCTAGGCAGCTTGTGGACGCACCGCATAGGTTCTTCAAGGCTTTTGCTCGACAGCTTTAAAAAGTCCATCGATGAGGCTAGAAAAACACTTCCGATACTGCAAAACGGACACCCAATTTCCAGCCAGACGGGACACCAGACGGGCTGAGGTACCTGGCAAGACCGCAGACCTGAGGGACAAGACCGACAAGGCAATTCTCTTGGAGAAAGGTGCACCGACAGGGATCACCCCGGAGCGAGCATTTTTCTCGGAAGACCTAACTTCAGCTCCGGCTGCTTTAAAGACTGGTTGAGCAACTACGTCCTTTTCATCAGATCCCATCAGGCCTTCTTTCTGGTAGACCCCTCTGGCAACAGCTAAGGAATGCATGGCAAAGGACTTCTCTGGAGGCGAACTCACGGGCTCAATCCCAAATGCAAAATAGTCATCAATCACCAATGCATCCCAACACCTACCAATAGGGACCGGGCAGCCCCCAAGGATTCGATGCTCTGAGCGCAGGAGTCCATGATTTTCCAGCAACAGGCTGTGACTTCGAAGTGCAAACTCAACTCCTAGATGGTCCCCCTGAAACAACGAGGAAAAGCATGGGTGCACTCTCTCTGGAACCAAGGAATGCCTTTTTGGCTGTTTGGGTGCACTGCGACAATCAAGCTGGTCTCCTGCAATCTCTCGAGCGCGGGGAGGCTTTAGGTTTGACCTCTCGAGTAAGCCAGCATAGGCCTGAGTGCCAACAAAAGCTTCGGTGGGGTAAGCAAAAGGCAGCATGTTGCTCTGGGCTCTTTCCAACGTGACAGCGGCTTGATGATAAAAATCCCTCCTATCAGTTACAGAACCTCTCAGCAAATGAGTGAATCGTGGGACTCTTACTGAGGTCAGCTGTGGTCCTTGAGGCAGTTGCTTCGAAGGCCCATCGACATGGTGTTCTGACAGGTTAGGCAAACGTCTATCACCTATTTGTCTGTCTCGATCACGATCCTTGAAGGCATTGAAAACCCTACTGAAAAGGCCAGGGGCAATGGGATCAGGCATGAGACACAGCAGCCCCCTCACATCCCACAGCGTCGCAAGCTTCATACACTCATCGGAAGATTCAACTTCAAAATTGGGAACATCTAGAGACAGGGAGGCCATGCAAAAGGAAAGAGGGCTCTTGAAATGGGAGCCACAGCGGTCCATCAAGGTATGCTTCCATATTCCAATTTCCCTCTCCGACAATTTTGAGCCTCGATGCATCAAGGGACCTATACGGCTGCAGTTCAGGGTGCTTCTCAACCGACAAAAGTGGACCTGGTTGCTTGAAAGGCAAAGTGTCAGCCTCCATGTAACCGGAACTAAGGTCCTGGCAAGTTTGGCAAAATGCCTCCAAGTGAAACAATGCACTACCTAATTCTGGGCTGGATCTACCGGGGCAAAGGTCAAAACTTTCCTGGGTGTCACCACACGCACTCAAAAACGTCCTAAGGCGATGAAAAACCTTTTCCTGGGCATTGGAAGGACGTCTCCTGAGCTCATCATTGCTGGGCCACCTACCAAGGAACAAAAAGTCCAGTACCAAAGTCCAAATGTTAAGCAGACGATCACGGCACACGGACTTGAGGCGGCGACAAGACAAACCAGGGCCACTACCACGGAAGCAATCAAGAGATGGCAGGGGCAGGGGAAAGAGTGCGGAAGCCGTCCCGGAAGATCGGCGCAGGATGGCAAAAGAACGAGCAAGACAAGACGCAAGCTTTGTGCGGGTCTGCAAAATCCAACGTGGAAGGCAGGTCATCCACTGGAGAAACGTGACCTGAGAAGTGAGGGGGTTTGACACCGGCCCGCCCCCACCTTCAGGTTCATAGGGAACCTTCATATGCCACTTCAGTCCTCTGGCTCCTGTTGTTGGGCCGGAGCACTGCTGCCCCATTTTCCTCCCGCCTTCCCTTTTCTCTTTGGATTGGGCTTTGGCCGGGGATTGTCGGGGGGTGCTGAGCTGGCTGCGAACGTGTTTTGCTTTGTTTGTGAAGACAACTCCAACCTCTTGGTCGTGATGACATCCAATTCTTTTATATATGCCAGAGCCACCGTAATCCATTGCTGACTGGCCAATGGAGTGAAGGCCCGAGTCCTTGAGAGGACGTTTGCAGGCTTGTGGCTGAAAACCGTGCTGGGTGGCTCCTCTTGGAGACATAAGACATTGGCTAAGTCGAATCTGCCGTTGTCTAATGCCGCCTGGTCTATGGTGACCGCCAGCAAGGCCGTGGGGTCCCTTGCTGCTTGCAAGTTTCCCACCTGCAAAAAGTCCATGATTGTCATCACCTGGTGTTGGAGGCAACCTAGCTCCCTGTGCTTGCCAAAGCCTCCGAACCTCTCCAAGTACCTGCTGCCCGATACCCCCTTGGCCATGAGCTCCTCCGGGGTCCCTTCTGCTGAGCTGGTTGGCTGCATGCGCCTGGCCATGGCAGTGAGCACCGAAGAGAAGAAGCTTCCTCTCTGGGCTGCAAGCTCCGCCTGTAGCTTTGCCCTCCCCTGAGCCCCCCGGGTGCTTGCCCCAAAACTCCCTCCCCCAAGTCCAAGAGAGGGTCGGAGCTCTGACTGGATATCTGACTGACAAGAGCTGTGAGCGCCTTGGATTGGGCAAGTACTGCGTGGGCCAGGGGATCTCGCGAGGTAGACGGGGGATGCTCCAGCTTTTCCTCCTCCAACTCCGTTAGCTCTGGGGGCTGGATCAAAGGAGACCTCAAAAGACCCGGAGTCAGGCCAGCGGAAGTCCTGGGGGGGGTTCCGATGGCTTTCGCAACTGCGGAGGGCTGATGGGATTGGGAGACCAGGGCAGATGACAAAGGCTGGCTCAAGAGAGTTTGAGGAGTGGCAAGTGTCTGAGGGGGCGGGGTAGCTCGTCTCTCGAGCTGCTGCTGCCGCAGGGAGAGGCTTTGTATCTGCTGAGTGAGGCCTGAGTTTACCTGGATCAGCTCCTGAAGAGATGATGCGAGGCTCGCCACCGTAGGGCGTTTTTCTGCACTGGTAGGCCGCCCTGGCCCAGGCACTGTGGGTTTTGCCTTGCGGCTTTTTGTTGGAAGCTTTGGCACTGCCGAAAGGGGGGATCCGGGTGTTGCGTCTGCAAAATCCTCCTCCTCTAGGGGTACTCCATCTATGTCCTCCCCTCCAGCTGTTGCATAGCCCAGTCCACTGTCTCCTCCCGCCTCCAACCATTCCTGAATCCGACTTAACAAATCCAGCGGAGTTGGCACAGCATATGGCTGATCTGGGTCGAAGGTGAAGTGAAGGTCGGAAGCAACTGGCAGAGGATGCAACTGAGGAAGAACATCTTGGGAAAAATCCACAACCACCACGGACACTGGGGAACCGACCGGAACAAGGGTACCGTTGTCGAGCATGGAACCAGGAACAACGATGACGGTCGAAGGACCAACAGGACCGGGGGGCTGGGAAGAGTTGCCAACGGCGAGAACTTCTTCTGGGATAAATCCAACTGGGACCGCGGCCAAAAATCCACCTGGCCTTATATGGGTCACCAGCACTAGGGCTTCGGCTACAGAACCAGGCTCTGCGGCGGGCCAATCCAAAACATAGGGTTCTACATCCGACTGGAGCGTGACCAAAGAGTCCAAGGTCAGGGATTCCACAAACTCCATGACTAAGATTAAGGAAGGACCTCGATGTCGGTCTCCCCTGCTGCCTCCAAGTAGATCCGGGCCTCAACCTCGCTAGGGAAAGACTGGGAGATTGCTGAGCTCTCTTCCAAATTTCCAACACAGCGCCAGTAGCAGGCTGAAGACCTGAAGATGGTTGGGCCTGCAAGTCCAGGAGCCCTGAGAACTGCGTAGAAGCGCGACCTAAGGTCGATGGCAGGTGTCCTGTTGGGACTGCCGATGCGGCCACTTCGGACGGCACCAGCCCACTGACCAGCCAGCCAAGCACGAGCAACCCGGTCCTTACCCGACAGTGTTGACCCACACAAACGAGGGCTGTGCACAAACAAGCGAGATGGGCAGCCAGCAAAGGATCGCAGGATAGAGTCCCTTGATTCCACAGGACGCTCCCTAGGAGGGGAATTCCGCACAGACTCAGCCACAGAAGACACAACCTCGAAGGAGCGATCCGACCGAACCGACGGTGCAGAGGCCTGGAAGAGAGAGATGTAGCCCAACAGGTCAGCAGCAACACCAGCAGAAGAGGTAGGGGCCCGCACAGTGACCTGGATACCCTCAGGTAGGGATATATGGAGTTCAATCCCGACGTCGTGGTTGGAGGAGGGTTGGCTCATGCAAGTAGGACGCAAGGACACGGGCACGAGAGGCCAGACGGACCGAGGAGCCACGCACAATGTCAGAGCCAGGACCACACCAAAACCCAGACAGCCACCAGACCAAAGCGAGGGTGGAGGCAAGTCCAGAGATCCACCCTAGGAGAAAACAGAACCCCAAGAGTCCAACCGAAGGTTGGGTGCAATGATGCGGGCAAGCCAGCCCCCACCAATTAGTCTTAATCCCCTCAAGAACTAGACCAAGGACAGCCTGAGGTGACATACGAAGGCTTGAGCCCCGAAAGCCACCAATTGACTTCTTGCATCCAATATTAATCGACATTCATCAATGATGGGATTCAATGGGATTTCACCAGTCGTTCTATGGAGATGTCATCTTATGTTCACAGCGAACGATAGCGCTCCAGTTCAGGGATTTCCTGGGCGGCCGCCATGCTGAAGTACAGTAGATGAACGAGACATTGAATAGAAATGATGTCATATATGATGTCCCCAAAATAAGGTTGGTTAAATCATGTTAAATCACCCAACAAAGTCCCATATTTCACCATGAAAATTGGATGTTTTTTCTTTCCAAAATGGTTGAAAAAACCGCCCGTTGTTCGTTGGGGTCATCACGGGTCTCGAAGATGATCAGACTGGCGAGCGCATTTCTGTCATGTTAAAATGTCATAACTCGTAACTTTCAGAACTTTCAGAAATGCAAATGTTGCAGAATAGTGTAAGTAACCACTGAAAAACATGAATGTTATGATCTGCGAACATGAAAATCCCATACCACCCAGACCTGAAAAAACTGGGTTCCCCGAACACTTCGTTTCTCGGAGCGATTGCTGGGACCTGTGGTGGCGGCAGCACGTCGGGACGGCGAACTGGCGGACTGAGACTGAGATTGTGACCAGCGAAATTGGAAAAAACCCACGGATTATCAAACCATGTCTGTATGTATGTATGAATGTATGTATGTATGTATGTATGCATGTAGGTATGTAAGCATGTACGTATGTATGCATGCATGCATGCATGTATGTATGTATGTATGCATGTAGGTATGTAAGCATGTATGTATGTATGTATGTATGTATGTATGTATGCATGTAGGTATGTAAGCATGTACGTATGTATGCATGCATGCATGCATGTATGTATGTATGTATGTATGTATGTATGTATGCATGTAGGTATGTAAGCATGTACGTATGTATGCATGCATGCATGCATGCATGTATGTATGTATGTATGCATGTAGGTACGTAAGCATGTACGTATGTATGTATGCATGCATGCATGTATGTATGTATGCATGTAGGTATGTAAGCATGTACGTATGTATGCATGCATGCATGCATGCATATGTGTATGTATGTATGCATGTAGGTATGTAAGCATGTACGTATGTATGCATGCATGTATGTATCCATGTATGTATCCATGTATGTATGCATGTATGTATGTATGGATGGATGGATGTATGCATGCATGCATGCATGTATGTATGTATGCATGTAGGTATGTAAGCATGTACGTATGTATGCATGCATGTATGTATCCATGTATGTATGTATGTACGTATGTATGTATGGATGGATGGATGGATGGATGGATGGATGTATGGATGGATGGATGGATGGATGTATGCATGTATGCATGTATGAATGCGTGCATGTATGTATGTATGTATGTATGTATGTATGTATGTATGTATGCGTGCATGTATGCATGTATGCATGTATGCATGCATGCATGCATGCATGTAATTATGTATGTATGCATGCATGCATGTATGTATGTATGTATGCATGCATGTATGCATGCATGTACGTATGTATGCATGCATGTATGCATGTGTAGATAGATATATATATATATATATTTATATATAGTAGCCTAGCTTTGCAACGCAACAGCGAAATGTTCCAGCAAGGTTCCAGGACTGTTTGCATTTTCTTGTCACCTGCCCCCGGCCCCAGAGATTGAAACCCAACAGATTCGCTGTTGGGTAGCTTGATATGTTCATTTAGATCAGCATCATCATGATGATCAACAACAACATCATCAACGACATCATCTTTCCGAAGTCATTTTTCCAACATCATCTTTCCAACATCAACATCAACGTCGTCATCATCCCAGGGCGCTGAAAGCAATAACCAGACTTGGTATTTTTTGGGGGATATCCATGCCACTGTGGGACCCACGGCATCTCTCGGATGTCTCCAAATCCGGCACCAGAAGCCCAGATTTCTGGTGAAATCCCAACTTCCAGGTCTGCTGCTGAGAACATGGAGCTTAGGGGGAAAAAATGGCAAGTGGCAACACCAAT
The DNA here is from genome assembly GCA_947184155.2 of Cladocopium goreaui. NCBI lineage: Eukaryota > Dinophyceae > Suessiales > Symbiodiniaceae > Cladocopium > Cladocopium goreaui. The sequence goes on from CAMXCT020002974.1 coordinate 10,489, forward strand.
CCAGTCCAACAAGTCTTGCGGCGACGCATCGAAATGATTCCTCTGATCGAAACCTAGAGGATCCCACAGCGAAACATCCTTTTCGGTGTCCCACCATTAGATGACAAAATCCATATGTACCATGGTGAATATATATATATATATATGTGGCCCATTTATAGATGGTTTACCTATGAAAAATGGTGATTATATATATATATATGGTTGGTGGTTAAGCCTACCCCTCTGAAAAATATATGAGTTCGTCAGTTGGGATGATGACATTCCATTCCCAATATGATGGGAAAGTCATAATCCATTCATGTTCCAAAGCACCAATCAGCCATTACTAACCATAATTAACTTTTACTAACCATCATTAACCTATGGTTTTCCTATGGTTTTCAGACCACCAACCAGTCATGGATAATCCATGGGATCCCAGTAAAATCGTGGGCATTCCTCCAGTAGATCCCCACCTCGCCCCGCAGCGCCGCGGCGAGCGGGAGCCCAGCTGTCCGAAATGGCCGCAGAAAGGGTCCACCACTTGGAGACATGCCAAGATCTAAAACAACACAGAGGTAGACTTTGTAATACGTACCATGGTGAAATATATTTATATATAGATATAGATATAGATATATATTATTACAGTATATATATATATGGCCCATTTATAGATGGTTTACCTATTAAAAAATAATCCATTCATGTTCCAAACCACCAACCAGAATATGTACCTGAAAGTACACCAAAAACATATGCACGTGTACGCAGTCACACGCAAAAAAATGTTGACGCAGAAAAAAACATCTACACAGATACACATCTATGCACAAGATGTACCATCTGTTTATTTAACATAGCCATGGAAAATCACCACTTTTAATAGGTAAACCTCTATAAATGGGCCATTTCCCATGGCTATGTTAAATAACCAGAGGGTACTACGCGTGACGTGTTTTCACCAGACCGCCGGCGAACTGGCTTTCGCTCTGCCGGTGTTCGGTCAGGACGCGCGTCATGGTGATTCGCTGCAACTGCAGATCTCATTGGGATCCCCAAGGAATGATCCTGCTGAACCTCAACAACAAAATATGGGTATTTTGTTCAGGACATTACCATCCAAAGTATATATCAACCGAAATTTTCTGGTTTTCTTCTGGTCCGAGGATTTACAACTGTGTAATTCTTGGGATAGGATGACTAGCGAGTAAGTGTTAAAAATGTGGATTCCCCAAGGTCATCTTCAGACAGAAAAGCTAAGAACCAGAATAGTGGTTGTATCCACCTCTGAAATCCAACTTGGAACCCAATTTTTTTGGCCATGTTCAAAGTCTGTAAAATCATCTGAACTCGTGAGATATGGTTGCCTAATATCGAAAAAATGTTGGGTACTATATACATTTAATATTTATGCAGTATAAGTACGTCGTATATATATAATAAATGAACTGCACATATGCTGCAATAAATGTATATAGATATTGGTTATTTTATATACATATACATATATACATATATGTCATAAATCATATTATATATGTTTATTATTACTATATGAGTTTTCAATGCCTAGTAGTAAGTACCGTGGGCCCTCTGCGTTCTGGGGTTCCATGTCGGTTTTCGTTTCGGGGATAGGCAACGGCAAAGGGCCGGTCAGCCCAGACACTTCAGTCATATGGCTCCACTTGGATGTCTCGGTGCAATTCTCAACTCCCAAGTCATCAGCTGAAAAAAAAAAACGTTAAAAAAAGGTCTTGCCAGGTGCAAAGTCATCAAAAAACAACACAATATTTGTCATGATATACTGTGTATTATAATGTATTATATATTATATATATATAAATATATACATACTTGTCATGATAATATGAGGTGTTGAGATCATGATTCTCGGGTTTCTATGGGTATGGCGACCTGAGAAAAACCAGCACCTGTGAACTGTGAAGCATCATCAAATTTGATCCAATTTGGCGGATGAGTTTGAGCTGCAGCTGATATAGTTACTATAGAATACACCAATGTTGCATGATTCAAAGGCAATGGAAATCACTCAGCCCACCCTCGCAAACATCCAAGCAGGCCAAACCTCCCATGACGAACGTCATGACGAACACCCGGCGACGTCATGTCGCGGGGACAGGCGCAAGGAGGCATGGATACTGTGGCATGGCCAAGTCCAATTGTTCCATCAAAACCAACTCAACCAAAATCCCACGGAAAATGCACCCCATTCACCCACATTCATCCAAATTTCACCAGATTTCACCATCATTTCACCATCATCCCCTAGTCTTTTGATGTCTCCCTGGGCACGGCCGAGCCCTTTGAGGCCGACGCGCCGCTGCCGGCGCTGTCGCGGCTGCCGTAGGACTGGCCGCTGGCCATGGAGCGCAGGGCACCGCTGAGGGTCTTCGGGGTCTCGCTGCGCGACGTCCTGCGGCAAGGTGTGCGATGGGAAAAAAAAACTGGGATCTGAGGGATCTGATCTCAAAATCGAAATCCAAAGTTAGGATGTTCAATGGATGTTCATGTTATCCCATGTTATCCCATTGTTGAAACTTTGCCCATCAAGTTGTCCCTTTCTGAAGATAGTGCTGCAACGACTGGGATTTGGATTTGAAACGACTGGGAGTTGGGGTTTTTTTCAAAGGATCAAGGATCAAGGTTTTCAAACTTTAGGAGCCACATGGCCACATGTTTCACTGTGGATGTCAAAAAGCAGCAAGAATGGGGAGCTTGGCCTCCAAGACTTAGTGGATTACTTCTATGGCAAAAGGGCACCCAAAGATGGTCCAGGATCCGATTTAGGACGGAGTAGTACCGATTCCATATATTTTTGGCCTATATTTTAGGCCGAAATTTCAGGGAATATCCCTAGAACATATGCCCTTAGATAGTACAGTGCCTCCATTTTAGGATCCTGGATTTCCCATTGACATGGTTCCCTGCCCAGCTGCGCAGTGTCCGATGAGCTGCGTGCTCTTGCACCGGGCTGGGGACGTTGGCCTGGACATTCGCAGAAAGGCTCGCAGATGCTGCTTCCAAGGTTGGAACAAATCTTCACCTTCCCGTTCATGTGCTGTAATACTGTGGATGGTTGCGAAATCCTGCACCAGTTGAAAACGATGGTTTATCCCATGATTTTGTTTGGGTTTCAACCATCCAAGGTGATGCAGGATTTCGCAACCATCCACAGTATGTTTCAACCCATCCCTACGATCAAAAATGGGCACGACATCACCACTGAGAACTGGAATTGCTCACCATGGATGCAGAAGGCATGTGCTCAATGCGCATGGGCAACAAAATCAGAAGTTATTTGGCGTGCTGGGCAAGGTAAATGACCAGAAAAGTCATATCTTTTCCCCGGCAAAGTAGGGCGATATGTGAGCTGTTCTCCGAAAGCTTGTTCAGATTATGTTCCAAATGCCATCACATTCGAGAGCCCCGCTGCGCCCTGCTGCACACAAACAACTTTACTTATTTACTTCTCTCACTTCTGCACAGTTCGCAGCAATGTGAACGGAACTGAGATCTACTTCGAGTGCAAATCAAAATGCAGCGGTCTTCGCTGCTCCGAATTATGAACTCTTGCAAGTACTAGCATCAACTTGTTTTACAAGTGTGCTGCTGCTATTATTCGCATGCGTCTTGCAAGTCCCAACTAAACTTTCTTTGCGCCAAGAGCAACCAGTATACGTCTAGGAGGGAACCTACATGTCACTTGATGTTTCATTCCGAGGTTCACAAGAAAGGGGCTTCATGAATACTCCTGAATGGATGGCAAATACGCCTGAAACTGGGGGAAGCATCACAATGAATGCTGTGACAACAATAGCCCACGCCATTGCCTTCATCACTACGCAGCAACTGCTTGCACAACATTTCTGAATTCCTGATCGGACTGATCGGGTCCCATGTTCTTTAGCCCGTAGTCTGGCCACGAACAGCTGTTCAGGCCAATACAAATTATGCTGACCCTTTGTGAGGATACCCTGTACAATCTCGTCAATTTTGACCACAAAGTTCATCGCAAGACAGTTCAAGATGCGATCGCAGCTTTGGGACGTATGACGAAACTACGAGACACCCATTTTGCGAAGTCTGTCCGTGCTCCCGCGTGAGCTGCATACAACTGGGTGACCTCCACAAATTGCAGGGGTCATTGTACATTGCCAGAGTCACAATGGAGAGGTAGATGATGATGATTCCTTGGAAAGCCAAACATAGCACAAAGACCAGCACCTGGAGCACGCAGGTCCAAGCTAAGGCAACAGTTCCGCCAAGTCTACTACATTGGCTGAGCCAAAAGATCAATTGGTCGATTGCAACCATGGTTGTGAAATAGGCATCTCCCTCCAATGCCTGAAAATTCCGCATGTAAATCTCTGCTGGGCTCTCATATGTAGAGGAAATCTCCTTGGTGAGGGCCGCTAATTCCTTTTCAATTTCCTCCATGCGGGTCGTGAGTTGCCTGAATTCCCAAGCATCCATGCTTAAATTGAAACTAGTCTCTGGCGATGTAACATTTTTGACCATCCCTTTGATTTGCTGAAACCATCCCGTGAATGTTGCATTTTGCTTGGCTTGTACCACTCCGATATCTGGAACCTTCTTCAGCTCCTCACGTTTTTTTCCACTTCTTGCAGTTCCTCAAGCAACGTGTCTAGCCTTGCCAGAGCTGGTATCTGTTTTCCTGCCTCAAGTCCGTCCGCAACTCCTGTCAGAATGTCCTCTACCTGACTCTTCCTGACGTTTGGCAAAATTTCGCCCAGCCGTGTCTTTTTCCCACGAGGCTTGCTCGCGGACAGTCTGTAAGTGTGAGACCTCCGAAGACCTCTTTCGCGCGTTTCCTCACCTTCATTTTTGTCTTCGTGGGTGCTGCTGCCCTTTTCCAAATCGTCAATTGATTGCCCAGAACTCTTTTTTTGAGAGCCTCTGAAAACTAACTGCCAAAAATTAATCCTTCGCAATCGCTGAGCTCCCTGTTTGGCTTTGCCTTGAGCAAGTCTTTAAGCAGCAACGATTCACATACTGTCTCGTCTCGACTAAATTGAGGACATGTCTGAATGTATTTGGCGTCTGTTTCCAACATGTCTGAATGTGTTTGACATGAGTTTCGAAAGTGGCGACCCAATTTAAGCATTACCAAATTTGGAACCTGAACACCGAAAACATACGAAGTAACGTGACAATATGTTTCAGACCATAAACAGAGATGGCAGAGAACATACAACCTCTACTCTTCCCAATCAGATCTGAGTAGGAAAGCCATATCAACAGAGCCAGCCTTGGAAACCGCCTTGTAGCCATTCTGTTGATCAGCCAAGAGGACCCAACCTGGGCTGCGACTGCTGCGAGACTGCTCGACTCGGGCGACTGGTTGTGACTTGACCTGTCTGTGACATACCTACCCTCTGGTTATGACTAACATAGCCATGGTTAAGCCATGGCCCATAGAAATAGATAGTTTACCGAACTTAAAAATGGGTGGATCTTTCCATGGCAAACTGTTAGTCATAACCAGATGGTACTTAAATTTTAATACAAACACGTCTGAAGTAAGATGTTCCATTGTTGGATATGAATTCATTAGGTCACAAGCCTGTTACTAAGCATCCCCCAGCCTGAACAGAGGTCCCCTGCCTGCCACTGGGTTGGAGATGCGACCCCAGATCTTTCCTTTGCCGCCACGAATGGCCTGTCCCATCGATTTGCACACCGAGGGTCAAGCGGTTTCAGCATGGAGACCTTATACCCTCTGGTAAACATACAAAAAACTATGGAAAATCACCATGTTTAATGGGAAAACTCACTATAAATAGGCATGTTCAATAGCTATGTTAGTTTACCAGAGGGTAGGTTTTGTAGCGAATTCATAAAAGACACCGCCAGCTTTACTGGAAATGGGTCAGATAAATTATCACCAATTTTGGGGGGTCTGTTTTGGGCGATGTATATATGCAATATGTACACATAGATACTTATACTATCTATATATATATATTATTGTTTTATTTATTTACTTATTTATGTTTATTTATTTATTTATCTCTTCCAAAAATCAACGAAGTTTCGGGAAGCTTCTTGGCCGCAAGCCTTGGGCGATCACCAACGATTGCTGGATGTTCAGCAAGACATTGGCAACCAAGATTCAGGAACCGATTGATTGGAGGTACCTACCATATATTTTTGGCCTATTTGTTAGGCCTAAATTTCCGGGAATATCCCCAGCAATTCATATGGCCTGAAAAATGATACTAACGTACCTCCATCTGTTGGATCCTGAGTCATTCCCATTGATTAAACGATGCGATGCATCATGACAATGAGAAAATTCAGTGTTGGAACAGTGGTTCCAATGCACCAGGATCAATAGTACAACTTTTGTGGTTTGCTTGCAATGTCTGGTGATCACCCCCTGGCAATCCGAAATCATCAAGGCGCCGAGTATGTCCCCAAATCATGTCAAGAGAGTACGTAATCATTCCTATGGTGCTTGTACCCCATGTGTGCTTGAATCTCCATTTAAGTATGCGAAACCAGATGACATTTCCCGAATTATAACAATTTCATGCCCGTTGCTGTTCGTCAGCTCTACTTTTCTCTTTTTCGCCCCACTTCCCAGTGAAAAATGGTTCATTTTTGTACCTCATCTATATCTGCCAGTCATAACCAATCATTCTAAAAGAAAACATCCTATTTAGGGTGGCCATGTCTACCCGTTCATCTTCCCCCATGTGTTTTATGTTTTTTTCCTGCTGTTCTCCCAACGGTTTGCAGCTTCAAAAACCGTCCGTTCTGTCAGTGCATTTCACGTCCCATTTCTTGCGGGTCACCCATCCCATTCGTATATCGCTGTGAAAATCCGTTGATTCCCAGCTATTAACAACCGAAAAAATCCCAGTTTTCTGGTGCATTAGATATGATTTAAGCATATCTAAGCCATATGAAAAATTCTGGTACCATATGAACTATCCATTGATATATTTATTAACTACCTCATTTCCCAAGCATTTTTTGGTCCATTCCCAGCCCTACCCCACCTGTTCCACCATGATGCGCTTGCCGTGCGCCAGGGTGCAGATCACCGTGGAGGTACTGGTGGCGGCCACGCGGATCACCTGGCGGCCATCGAAAAAGGAGCGAAGAAATAGGGAAGAGCAACCAGAAATTTTAGGGAATGATAGTAAATGATAAATATGAATGTTATTAGTGATAATGATAGTAAATGATAAATATCTGGGATATGATAGCATCTATCATAATAGTAAATGATAAATAATAATAGTGTTGTTAATGATAATGATAGTAGATCATAGTAAAGTATAAGAATTGCTTATTATTGAGTTTACCACATGTGTTATTAATAGGTAAATGGTGTGCTTAATGATAATGGTTCTTACAGTAATCTTAATGTAACTATCATTTCTAAGTACTTGTGTTATGAATGATAATTACAGTAAATGATAAATGTCTAGTATCTATCATTATAGTAACAATTATAGTATCTTTCATCATTACTGTAGCAATAAATATTAATAAATGATAATGGCGTTCTTAATGATAATGGTTGTTAATGTTAATGTAACTATCTTTTTTTGTAATAGTGTTCTTAATGATCATGATAGTAAATGATAAATTACCAGACTTGGGTAACAAGAATAGTGATGATAATGATAGTAATCAAAGTGATTCATTGGTAATAATAGCATTATAATAGTAATAATGTCATTTCAATTAGAAATAGTGATAATAACAATATAGGAATAGTAATAGTAACTTGATATTATCCTATGACCATAACTCTAAAACGCATCATGACAATAATAAACTTAATAGTAGTAATGGCAGTAGTAACAACCTAATAATGAGAGTATTGACAATAAAATTGATACTAACAAAGACATACAATGATAATAGGGAAAAAAACAAAGAAAGAGAATATAAAAATAATAGCAACAACAATATATGTTTTGATGATAATGATTAGCCATAGTACTTGATAGCAATTGTATATAGCCTGAAAGGGAATCATGATTGATCTATGTAATAGTATGAACTATGTATGCACTATGTATGTACTCTTCGCATCTCATGAATCTCATGATCTCATAGTATTATGTCCCATCTTGCGAGTATGACAGCGGCAATAGCACATGATAAGGATACTATATATATAGATACTGCAGTAATAATCATCATCACCATCATGATCGTAATTGTAATCATCACCGTCGACATCATCATCATCATCATCATCATCATCATCATCATCATCATCATCATCTTCATCTTCATCTTCATCTTCATCATCACCATCGTCGTCGTCGTCGTCGTCGTCATCATCATCATCATCATCATATGTGTGTATTTATGTATTTATTATTCCTCCATCAAAATATCTGTGGATGATACCATTGGTATACCATAGGTAGTCTCATCAAGGGATTACTTTGATTGTGATAAGATTGTTAAACTCTGAATGATTGGTGATGTGTATTGTCCCACCCTTTGCCGGATCAAAATAAACCTATATAATGTAAACCTGGGGGTGTTTATTATTGTTCCCTAAGGGGAATGGTTATTGCAAACTGGGATGTCAAAACCAAAAATGATGATAAATTATGTCAGCATCTCACGTAGGGTCCCAGATTATTATGAAGCAAAACCCATGTTTTGAGCAGCAAAAGCTGGGAGTTAAAACGAGCAAGATGGGTACCGGGCCTATGACCTACCCCAATGATTGTTCGGTGATCTAGCAGTTGAATCAGGCAAAGTCACCTAGCCATAACTGGGATCGTGGCTGGTGTGGTAAAGCCTGTTGGATTCCAGAAGTACAAGGAACAAAGGGAAACAAACACGTCGATCTTCAATACATGGTGACTATTCCATTGCACGGAAGCTAAGGTACGTGTGGATGGCAGAATCTGTAAGTTGGTAGCCATGAAATATGGCCAGTTGTGTCCGCAGATACGATCTAAACCAATTAGTCGTGGTGGAAGGTTATACTATAGATTTCCCCCAATTAAGTTTGGTTTATACCATGTAAAAAATCCCTCAAATTAGCATTTGCACAGCATAAACCATGCCATGAGTTGGGCGGAAGATTGGTTTTAACATGTTTTAACTTGGGACACTTGGGACCACTCTCAGGGTAAACTGTGAATTGTAGGTTTTACTATATACTCAACTGTTCCATTTTGGTAGGGCAAACCACTTTTTTTTTAACTTCAAAAAATCGGTCCAAACAAGTCGGTGCTGCCACTTGAGTGTCCTTGATGCGACAGAGACCAATCCACTCCTGTGGAATCTTCGTGGGGCAAGATGTTTCATGCTGTGGATAATAGGGATAATAGAATCAACATTTTATATCGCTGTAACCAGAAGATATGTATATTATATATATATTATTATTATTCTGATGTGATCATTGGATAGTTTCATCATATTCAGGAACCCTGGGGTTGGTATCATTGTGACCGGGGACAATGTATTGGCCTTGTTACTCATTGGCCCATAGAAAGCATATCAAATGTGGAACCAAAAAAAAATCAAGGGATGATTCAATGTATTGGCCTTGTTACTCATAACCATACTGCATATCAAATAACCAACCAAAAAGGGATTCTTGCCATCAAAGAAATGGAGATTGTGGGTGCTTCACCCATCATCAATGAATTTCTTTGTCCAACCATGGTGAAAAAAAAACACGATCCGATATTTCGTGATGTGGCCATTCTACTGGCAAACCATGAGACTTTCTGGGTAGCCTCATCAGTTACCCTCTGGTGATGTCAACAGTTTGCTATTGAAAATGACCCAATCGAAATAGTGGATTTTCCCATTAATAGCATGGTGGATCTTTCCATAGTTATGTTAGTCATTACCAGAGGGTAATGGGGTTTATAAACCAACAAACATCACTGGGGGGGCACCATCCTGTACTTTCAGTGGTTGCTTAATACTCAACATTCATTGATTCTCCTCTCACGATTGTGCAGATGGCAGAAGTCGCGCCGTTGTCGGCGCTTGTCGGCCATCCATTTCAGCTGCAACCTTTGTGTTTATCCCTGTAATCCCTATATATCCCTATCATTTTCACTTGGGAATTTTAGTCCTGTCTGGAAAATCAATCTGATCCCTATCAGTTTGTCATTCTTCCAATTTTTTCAACCATTTTGGAGTCACCTCCGGACAGATTTCTCGCACGACCATCGCCGATTTCTCGGCCATCCTTGGGATCTGATGGTCATCCTCCACTGAGGTAAATCCTCTATGAAATCCATGGAAATCAGGTCATGTATATTACGCTAAATCCTCCATCTGTTGTAAATCCGAAAATTTCGTACCCAATTTTTGTTGTTTATGTCAAAGAAATATCATGAGCTCGTTCGATATATCTACCATAAATGGCACAATGATATGTGCTATAAGTCAACTTAACTGACAAACTGGGGCACCTTGCAATGCATTTCATGTTTCCCCTCTGTACTCCCATGAAATATCCCAATGTTTGACTCAATTTTGTGCTGGTGAAATCATATTTAATGACACTTTTTCTTGCTTAATGCCATTCAACCACCATTTTTGTTGCTCAAAAACCCAGTACTTCTCCATCTTTGCTGGTGAAATCCCATTGAAATCACCGTCCGGGAGACCCCGGTCACGCCTGGCTTGGCCGACTCACCGAACTTCTTGAGGGCTAAGACGTGGCGAGAGCGTCCAGTTGGGGTTGGAAAAAGTCAAGGTGGATTTCATGGTGATTTAACTGGATTCAATGGGATTTAATGGTGATTTAACTGGATTCAATGGGATTGAATGGTGATTTCATGGGATTTAGTGGGATTGAATGACACTAAAAATGGTGATTTATGAAATGGTGATTCCAGTGGAATTTAACAAGCAAAACATGCGAAATGAATGAGATTTAAGCAAGAAGCATTGATTTTCTGCACGAAAACGGGGATCATTTTTCAATGGAAGACTTGGCATGCTGCTTGGTGCTATCATCCCAAACGTTGGGGGAATACGTTTGATCCCCGAAAAACAAGAAATCATATGGTGACACGGTGACACCAAGATCCAACACCTCATACCCGGATGCCATAGTTGACGACTATTGACGACTCTGTTCACGAAAGAAAGCTGATATTATGATGGAAAATGGTCACATCCGTCGCACACCTGAGACATTCACCTGGGGTAAACATCCCCTACTAACCATCATCGGGCTTGGCCGGCAGGGTCGCTGTAGTGTCACACAGAACACTTCGTTCGCAATTGAGAAATAGTGTTGGTTTTTTTAGGCAGTGCTCTGAATTTCAGCAAAGGAGGTTGCCCAAAAATTTGGAACCCAATCCATCCCATACTTTATGGCCCATCATGTTCTGTGAAGGCCATAGATTCAGTAAATCGCCCCATAAATCTAACCGAGAAACCCATATTCAGTATATTATTATGTGGCGATGGCTGGGAAATCCCCGAACTAGCCATGGAGGTTTTATACACTATAAATTTTAAATATGTGTGTTTTTTAAGAAAAAATTACAATAAATGTGTTCCCAATGGAATAACGTTTCATATATATATATATATTCTATATGCTGTGGAGGCTGTAATCCTATATGTTTTATCTTATGGTTTTACAATAGGGTGGTTTCCATTGCTATGTTTGACTACCAAATGGTTATTGATGGGTTTATAACCCATACGCTCTATTAATTTCATGGTTATACTCCTGTTGTTTCATAAACCCTCTGGTTATGTCAAAACAGCTATTGAAAATGGCCATTTATAGTGGATTTACCCATTAAAAATGGTGATTTTCCATAGCTATGTATGTTTACCAGGAGTAAGTATATCCCACTTTAGATGATGATGGAAAATCATGGTACCCTCTGGTTATTTAAGGCTTTGCAAACTGGAAAATCACCATGTTATAGCTTTTTCTCATCATTTTTGTTCAGCTATCAAGGGGCCATGTTCCATAGCTATGTGAAATAACCAGGGGGTATATCCCCTTTTGAAACAAAGCTGTGTAAATATGGTGCACGTATCGACAGTTGTTCATCATTTTTAATCTGTCCCATCCTGAGACGCATAACTTTCATTATCGTGTTATATCTCCACATCTGGGGAGGTTCCATAAATGGGGGTACACCAATAGCTGGATGGTTTATAATGGAAAATCCTATTATATAGAAGGATGATTTAGGGGTACCCCCATTTCAGGAAACCTCCATGTATAATCTTTACATAGGTTTACCAAGATTTACAATCCCCCCAAATAGCATAGACCCCCAAAATTGCCATTGTTTTTTAGGAAATAATTGTCTAGACCAACCCCCAACTAATGGCAAGGTTAAACTGTTAAGTGGGGGTATTGTATATCCCATTATATCCCATTAAATCACCCATCATATCCCATGGTGATATCCCCCATGTCCCAGGAACTATCCATGGCCACACAATCAAGGGATTAGTTTAAGGGAAAATCTACCGGAAACCATGGTTGTTTTTACCGCTACATGTAGAGGTTCCCGGCTTCATTTTGTTCCAATTCTGGGACAGAAATTACCAAAACGTGCCGGCCTTTGCCTGAAAATAGGATCATTACTATCTTCATTCCATGGTTTTCGATCATTTTCCCATGAAAATGACGTTCTCATGTCATTTTTTCCACTGAAAATGACCATCACTTGGGGCTCCCCAGATTTTCCAACCCCACCCAGTGACTCGGTGATCTTACCTGGACCACTTGGACCACTTGGGCCACCCGGCCGAGAGGCCGAAGATTCCTTTGATCCTCACCTGGCACGGTAGTTCACCAACAAAAGGTCACATATCCTGATTTCTAGGTACCTATGACATTCCTTATATACCCGATGCATATTATATATTTATATATTATATATAATCTGTAATATATTAATATATATATATATTATATTGTATACATCTGTATAATTCACAGCATAGTTTGTAGATTCAGCGAAAAAAATGCGGCTCTACAGTACGGAAGATTGGTGTATGGGACGGCAGGAACACTGGTGGTTTTGCGTGTTGCTGCAATGTTTATGGTATCGGTATGTCCAAAAAACGGCTGATTTCACAAACATGTCCCTGCTAAATTGGATCATGTTGATGAAGTTTGCTGTACAATTCTGAGCCTAGATAATGACCCGTAGATCGGAGGCTTCGCAAATTGTGTTGCGAGCGAGCCAATCAGGGTTGGTGGTTTTAACTGTTTTTTAACCCATTGTTACAACAAAACAGGTTCATCAATATCATGATCCCATTTGAGTTGGATCGATCTTGTGATTACTGGAGGTTTCATCCATGGGGATACTCCCGATACTCCCCATCCAGTCACGGGATTTGGGGGACAAATTTTCGCACAAGCCATTGGCTGGCTATGGATCAATAGCTACAGAATACAATTCTTTATGGTGGCGATTCATGCCAACAAAATAAATGCCATCCACTTTGACATGTTTTTTGCCGGAGGGTACAGGCTCATAGCCAAACGAAGTATTTGTGGCAAGACAACGGATATTGTATGGGAAAGATTGCGATATATAAGATAACAGTATCCCATACAAAATCTATTTCCCATCAGTTCCCATAAATGGGATATCTCAATTATCCGATTATATATATTATAAACTATCTTGGGCCAAACTCTTCCGATTATCAACTATGTTCCGATTATCAATCATTACAAGAAGACAACATGTTTTTCTACTATGTCTTTACGATAATCTATCTCTTGATAGAAACAAGAACCTACTAATGGTCAGGAACAAAAGTATCATGGGATCCAAATGGATACTCTGGTAGAGTAAAATAGCTATGAGAAATGGTCTTTTCCATTTATAGCTATGTTAAGAATATGATGATGATATTTACCTATTAATGGAGTGCTGTTATTTTCCATCATTTATAGCTTATAGATGATTTATAGATGATTTATGATGATATTTACCTATCAAGAATGGTGTGATTTCCAGTTCCCAAACTGTTAAATTGCCAGAGGATAAATTCCCATCACACCCAATTTATAGATGATTTTCCCATTGAAAAACATGTCTTCTTTCCAAACGGTAGCTTTATGATTGGTTCCAATCATCATTCCATTCATCTCATTAAATCCTGATTCAAAGCCCATGAAATTACCATTTTTTAACCCAGAAAAACACTATAGATGTTTCATGGTTGAATCCCGTGAAAGTCCCACCAAGTCCCATGAAAATTCCATTGTTTTATAGAAAAATCACCATAAATGCATCTTTTTTCGTCCCATGATTATCTCAGTTCGATGATCTTCCCAGTGAAAAAACCCTCCATTTACTTCCGGGACCCAAGATCTTCCTTATGATTCCATGTATTTTTGTGGCGTTTCAAAATTGATTTTCCAAAAGCAGAGTAGCCAGTTAAAAAATCCAGGTTCTTTTCGGATCCTTGAAATCACCCATCCAGCGATAAATGGTAGGTACCCCCATGACTACAACTCGTGGGGCCCCCAGTTGATAGAGTTCAGTTGGTGAACATAACTCCAATGTCACACAACTATGGTTTATGGTACGCAAATAACTATACTTACTGGGATTTTAATTCACCAACTAACATCACTGGTTCCAATATGTCACTTTTTGGTTTATGGTACGCTTAAATACCATTCAAATAACTATAGTAATCATGGGCTGAATCTAAATCAATTGATAAGTGGTTTAACTTAATGGTTAATGGTACTTATAACTATAGTTATTTATAACCAGTGGTTTAACTATAGTTCATGGGGATTAACTTAATGGTTCATGGGGATTAACTTAATGGTTCATGGGGATTCTGATTCTTTATAAACCAACGGATTCACAATCACATCACTGGGGGCCCCAGCCTCAGGTTCGCTGGAGTTCGTGGAGACGCGGCCAATGGCCACCTGTTGTATGCGCCTGGCGCCAAGCGCACGGATGCGCAACGTCCTACGAAAAAAATGCCAATGGATAAAGATGTCATCGTGATTTGGTGACTTTTCATGGGATTTTCTGGGATTTTCCATGACATTTAGTGGTGATTGAGTGGTGACTTAATGGAATTTACCCTCTGGTAATTTAACATAGCTATTGAAAATGGCCATTATTAATGGGTAAATCCACTATTTCTATGGCCATTTTCAATAGCTACGTTAAATTACCAGAGGGTAACAGTGATTTGCGATGTGATTTTGTTGGATTTAATGGTATTTTACCCGGTAATCAAACGTGGCAAGAGAAAATGCCCTGGGGGGGCAGGTTTATAGCTGGAAAAAATCATCTATAGATGGGGAATTGTCCATTGCCATGTTTGATTGCCAGAGAGTAACCAACGAGAATTCATGATTTACAGGACTTAATGACTTAATGGTGATATAACAGGGATATACTGTCTGTTTTATTTAAAATACCTATGGAAACTTGCCCATGTGTAGATGATTTACCCATTGAAAATGGTGATTCTCCATGGCTATGTTAGATTGCCAAATGGTATATATCATATTAGGTATAGTAGCCCTCAAAATGCATAACTATTTATTTTGATAGGATTTTACGCGTCTATCTTTTTGGTGGTTGCTGCATCCCTAAACTAAATATATTGTACAAGCAAACTTAATATATAAATGTACGTGTACGTATAGTATGTATCAACAATACTTAATCTATGAAATATCAAATTTGGTGGCTCATCCCACTCAATGTATCCACATATATCCCCAAAACAGACAGAAAAGTGGTAGATCCAACACTAAACTCGTGATAAATCACTCTTCTGAGTCTTTTTGGGTTGCTATAAATCAGTAAATCAACTTTGGTTACTCAAAACCTACTAAATGGGGTTACAAATTGTTACATAAACCTGGTGGCGTAAGGTATAAATCTCAGCTAGTTACTAATTGGATAAGGGTATTCGTCCACGGAGTTATCATCTCTTTCCGACGGGCGAATCACCAAGTCCTTTAAAAAAATGCAGCAGCATAGATCCCATTCATTGAGAAGTAAGAAACCGAAACCCGAAACTCGTGCTATGTGTGCATAAAATGTTTCCTGGCGAACCGGTAAGTCACCCATCGTCCGCAATCTCTCCAACAGCCTTAACAGCCCGGTGACGGGAGTCCCGCTGCGGCGGGAAGAAAGCTCGCCACTGCGACGGGTGCGGTGGCAGGGACGGGGAGGCCTAATAATAGGGGTTTAACATGGTTTAACTGCTCAAAAATGGATATTACAGGCATTGCCCAAGTTCTTGAATCCCAAGCTCGGCTTTCGGACATCCCAACCATCTCTGCTTCGATGTCCAAAAAGTCGGTGCGGATGAAAAAAAAAAAGGCACGTCGGTTCATCGGCTCAAAGTTGTCACATGATTCATGGGGATTCCCCTACAGGTGACCAAGCCAATTATTGATGGTTAATGCCCTTAGTGACTTAGTGGTTGGTAATGCCCTTAGTGGTTGGTGGTTACTAAGCCATTTCCAACTTCCAACTGGCCATTTTTTTTTGCGCCACCAATTCCCACATCGCTTCGCCGCTTCGCCTTCGAGACCCACGGGAAGACACGTGCGATTGGCGATATGACGAGCGATATAACGAGCTTTGCGATTGGCGATACGAAGTGGTTTGCGACTGGCGAAGGGAGTACTCACCTGGCGCAGCGGTTTCAAAACAGGTTGTGAGGTCGTCGTGGGGAGGATAAGCACTGCCAGAAGTGGCTTATAGTTATGCAAAAAAAACAATTATAAGAGTTGCAACCCGGACGACTATGGTGGGATAGTTCAATGGCTATGAGAAGAAAAGTCAAACCCAAAAAACATGTTTTTTTTCAACAGAACCAAGTTTATTCATAGTACCATGAGGGGATACCCCAATTTTGAGTGAAGGTCACAAGTTTGTTTATGTTTGTAGTTATGGAGATATCTAAAATCCAATTTTGATGGGTACAATTTTAGTTTCTATACTTTGGTCATTTTTGGTTCAGAACCATCCATTTTCGGGGTGAAGAATTTTGATCCATATTCAGATAGTGTGTTTTGAATCAGTTTAAACCGTATACAACCATTCATATAAAACCCACGTAAATCCTATAAAAACATGAATCACCAAATTAAAAACATGCAAAACAGTCGGAAAACCTACAAAGTCATCGAATTGTTTATCCATCCCCAGTTCGAAAACTCCCAGCGAAACCGTCCCTCTCCAGTCGAAGTCCGACAACTCACTCCAGGCTGCCCCACTCTCCCGAGGCCGCAACGTCTCGGAGGCTTCGCCCTGCGAGGGCGGAAGTTCAGAAACAATCCCTTCGTCTGATCATTTCTCCCATCAAAGCCCAAGTTGATTTTGGGATCCAGGCATTTTGGAGCTCCAATATATTACTGCTTGGTGGTGCAATTTCACCATCTTGAAAAATATGATTTCGTCAATGGGGTTGGGATGACATCCCATACATGAAATGGACAATAAAATTTCAGGTTTGAAACCACCAACCAGTGATTATTAATCAAGATTAACCATTATTAACCACCATTAACATCCATTAACCATCATTAACCACCAAGCAGATTATTACAAACAATCACTTACTAAGACTTTTGGGGCTTGCTCGGCGACGTTGACAACCAGCCTCTGCAGCAACGTCCGCTCCTGCAGTACTTGAAGGTCGGAATGGCGGTTTAAGCAACAAAATCGGGATGTCACCAACAAGAATGGTGGCCTTCAGCGGGGGTATTTTCTGCGAATATAGTGGGAATATACTCAAGACCCCAAATGTAACGTCTTGAGCTGGAAAAATATGAGTCTGGGTAAAGAATGAGAAAACTTTTCACCGGAACCATGGTTACCATACGGTCAGCCACAGATGGGTCAAAATGTGCTCGACCTAGGGCTCCGATGGCTTAGTCGATGTCCAGGATTTGGATTCACCATCGAGGTACCCAATTTTTTGACCCATACCCTCTGGTAATTTAACATAGCAATGGAAAATCACCATGCTATTAATGGGAAAATCCACTATTTCGACTGGGCCATTTTCAATTGCTATGTTAGTTCACCAGAGGGTACCCAATACAGGGATTGAATTCACAGAAAATGGGCATCGAAGACTGAGGAGAATGTAATCTGGTTGGTGGTTGACCTACCTCTCTGAAAAATATGAAAGTCAGTTGGGATGATGGCATTCCCAACTGAATGGAAAACTAAAAAATGTTCCAAACCACCAACCAGTAATTTTTAAGCAACAATCATAAAATAACGGGTACGTAACCAAGAATGGTGTCGAAAGGTGGGCCTTGGTTGCGAACGACATGCCACACGACAAGCACTGTGTCTACTGTGTACTATGTGAGCAGTGTCATGAGGCTGCACACAGCTGTCTGGTTGCTTATTGGGATTAGCATCATCCAAGTCTTGATTTCTCTCTTGTTTTCTTGGCAGATGGAAATACGGCAGTACTAGTAAAATCCAAAGCTGAGGGCTCTTTGACCTTCCCTCCCTTGATCGCGCAAGTACTTCGGGACTCTGACTTTGACTTCAACACCTGAAAATCCCAGAATCACGAATGTGCCCCGTTGTTTTCACACAATCTACAGTAGTCACAATTCTGGGGTCATGTCAACCCCAATCAACACCCAGATGAACGTCCACCGGGCCACAGCTTGGCCGGGCCTGATTTGCTTGTGCCAATCTCAAGCCTCAGATCGAAAAGAATGGGAAGCATGGCCAATAAGCGACAGATCAGCAAGAATGATCAACAATAATCAACCCAAACAACAACAGATAAGCAGCCCGACTGTCTCAACACTAAATTTGATTGGATGACCATCCCAGCTGGCAAGTCGTCGTGTATTTCTTGTGAACATTGCAGCTGTATGAAAGGGGCAAAAAAACACACAGAAGTGGGCCCCAGGTCGGAACTTGGGCTAAAGATATAAGATCTGTCCCCGGCTCAATAAGTGGTCAGCAACAATGGTTGCTTTTTCTGACCCTTGCTGAAAAAGGGCCCAGTAGCCCACTTAAAACATCTTTGAACTGGCTGAAAATACCATGCTAGCCAGCCATTTGGATGTTCACAGAAAAACTGTCTCGATTCAAACTACCAGTCAACGCAAAAGATATCGAAAGTAAGAAACAGTCAAAGTTCTTAACTTCGCCTTTCCGCCTTGAAAATCAACAGCACGTGACCTCCAGTGTTGTCAATTTAAGGACCCAATGGCCCAACATTGTAAGGACCTTGAACCATAAAGACCCAAGGATGATTGGTGGGAAATTCGTCTGATGGATGCCTGGACCATATGCGGTTCAACATGCCAGAACCGGTGCAGATCTGGAGGAAACCGGTGAAATTGGCTGGTTTGGGCCATTAAATATGGGTGTTTCCTGTAAAGTGTCCCTCAAATTTGAACTATAAAATCCATCATGTTTCTAGTATCCCAAGAAACATTTCGGACATGCCGACCCACAGGCGTTTCTGATGGCCAGCTGATTTCGGGAGTTCCATAGCATTTCCCACTACCCTCTGGTCAACTAACGTAACCATGGAAAATCACCATGCTATTAATGGGTAAATCCACTATTTCTATGGCAATTTTCAATAGCTATGTTAGTTTACCAGAGTCTACTATGTTTGATTGCTAGATGTTAATAGATACTAAAGTAAACAACATATTGTTCTGCGGGTACCCTGAGATGGTAAACCCCATAGTAGACCCCTGTTCGTCCCATGCCCAATCTACCCCATTTTACCGTTCGGGGTATGAAAAGCTATGCACCATATTAAGCTTTGCTATTGGGTTGACCGCATCACGTAAGATTGAACTCAAAAATGGAGTACCGTTTTGGACCCACAATCTATTATTGCTAGCATTACCATTATTATTGTCAAAAATTGTTATTGGTGACATCAAATATTATTATCATTCTCATCCTCATCATCATCATCATCATCATCATCATCATCATCCTCGTCGTCGTCATCATCGTCATCATTGCTATCACTATTTTTATCATTCTGATTATTCTCATTATTTTGCAAACATAGCACATTGAAAGCGTCCTTGTCATGATTCTTCAATAGACTATGTTCAAACACCCCAAAGGGGCATTACCCCTATAAATCAACGATTCTTGGGGAATTTTAACCATATATAATCCAAGATTCTATTACTCTCTGGTTGTTTAACATAGCTATGGAAGCCATGGCCCATTGATGATTGTCCCAGCTATAAACCTCCATTGATAAGGGATTTTCCATATTTCAAATAACCAGATGGTATTCTTTCAATGGCCATTTCAGGACCTAAATTGGAGCTACCTACCATTTTTTTGAGGCCGATTTTTTAGGCCTAAATTTCAGGGAATATCCCCACAAAATATGGTATTCTTGGGATTCCTCCGTTGCTTGGTACCTACCATCTCCCCAGCATCGGTACCACCACCAGGCCACTCGCTCTCATCGGACACGCTGTCGTCCGCGGAAAAGAACTGGCCTGGCACCACGGAGTACCCACGAGTACGACCTGACCTCGGGGACCTCGGGGACCTGGGCTAGTACTTGGATAGTGGCTATTGTTATGGTGGCTACAAGTCATGGTGCCCCCGGTCGAGCTCGCGTTCAGTTGGTGCGTTTATAACTCCAATTTCACTATGGTTTATGGTACGCAAATAACTATAGTATTCATGGGGTTTATATACCAACAAACATCACTGGGGGGGCCCACATTGTACCCTCTGGTGATGTCAAAATAGCTATTGAAAATGGCCATAGAAATAGTTAAAATACCTATGAAACATGGTGATTTTCCAGGTTATGTTAGTTTACCAGGCCGGGTAATGTGGGTAAAACAATGCCATGAACCACCCCTGGGAATGGTAACCATACCACCTACAAAAATGGTGATGACTGGGGAGTGGCTATTGCTATACCGGATGCCTTTCCAGCAGAACATGCGCAGCTCTTTTTTCCAGCTTAGGGTACCCCTAGTTATTATCCAGCTATTAGATTGGGATTTTCCATGAAATAAACCATCCAGCGATAAAGGGGATCCCCCATTTATGGAAACCTCCATATTAGCTTATAATGGCTAAGAATTACTGTGATATTTTACTTGGAATTTCTGGGTGGTGTAAACCATTGAAATATCAGCGGTTTGGTATTGATTTACTAATATTAATGGTAAATGTTACCATTATAGTTCTAAATTGGGATAATATGAAGGGAATAAAATGGAAAAATGTGGATTTGACGATTTGACAATCAAACATGGACATCCATAGTTCGACAAATGGTGATTTATGGTCTACAAAACAAATCACTATTATCTGTATATAATTTCAAACCCGGATGAGACTAAACCCCGGTTGATCAAGAATGGGTGAAGCATTAATCAACGGTACTCTGAAGGGTTGATTCAGTAGCAATATCAGTGGAGACAATCAATAAACCAAGGTTGATAACCCAACTTGCCTTTAGCTACTCAAATGGTACCCCCAAAAAAAAAAATGTCTAGGGATTATTAATCCGGGCCAGACATCAACCCAAAAAAAATGATTTGAAAAACTGCTCTTTGGATTAGGCATACCCATTGCGGATGAAAGTAGCAGAAAAATGTGCACTGGATGGAAACTGATCAGAAAAAAGTAACCAGCGGAAATATTGCAACTGGACAGTTGTGTGAGACTTGTTTGAACGCACAGCACATCTCCCTTGAATTTTTTCTTGTAACAGGACCCATACCAGAGACACACCATGGGAAAAACAACTGACCTCATTCAATTGGTAATGCACAAACAATTCAAAACTGTTGCCCCTATGTTTTCATTTTTTTGCAGCTTACATCCTTCGTACAAGATCTTCAGTGTTGCAAATTCAATCCCTTCCCATATCAGATTGTTCTTCATCTTCGGGTCCAAAAAATTGGGGCCATCATGGGCCATCGGGGGATGGGATTCTTCCAATTTCGAGTGACCAAATCCCGTCACGAACTCGCCATTGGATTGCACTGGTCAACAAAATCACCATGTTCCACTAAAAAAAAAAAACATGGAATTTCCTGCCTAAATCCTCATGAACTCCCAATTTGATTTCTAGTTATATCACCATGTTCCACCCGAAAAAATTACTTTACTTCGTGTGATCCCCACCATGACATTTATACATTTTCTTACTGGCAAATCTTCTGGCATTCTATCTGACATATCTTTTGGCATTCTATCTGGCATATCTTCTGGCATATGTTCTCGCATATCTTCTGGCATTCTATCTGGCAAATCTTCTGGCATATCTTCTGGCATTCTATCTGACATTGCATCTGGCATATTTTCTGGCATTCTATCTGGCATATCTTCTGGCATATATTATGACATATCTTCTGGCATTCTATCTGGCATTCTATCTAGCATATCTTCCGGCATATGTTCTGGCAAATCTTCTGGCATTCTATCTGACATATCTTTTGGCATTCTATCTGGCATATCTTCTGGCATATGTTCTCGCATATCTTCTGGCATTCTATCTGGCAAATCTTCTGGCATATCTTCTGGCATTCTATCTGACATTGCATCTGGTATATCTTCTGGCATTCTATCTGGCATATCTTCTGGCATATTATCTGGCAAATCTTCTGGCATTCTATCTTCTAACTTTCTTCTGCACATTCTTTGTCCCATATCTTCCTACATGAGGTCCGGCAGGGAACACTTGGCGTGGATACTCGCGGTTGAGGTCCGGCAGGGAACAATGGGCGTGGATGGTCGTGGTTGAGGTCCGGCAGGGAACACTGGGCGGGGATGGTCGTGGTTGAGGTCCGGCAGGGAACACTGGGCGTGGATGGTCGTGGTTGAGGTCCGGCAGGGAACACTGGGCGTGGATGGTCATGGTTGAGGTTTGGCAGGGCACACTGACGTGGATGGTCGTGGTTGAGGTCCGGCAGAGAACACTGTGGATCGCGGGTCGCAGTTGGACGAGGAGGACGAGGAGGACGACGAGGAGGACGACGAGGAGGAGGACGACGAGGAGGAGGAGGAGAGGAGGAGGAGATGAGGAGGAGGAGGAGGAGAGGAGGAGCAGGCAACTGACATAAAATCTAACAACCCTCACCTGGCAGGTGGGGAAAAACATGGAATTTCCTGACATTTTCTGTAATTTTCTCCCCAAAAAGCCCCAAACAAGTGACTCGGTGAAACGAAGATTTCTCGCCTGCTAAGGAGATCCGACTTTTCCTCCGCGCTTTCAGGCGCGCGTGCAGGTGCCTCAAAAATGCTGGAAAAACTCTGGATTTCACTGATGGAATCAGTGAAAATTGGTGATTCTAGAGGATGATCTTCGTGAAGTTAACATCTAAGCGAAGTCAGACCCATATATCAAGAAGCCTGGGGGTATGTGAAACCAAGAGGATAAAAATGCGAAAATCCTGATTTTCACCCAAGGAGATGAGGCTTAGCCTCTAAAATTGGTGTTCTTCCTACACAGATTGAAGCTGGTGAAACAGTGGCATTTCATGAAAAATGGTCGGAAAGGAATCTCCTCTTAGCTTCCCCAATCTTTCCAATCGGTTCCCACCTTCGCAAGAGATCTATGGCGATGTAAACTATCGCCACGCCTGATATCAGCCCGATATAGAAACCCGCGGGGAGGTGGTAGACCCTTTTTCCCGAGCTTCGGCTGTGATAAAGAATGATGGTTGGAATTTCTGTGGAGATTCATCATTAGTTTGGTCATCATTTTCATCATTTCAAACTAAGAATGATGGAGATTCATTAAATCCCAGATTAAATGGGTACTAAGATATGGTTACCCATTATTTTTTGCGAATTACCCATTGAATGATTACCCATTGGCCCATTAAATTTCA
The DNA here is from genome assembly GCA_947184155.2 of Cladocopium goreaui. Taxonomy (NCBI): domain Eukaryota; class Dinophyceae; order Suessiales; family Symbiodiniaceae; genus Cladocopium; species Cladocopium goreaui. Next base: position 34,349 of record CAMXCT020002974.1, read on the forward strand.
CCAAATTTCGTGGTTTGGTCTCATTTTTTGCACTCACAATTTCTGTGAAAGACATGGAGGTGAACTCTACCATCCAGCGACTGAAATCGTCGGAAATCTCTGCTGACTATTCGTAGGAAGCTGTGGGAAGCTGGGAAAATTCAGTACCCAGTAATCAAACGTGGCTAAATGGAGGTTTTAATGGGAAAATCATCGAACTAAATGGGGGGGTTTTCCATTGCCATTTTGATGACCAGAAGGTAATATCACCAGAGATTGGAATGCAGAATCATTCGTATGTGTCAGTCGTACTACTAAAAATGATGATCTATACAACCCAAAAAATTACCAGGGTACACTCCAGCTACACTTTATATACGCACATATGTAGATACATGTCTTATCATGTCTTAATGTACAGCAAACATCATAGAACTCCAAGTGAAGCCCTGCAAATCCCCAGCTCTTCGAAACTCAGGACAAGCTGATTCCACCAGATACAGAGAGTTTGTTTCACTTTTTCCCTAAAACGCTTCCGGGAAATCATCAGGGCGCAGTGCGGACCCGGCTGTGAACCATCTGTTTCAGGGTAGCCAAGTCATAAGACAATTGACCACCGCCGGAGAAAAAAACAACTGCAGGAATCCCTGCTCAGACCATGAACAGTTGGGAAATCCAATGCTTGGTGGTTCATCAGCCCAAAGATCATTGGGAGTGTCACCTGCCCGTGTGCCCCCGAAAATCCACCATAAACCCAACAGAAAAAAAAAAAAAACGACTTCAGCATTTGCTGGAAAAATGCGGAAAAAAAATCCCCAACGAAATCCGATAAATCCCATTTAAAATCACCTTTCTTTGCTGGTTAAATATGGTTAAATCCCATGAAACCACCATGTTTCGGACCGTGAAATCACCTCGAAAAATCACCATCTTTCGCCAAAGCTTGCAGTTCTAGCCCTGCCTATGAGGACCACATGCGCCGTGGCCTCAGTCATAAACCATGACTGGGAATGGTAAACATGCCTATGGTGATGACTTTTCTGGATGGTGCAGATGGCATTCTTTGAACCACACCTCTCTGGATTTTTCTCCATCTGCATGTTGACATCCAATGATGCACCGCGAATCGAGACCCAAGGATGGCACGAAAAGAAAGAGGATATTCCTGTCGCCGTGTCGAGCCTCATACTCCTTAGTTGCGATGGCCCCAGAAGATGACTTCGACTGATCGACCCATATTTTTTTCGGAAAAATCGACCATGCAAATCCAGAGTCAAGGCGCCATTTCCAATCCTTGTTGGTGCTTAACTCCCAGGAGGTGTGTTTGTGGATTAGTTCGACCCAATTCGATCAGTGGGGTATGTAGGGCCAATGTCGACTCTGCAAGGTAGTTCACCATTTAACTATCTACAAGCACCCAAACCGATTCAAAACCTCGTAGAATTATATGTATATGGTGTTTTAACATAATTACTAAAAAAAGGAAACATATTGGAATAAATTTACATGAGTACAGTCCAGTCTAGAGCTTAATGCAGTGTTTCAGAACTTGTCGTTGGATTCGTGGAAGTTGCCCACCTTTCGAAGAACTTGTCCACGTTTCACAGAAGTTGTCGCCGTTTCACAAGCTCCCTAAGAAAAAGTTCGTGGTCAACAATCAACCGCTGTGGAATGGACTATCCCAGGTTTACACATATATATATATATTGATAGATATATATATATATACATGTGTTTTCTACCATCCCATTGATACTTATACCATCCCATGTAACATGTAAAATGGTTAAGTTTATCAAATATCTAGATGTGTTGCACATCATCCTTTGGCACCTCCGAGATCCCAGGCATTAAGGCTACCATTGCCATCCAGGAAGATCCCATTCTGCAACAGCTCAAGCGGGGAAGCGTTCGGTTTCGTAACCGTTCGTTTAGCGTTAAAGGTTGGGATTCAACTCAGTTGGGGTCAAGATGTTCACGTTGAAATCACAATTCTTACTACTACCATTGCTATTGTTGTTGCTAGTGTTATTATTGTTATTATTATGACTGTTACTATTGTTATTGTTGTTGTTGTTATTGTTATTGTTATTGTTGTTATCATTGTCATGATTGTTATTGGTATTATCGCTATTTCGATTATTAGTTATGATTATTGTTGTGACTATGTATTGTAGATGTATGGTACATACTGTTATAGGCTTTGACCGTCCCAACATATAATATTTGTATATTACAGTCCCAAATTATGATTATTATATGTTGGTATTATGGTACTGTAATCATTATGTTGTGATTTTGTACACATATTTGTAACCCAAATTGTCCCAACATTTGAAAAAGGCTTTGACCGTCCCAAAGTTGTGCCATCAAAAACTCGTCAAATCAAAAATGGAACACCGTCCCAACGTTAGAACGGATTCACCCAGTTTTTGCGAGTAGCTCTCTACCCTCTGGTAAACTAACATACCTATGGAAAATCACCATGTTTAATGGGTGAATCCACTATAAATGACCATTTTCAATAGCTATGTTTGTTTACCAGAGGGTAAATATGATCTATTCTGGTTGGTGGTATACCTACTTCTCTGAAAAAAAATAGTTCGTCAGTTGGGATGATGACATTCCCAACTGAATGGAACAATAAAAAATGTTCCAAACCACGGTGTTGATATATGGGCCCACCCATTTCATCCACTGGTGAATCATCATATTTACCCTGAAAATAGCCATCCCCCCATGTTCAGACGCCTGCAAATATCATATTCTTGCCTAAAAAAAAACAGTATATCCAATTCTATCATATTCTATCTCATTACATCCACTATATCATTTGTTATTTCCATTCCCCATCCAATAAATTGACAGATACCCTGAAAATAGACCATGCTCAGTGCAAAAGTCATCTTCCCGCAGCTCATGACAGGGTCTATGATAACTTGGGTTGGGGTAACCTGCCCCCCATACATCAGGGGCCATCCCCCATTTTCAGACACCTGCAAATATCATGTTAGTATATCCCATAGTTATGTATATGTATGTATGTATGTATGTATGTATGTATGTATGTATGTATGTATGTATGTATGTATGTATGTATGTATGTATGTATGTATGTATGTATGTATGTATGTATGTATGTATGTATGTATGTATGTATGTATGTATGTATGTATGTATGTATGTATGTATGTATGTATGTATGTATGTATGTATGTATATATATATATATATGTTATCTCCAATTAACTAACCCCCCTTACATTCCCATCATATTCCCATCATATCTCAGTTGAAAGCAGGCTTCGCTGAGTTGCCCGGACACGTAGGGCTTCGGCCAGACTTTCATCGCCGGCCAAAAGAAAACCAAAGTAGCAATTGCTGGCCTCCAGGGCTCACATAGCAGCGATGACGTGCCCTCTGTTCGGGAAAAAACATGGAAAAACTATGGGAAAATATGGGAACACCCACAGGAAAAGATGGGAAATCCATGAACAAAAAATGGAAGTTTCTAATTAGCTGGTAAATCATGGAACTAAAGGCTGGATTTTCCAGGTATTTTTCAGCCACGTCTACCGGATATGTCAAAATGGTGTGGAGATCGGAGATCTTGGGATTCGACAGGTTCCCAACATGTTCAATGGAAATTGACAGGAGAACATTCCGAAAGATATTGGGAAGGGATGGGAAAATCGTGAGACGTCTGCAATCATGCGGGCAAGACTTTGTGGAAATTGACAGAAATAGTGGAAAATGGTTGCAAGAATTTGAAGACACTGGATTTTTTTATTGAAACATTCTGAACCATCCAGGTGGGGATGAAAAAAATCTCAAAAAACGCTGCACTGAACCTTCACAAAGAAATGCAAATTTCGCGCACCTATTTTGGTGAAACCTGGTCTTCACCCATGATTTGGTGAACCCACAAAATGGAGGGTTCATTTAGCTGCTAAAGTGGGATGTGGACCAGCAAAGTTTCATTTGGACCAACCAAAACTCCTCTAAGATGGCTGCTGGTCGCCTTTTTTTCGTCCCATTCGAACTGGATAAAAAAGGCGTTTTTTTGTGATCTGAATCTCAACAGAAATCACATCGGTGAAGTAGCCTGAAAATGGTCACCAGAAATTGGCATTTCGGCACCAGAAATGAACCTCTATCCGCTCTGTCCCAAGATTTTTGATAGGCTCTGGACGAAAAATCTGAGTTCCAAGCTGTGATGATGAAAACCAACACCACCTGGGGTGCCAAGTCCTCACCCCCAAATGGTCACAAATCTTGATCATCGGAACCCCTTTGGTGGTGGCAACCAGAGACCTCCGACTTTCAAGAACGGATGGCGGAATGGCAGTCCTAGCGCTTGCCATGTTTAAGCAAGGCTGGGTCACAAAAAATCACCCATTGCTTTGCGGGGAAATCCCCGAACCCCCGGGGCTCCCGAACTGATGGCATCAGCAAAGGTCCAAACCTGGTGATCCCATTTGGGACTTGGCGAACGAGTTTTGAAAACCTTGGATGGTTGAATACGAAAGGTTGCCCAAAATCTGTGCCTAAGGGACAATCCCAGTGGTGTCTGTTGGTTTATGTTCAGCCATCTACCCTCCATTTGTTTCGAGATAGCGAAAATGGCCCAGTTATCGATGAGTTACCGGTTAGAAAAGGAGCAATGTTAATCCCATCACCCTAATATTAAACACCCCAATTGCATGGTTCCAATGGAATGTGCAAATTCCCACTAAACTTTCACTAAACCATGGTTTCGTTCCGGGGGTGTTTAATATTAGGGGGAAGGGATGCCAAAAATTCCAAGAAAAAATCCTCTTCTAGCTCCACCAGGTCACCAGAATGAGGCGAGAGGTACAGAGTTGACCATGGTCCCCGTAAAAACACAGCGGTTTTGCTGTAAAAATGTGTCCCTTCAACCAATTTAAGTTTCATATTACCTATGTAATATATAACAATATATATATATATATCACATATCATCATGTGCAGTATTGGATGATCCGTGAAGTTTACAAGTTCCTGGTCTCCAGTGGTATCATTTCTCGTCCGATCCAATATGTCTTCGGCACCAAAAGGGCTGACCGGCTGACCTTGTTTTCTGCCTTCCGGCAAGATCGGTGTGCCAATTTGGTACCACTAAACTATCGATTCATTTCGAGTCTCGATCAGTTTAATGGTTATATATCCATATTTTTTCAGTGGGACTTTTGTATAGTTATGGTTAATCCACTAATCCATGTATGGTAAATCCACTTGTAACTGGACCTACTTCCTCGTGGGATGAACATCAACCCAGCGGGCCCCCAGGCTCTCTCTGAATCTGTCGGGGAGCGTCCTGACGCAGTTTCTTTCGCCAGTCATGGCTGACATCCTATGCTGAACATGCCAAGTTTTTTTGGATTGCATTCTTGTAGGTTTGACCGTTTTTGTGGTGTCGCCACTTGTCTGTGCTTTTTTGGGGTCCCTAACAGTCAGACTTACAATAATTCACCAACCTAAACTAAGTTGAATTTGGGATGATTTTTGGTGCCATCATTTTGAAATGAAATATAATGCACCCAGATAATCGATCAACAAAAATAAAAGTTTCAGTTTGGTATGCCAGTTATTATCATGTACCTATTGATTGTTGAATGAAGGTGACCGCTCCATTAATCAACCAACCAATGGAAAAAGGATATCTATGAGTCAAAAATTGTTGGTTGCATTCCCATTATATTCCATGATACCACCATTTTTGTTGATATCCACATCAAATTGATGTTTGAATTCCAGGTATCCACGGCGATGCAGCCATCAGTTCCTCCAATTTCAAATTGTACAAGGACGTCTCTAGCACTTCCACCAGTCCTCTGACGTGCTCAGCGCGGATCGTGGAGCGGTCTTTAGCATGTGGGTGAAAAACACCCTCATAGAATGACACAGCTGAATCCACATAGAAAGTGGGGATGGAAATCCTAAAGCACTTATTCTATTCCTAGCATATATATACATATATATATATATTCATAATATGTATATATATATATATATTCATAATATATATATACAGTATACATATATTATTACAAGTCATATATTATTACAAGTAATATATATATATAATTCATGTGGAATCACTGTGTATCAAGTCATGACAGTTTTTCAATAATTGCTTTAAAACGCCACGACAAAACGAACAATTGATCCAACCACCCTTTGGGAATTCAAACAAAATCCTGATTGGCAGCTAATGTTTGGATTTTGTTTGGCATTGTTGTGGGCAAGCACATCAAAGGATTTGAACATCCAGGGCGCCAAATGCAATAAAAAAAACATGTTATGGCAATTTTTCTTCCGCAATGAAAATGAAACAACTATGAGACCCAAACAAAACTGTGAAACATGTTCGCTGCAACCCTGACGTTGCGCCGCGTCTGACTTCAGGTGGCTATGAAGATAAAGTTGATGTTATTACCCCCATCAACATATTGTTCAGAGGGGGTGGCGAATTTTAATGTGATGATGATCATGATGTGATGATGTGATGATGATGATGATGATGATGATGATGCTGATGATGATGATGATGATGATTGTAAGTGTGGAGCAACGTCCGGGTTGGGGCGAGCATGTTTTCTCATTCTTACACATCAATGCCTGCTTCAATTTTCAAAAATTCCAGGCGTCTTTCGATTTTTCCATATATGTATGTTTTCAAAACTTCACTCAAGTGGCTCACTCTCGCCACATGCCTTGCACAAAACAAGTTTCAAAGTGGTTTATGGTGGTGTGACACCATGCGATTCCAAGCGAGCCAAGCCTGGCCCAAAGGAACATTCGGTGCGCGCATGGTCTGGCCGCTCTTTTGGCGGCTGCGGCCACTCCCTTTAGAAGTCGCCTCTCACCTAAAGGATCTCTAGCTGTGGATCTAGATGCGACAATGCACACCAAATCTGGGCTGACAAACTCAACATGGGCCCAACATAGGGCCCACAGGCCCAATATAGGCCCAACATGCGCCCAACATACTGGCAACATACTCGCCCTACAAAGGCCCAGCATGAACCGAGCTATGGTTTGATTGGCAGTCCCGAGCCAACACAAACCGCGCGCCCTGGTTGTCAGGGCGAAGCAGGGCGAATCTCCCGCTCAGCTAGACACTTGCAATTGCAATTATCATTATTATTCATTAGTACTAGCATTACGATATATTGGTAGTATGGTTACTATTATCATTATTGTTATTTTTGTTACTATTATAATGACAATACTTCGATGATGATAATTCTTCAATGATGATGATGATGATGATAATGATGATGATGATGATGATGTGGGCTATGAAGTGCACAATCTCATACTTAAAATGGCAGCCACGCAGGGCAAGAAAAGGCGTAAATTTCTCACCAAAAAAGGCGCAGTAATGCTGGAAGCCAGAAGAAAAGAATGGACACAACGGTGATTGAGACTTCGACAATTTCACCCCCCCACAACAACACAAAAATCCTTTCATAAACCTGAACAACTAAAACTGCGCACTTTTTCGCGAAAAAAACCTTTTAAAAAAACTCCTGCGACAGCCAGCCCGAACAACTCAGCGGACGTGGTTGTTTCAATCCTAAGTCATTGTCATCCGTCTATTTTTTTGGGGGGGTGGTACCACATCAATGTAGGAAGTTCTTCATATTTGAAGCATGGATTCTTCCTGGAAAATTCTCCCAGATTTCTCCCAACTTTCTCCTGCGAAGTGTTCGAAGGAGGTGGCGAAGTAGTCGTACAACAACTTACTCTGATCCGCCATGGACTCTCCAAGGCCGTCAATCAACGAGGTGGTCACCTGGCTGCATGGTCTGGCCTTCAAATTTTAGGGCCAGGAAACTTATGGAAAAACCATATGGAAATAACATGGTTTTTAACATGGAAAAATATGAGGTCAACATGGCGTCAATAGCTGGAACCGTCCCATCCCATCCCCATTCTGGTTGCATGTTCATAGCCATTTCAATGTGGGAAAATGATGATTAACCATAGATTAACCATATTCGTCCCAGATTCATCCCATAGAAATCCTATAGATTTCTTCTATATTTAGTGATTAACCATACAAATCCCATGCATTTTCTCGGAAAATCCTATAGAAACCCCATATTTTTCCATGTTCCCATGACTTGTTCTGCCAAGGCCCGTCACCCAACTCCAAAATCCGACCTCTGCGTGGTTCACCAAGGCCCGTCGCTGGACCTGGGACAATGCTGATTCAACCAACAGAAATGGAGGTTTCATGGGATTTTAACAAACAAAATGGTGATTTAACCAAGAACAAATTGGTGATTCAATGGTGGTTCAAAGGGATGTATATCAGCAGAAAAATTGTCGTTTAATGGTGTTTTAACCAACAAAAATGTGTTATTTAATGTGATTTAAACAAGAAAAGGTAGTCGAATGGGATTTAAACAACAAAATGATACGGATCTGATGCGATGCTGTCAAAAGAACAATTGGGCATGTGCATCCGAGGAATTTCACGTTTAATAGGCTTGAACAGGGCTATGAATCACCTACTAATGCTGGCTAATATTCGGGTTGTGCCACTGACATGGCCCAACAAGTCAAGTTTGGGATCAATGATGAGATTTCTGTGGTTACTGGGCTCTTGTGCAACCCCGAACCCATTTGAATCTTTACTTTCCAGTTCGCCAAACAGTGTGTCCACACTGAGGGGGTAAAGGCCGGTGCTTGATCAGGGTGCTGAATCTGATCTCGGGCCTTTTTCCTGCAAATTCTCGCATAAAACGGCTCCTGTCACATGTCCATGTGCATGTCTGCGCAGGCTCGCACAAAGTGTGCGTCCCGATCTTGGGGCCAGCATTTCTCCTGTTAATTCTCGCATACACTTGCTCTTGTGACATGTCCATGTCAATTTCGACTGCTCAAGTCTTAGACGATCTTGCAAGAGTTTCATGGTGCAGTCTTTGAGGTTGTGAAAATCCTGATGAAATCCTGTCAGAGGTCCTTGCATGATCTTGTACATGTCCTTGTGAGAAAAGCTCTTGTAAAGATCCTGCTGACATCCTCTAACGAAGGGGTCCCTGCAGACGCCTACTTCGGAGAAGCTCTTGTGAAAATTCTGCAGACACCTTCTAAGAGGCCCTCCCGTACAGGTCCTCGATAGAAGATCCTGTGGAGATCCTGGTGAGATCCTCTCTAGGAGGTCCTCGCTCGAAAACCTTGCAGACGCCATGCCTTAGAGGTGCTTGGATGAAAGCTCTTGTGGGAGGCTCTTGGGAGGTTCTTGTATCAAGATCTTGTAAGATCCGCTCCACCATCAGCAGCAGGTCCTCTTATGCCGACCTTGCGAGCTTCTCTTAGGGGTCTGGCATGAAGCAAGGTCTTTTACAAGTCCTTGCGAGAAGCTCTTGTGGAGATCCTAGTGAAATGCTGTCGGGTGCCTTTGCATGATCTTGCGCAGGTCCTTGTGAGAAGCTCTTGAAGAGGTCCTGGTCAAATCCTGTAGGTGTCCTTACATGATCCATGTGAGAAGATCATTGTGGAGATCCTGTTGAAATCCTCCTCAAGAGGTCCTTGCATTGAGTTTTTGAAAATCCTCCGCATTGGTGCTTGTCTGAAAGTTCTTCTGGGATGCTCATAGGAAGTTCTTGTATGAAGATCTTGTAACCTCCTCTATCTAGATCTATATAGCAGGTCCTGCTGCTGCAGTTGCGATCATGTCTAACCTCATCTGTAACTGTACCATAGCTACTGTTGCTTGTATCTGGTACATTGACTTCCTACCCCCCACACTGTTTGGGGTCTCTTGTTGCTGTACTTTTTTAAGGATACCCTAAAGGTAATCTAGATTTTCCCCAACATAAATGTAGATGATAGGCACGGGGTTGTAGATTGAAGTACCCATTCCCCTGGGGGTGTTAACAGGACTTTTGGTGAGCCATTAATGATCTTGGGGATATCGATAACAAACCCCGAACAGAAAATGAGTGGACACTGTACCACATCTATAGATCTTTGATCTTCTCGGGGAAGCTAGATATACATCCTTCTATAAAGTCTCTATATATATATAGAGATAGAGATATAGATATAGATATACATGCATACAATATATATATATATATTGTATAACTCGATCCACACCTGGCTGTGTTTTCACTGTTTCGAACCCGCCTGCACGGTCTCCATGTATTGACTCACCTCGCAGCTCTCCCAGGCGAGAATCCCAGCCATCACATCCCCAATATCCCTACGAAAATATGGAAAGTCATGAAAAAGTCATGAAAAAGTCATGAAAATCATGGAAAACGACATATTATATACACAGTATATACACAGTATATATATATATACTTATATATATATACATGTAAATGAATGGAGGCTCTTTGGTAATTTACTTGCTTCAAGTGTATTTGGACCATTCTAACTTGGCTAAATTACCAAATACTTGGAGCTGTAAATCCCCCTGGTTTTATCTACCAGACCTGACTGCCATGCTTCATGTGTCCAGTTGGATTCATTGACGATCATCCAGTGTGCTGGGGGGCAGAACCACAAAGTAGCTACGTTTTACTGTGCATATATATATACACATATATATACATATATATATACATATATATATGTACATATATATATAATATATACTGTATGTATATATATATATACTGTATGTATATATATATATACATAAATATAACCAATGATATTCAGCTCCGTCCATATGTGGGGATGTTTCCATCTCGCAAAGCGACACATAGTCATGGACCCTGAATAGCAAAGGAGGTTCTTGTAAATCTTTCTTGAACCAAGTCTGGTATCACATGTTTTTCTTGGTAAAATCCTTATGGGATCCTCCTACGGCTTTCCTATGAACTTTGAAGGTCAGTGATACACTCAAATGTATGACACCAAATACCCATACAATCCTATGAACACAGTCATCCAGTCATCACCGTACTGATCACCGTCCCCTCAGCCTTTTCCATCTTCTTTTCGATGCCCGTTATGGATGAGGTGGTAGCTTCAAATTGCGTCAGCACCTGACGTTGGGGAACACAGGACGCCGCGTTGCGCGGGATATGTTTCGGAGGGACAAAATGAAGAGGTTGGCAGGTGGAGATTCTGATGACGTTAGAAATTTGAAATGATTTTTTCCGGATATGTGATGATTTTTGATGAGAGTTTATGATATTTAATCATATTTGATCATATTTTAACATATTTGACTACATTTATGAATATGAGGTTTGAAAGGCAGAATTCGTTGGATAGCTTGATGACAAGTGAGTCATTCACTGCTGAGGAAGCAACCGTATACTAAAGAGCGTTGAAATGGCAATATACCAAACAATGGGATTGCCTACTTCGAAAAATTGTGGCTTCCCAATGCATCCAAAAAGGTGCCACGACTCTAGGATCTTAAACCAAACATGTTCGGGACATTCTGATGGGCTTAGAAACTTGGAAGGTGTTTTTTGTCATCATCCAACCAACAAAGCTGGCTGGAAGGTCGCCCTTAGAACAAGAATAGATTTGTTTACGATCATCAATTTATTGTTAGACAACAACATTTGAACATTATAAAATGTTGTTCAACAATTTGACACATTCTACAATGGATGATAATTCAACAATTATATTTCATATTAGACAACAACAATGGATGTACAACATTCTTCTCATAATTCATAGCTACCCAAGGGCTCTGCCAACTTCCATTAAGATCAGCCAGCCATGGCATCAGCCACCGAAGGGTATTTTCCGAAGGTCATTGGTTGACCAACAAGAAAGGTGACTTAAGGGATTTAGGGGATCTATATATATATATACTGGGCAATAACATACTCTATGATATGTGTGCGTCTAAAAATCCGGCGTACCAAAGTACCCATAAAATGGCCACTTATTGGACAAAATGATGAGCATTGGATTTTGGCTGCTCTATTTTCAGACAACCAATTTGCCGCAACTTCCCTGACGGATATCTTTCACACAGAAATGGAAGATAAAAGTGGAGCATCTCTGCAAAGGGGCTTAATTGAGACAAGCCCCAAATGTATTTTATTGTATTTTATCCCAATAAAACTGAAATCTGGCATGAAATGATTTATAGACTACATTTCTGGATATATTCAGCATATATGACATACCAATACTCAAAGAAGGTCATGTTCCTCCATCAATGCCCCTCTGAGCAACCCCAACTTCGTCCACCTGCCACGCAAAACCCGAGGCTTTTTAAGGCTGATGTCGTCCCGTGCGCCGACCCACATTTTTTTTGATTTCTGCAAAGATCGTCCCATGATGAACCTAGCTAGTGCTAGTTTAATTAGCTAGTCAAAGTAACTGAATCAAGTTGAATGACGATTTTTGTTTCTCAGTTTTTTTAGATACATATGTCATATTATTAGTTATTCATTCGTAATACGCCTAGGTCATTCGGGGGCATGTTCAGTTCGGCCCTGACCACCCAGGTACGCATCCTTGTATTGCCCCATTGAGAATATATCGCCATGGGACCACAACAATCGGCCATTGAAACAGAGTTTCGACGTTGAACTGGATATCCATAGGATTCATTGAGCCCAATCAAAAAGATTTACGCTAGCCCCAAATGCTGGTTCATTGATTCATCATTGTGGTTCAACATACTCTGAATGGAATGCTTTGCAATATCTGACAAAAAATAATAGTTGGGGATGGCTGATTGTTGCGGATACTATAGTTATGTTGGATAGCCACCCCCGAAAAAAAATATAAAATTGGAGAACTGAAAATAAAAATAAGATATCATCTATAACATCTTGGAAACTGGTTTTTATTTCTTGTGGGTTATTACACAGAAGAGTTTTAATCACCCGACTTAAGGAATTCAGGTTCACCCATCGCTGTGTACCCGGCGTAGCCTGTTCCCTGTCCATGGAATGACCTTAGAGTCCAAGGAAACCATGTTTTTTTTCTATCAAATTTCCAGGGGGATCCTTACAAAATTCACATGTTTCATCCAATGTTTGCTAAATATTGGGAAAAAAATCAAACAAACCACGTTAGATTGCCGGAGATGAAAACGGAAGCGCAAAATGCACGGTTTGCAGCACATGATTGTCAACAAAAACGCCGATCAAAGGCAATAGAAAACGACATTGGAATTGAATTCAAATTGGATTTTTTTTTCAGACCTTTTGCATCATTGTTGTGGACCCACCAGGATGCACTGAAGTGAACATAAGCAATTTATTTGTCGATCCAGTCATGTCAGGAATGTTGTCTTAAACACTGAAAAATGATAAGTGCAGTCGTAATGGATTTTTTTCACGAATTTTCAACCTATGAGTCCCTTTGCATCTGTTTGCATAGTTTCAAATCTACAACGAATCCACCAATCAAGGTTCCATGTGCAGTTCCCCAACACCCTGTTTCATATATTGTCATTTTAAACCATTGCAGATCCATCTAAATGCAGATGTATCCAACAGAAAAAGTTTCCAAACTCAGCGAATATGCCATTCAAGGAGACCATGATATGTCTGGATGTTTGATTTGACTACAATTGTGCCCATCTCTGCCCATTCCTGAGTTTCCAACTTACCCCCATGGCCGGGAAAAAAAAAAAACTGACACTGTGGCAGCAGGCCACAAGTGAAAGGAACGCACCCTTTGAAGTGGCCGGGTCGACGTTTCCACCTCTATGATTCCTAACTTCGGATTTTTTGTGAAAAATGCATGCAATAATATGTAGATTTTGCATCAACACAATTTGTTTGACGCATGCATTGTCACGCAGCTCTTGTTTTGTTGAATTTTTGTTGTTCATCATTTTTGAACCTGAATAGCCTGCATTGGATCAATCTAAACATTCCAGTTTCAAAATTTCGAGAAAAAACAAATCAATTGTTGGCATGTTTTTGGCCTTGTCAAAGAACATGAAATGGTGTGTTTCTGGCGCATAGGGACCCGGAATGAATCTATTACTTGATTTTCAATCATGACAAACAAGTGAACCACAACCAAAACCACAGTATACACGGTGGGTACCGTGTTTGCATTTGCAATCCATGGCACGATTTGCAACATTTTCCGAGGATAGGAGGTGTAACAAACTATGAAACCTCCAATGCATTGGTATTGTATTAAATGTGGTCTCAAATATAATGCGTTTTTTGGTAAATGTCTTAACGGTTGACATTCCACAATTTAGCATACAATTATAGCCAATTGGCCCCAGAATAGTACTTCAAAACTGTAACACAGCGGAGCACTCAAGAGCAGCGTTTTGTACGACGCTTTCTTCGAGCCACTGTGGGCCCAGCATGCACAGGACTTTGCGCATCCTTGCAGAGAACTGGCCATGCTAATCTTCTCTGTATCGCCTCATCTACCTGGAACCTACTGAATGCACATGAGTCTGATGGAATGAATTTAGTGCTAAAGATCACTCATTTTAGGCACACAGCTGCGCTGAAGGAAATTGATCAGAGAAACATAGCGTTGCTATGCACAAACAGGACACCAGACTCCCAAAGACCCACAAGCAAGAGACTGACCAGCACCTGCCACCATCACTCCCCACAGGCGAATCGAGAGGGAGTCACAGCAAAATCCCAAATGGAGAGGCAAATTGAATATTTGACATGGGGCACTTAAGAAAGGGAATGATAAAACAGGTTCCAAAGCCCTTGTAAATGGAAAAGAAACAATCCTTCCCAGATACCGGTTTCCACCCTCCCCACATTTGTGACGAATGTGGCACGAGAAGACCTGGAGAGGGTGCCAAGTGCACAGAAACTCGAAGACCCATGGGTGCAACATGGGAGAAAGAATAGAGGCTCCACAGCCATCACAAGAAAAAGAAAGAAAAAAAACACGGCTCTACAGCCAAGAGGCGAAACAGACCCCCAGGGTCACAATTTTTGAAGCTGCTTCAAAGTCAGGTCTGGCTTTGAGAGCCAGGCCGCTGCAAGTGCCGCTTGACAGCAGAAGAGACAAATCGGTGAGACTAGCCAATCCATCTGTTATATAAATTCGTGCTGTTCGCGCATCATTCCATTTTCCGACATGGCAAACCAAGGCCATGTTGTTCGTGTTTCTCAAGTGGTGGGTGGCACCACCCCGGCGACAACTATACCACCGGAAATGTCCGGTGAGACGCAAGTCTTTCAAAAGTCTTTTCAAGCGAAAACGCTGTGTGGCTGGAGACACACTAGTTGAAAGATCACCGGGATGTAGTGGACGCACAAAGGAGCGCACAAGGCCCCCCACCCAGGAATCATCCAGAATGAAAGATTCGCACGCCCCTACGCGCTGCCCACTTTTGGTCAGCGGTAGCGACCACACTCCATGATGCATGGACTCAAAAGATCAATCAGCCTTGCGGGCTTGAAAAAGTTCTCCGGAACGCGGGTATCGATGGAATCCTAAGATGAGAAGCACACCAGTGTCCTTCCATCCAAAGTCGAAAGCTCTTTGAGCCAATGCATTTGCCATTTTAGGTGTGAAAGGCGCGGCTCTCAGAGGTAGTTCTGCTCGAGTCCAAGCCGAACGCAGTCGCCATCCACCAGCCAAATGACCTTTGCAGCTTGGAATGACGTGGCCTAAGCCCGACAAAAGGTCACCCGCCCAGCCTTCAGGGTCACCATTCTCCCAAAGCTTCTTAATATAGTCGCAAGCGGCACATCCAATCCTTCGGGATAGATTCTGTGCATCCTAACCCTGAAGCTGAAGATTGACTATGCTGTGGGCAGACAATGGGACTCCAAGGGAGGCCCCAACTGCGTCTCCAAAATCATATAAATTTCAGGTGCCAAAAACGAACCCAAAACTAGCCCCTTGTACCTGCTTGTCTTGATCATGGCAATCTTTCCCTTTCTATTATGTTGATGAAAGAGGTCCCGTGTTTCCAAAGCCTGCAATCGAGGCGCTTCGAGGCTCGGCAAGGCCGGGCTGAGGCCACGCCTCGGACGCAAAACGTATTGGCACAAACGCTTCAACACATTTGTCACAATGAAGGTCCAAAAAAGGGACCCAAAAAGAAACCCAAACTGACCCTCCAGGGGGACCACTTTTGATTTCAAGGGGGTCAACATTCTGACTCCTTTTTGAAACACCTTTCCTTTGCATGGGGGTCCAAAACTGGACCCTCAATAGGTTGAATCACCTTCTTCAGCTGCGCTGTTCCAATATAGAAACGCATCAACGTCACAGAAAACAACACCGAGTTGGCAATAGAGCCTCGAACAGTTCTAGTTGCAGCTGTTGCTGGTCAAATCAGCTCCAGCTTGAAATAGACGCTTCAACAGATTTGCCACAATGAAGGTGCCAAAAAAGGACCAAAACTGGACCCTGCGCTGTTCCAATATAGAAATGCATCAACGTCACACAAAACCAACACCGAGTTGGCAATAGAGCATCGAACAAGGGAGGCCCCAACTCCGTCTCTAAAAATCATAAGGGAGGCCCCAACTGCGTCTCCAAAAATCATATCAGTTTCAGGTTCCAAAAACGAACCCAAAACTGGTCCCTTAAACTTGCTTGTGTTAATCATGTCAATTTTTTCCTTTCTATTATGTTGATGACAGAGATCCCGTGTTTAGTGTTTCCAAAGCCTGCAATCGAGGCGCTTCGAGGCTCGGCCGAGACCACGCCTCGGACGCAAAACGTAATGGCACATGGACAAAGTGAGGCTCACGGGGACTCGAAACTATATAATACTATTATGGCAGTCTCTTTCTAACTAGATCTGCTCTCATCTGGAACTGGGTCCTGACCAGGTCACAGCCATCTCTTCCCACAGCCATTTTTCCCCGGTCCAGCTTGCGCTGATCAACGTATCTCAGCTGAATTGCGACATAGTGAAACATGTCTGTCTAAATGCTAGTAGTGGCCAAAAGCTGAATCACAGCTGGGGTGGTCTTTGGGCCCATGGTTCTTTGCCCACCTTGGATGATTCAAAGATATTTCAAAATCCAAAAACAACTAGACGACGGATGGCCCGAGAGCGTAGAGGAGCAGGGTCTTCTCTTGTTAGTGTGGAGACACAATATTACAAACAATATACTAAAGATGTGTTATAGGCAGTCGAGAAGAGGAGTATCAAGACAAAATACCAGAAGTGCAAGACAATAGTTTGCATCGCAAACACTTTTACACACAGAAGCTTTTACACACAGACGCTTTTACACACAAAAGCTTTTTCACACAGAAGCTTTTACACACAGAAGCTTTTACACACAAAAGCTTTCACACACAGAAGCTTTTACAGACAGACACTTTCACACACAGACCCTTTTACACACAGGCGCTTGTACACACAAAAGCTTTTACACACAGAAGCTTTTACACACAGACGCTTTTACACAGACGCTTTTACAAACAAAGCTTTTACCCATAGAAACTTTTACAGACAGAAGCTTTTACACACAGACGCTTTTACACAAATGCTTTTACACGCAGACACTTTTACACACAGACACGTTTACACACAGACACTTTTAACAAAGACCCTTTTACACACAGGAGCTTTTACACACAGAAGCGTTTACACGCAGACGCTTTCACACACAAAAAACTTTTACATACAGAAGCTTTTACACATAGACGCTTTGACACACAGACACTTTTACACACAGACACTTTTACACACAGACACTTTTAACAAAGACCCTTTTACATACAGGAGCTTTTACACACAGAAGCGTTTACACGCAGACGCTTTTATACACAAACTTTCACACACACAAGCTTTTACACATAGACGCTTTGACACACAGGCACTTTTACACACAAACACTTTTACATACAAACACTTTTTGCAAAAACACTTTTACACACAAACACTTTTACACACAAAAGCTTTTACACGCAAACCCTTTTACAGAGATTCACTTTTACACCGACAACACTTTTACACACAAACATCTTACACCGAAACACTCTTACACACAAACCCGTTTACACACAAAGACTTTTACACACAGAGGCTTTTACACACAAACACTTTTAACTTGGAATGATCATGGTAGCGTTAACACTCCTAGGGTTTCATGGTGATTTTTTGGTGGCAACAACTTGGTGAATTTTTTGGTGCGTAAATTGACCTTGATACACGACGCGTGTTTTCTGGTGATTTTTCCGTGGCAACAACCCTTGGCACCTAGACATTGAAATGATCATGGTAGCGTTAAGACTCCACGGGCTTGAAGCGGGAACGGAGCCGGAACGAAGCGGGAGCGGAGCGGGAACGAAGCGGATTCAATGATTTCAACGTTTTTTCACGGTTTTCCATGGTTTTCTTGCCTGCCGCTTCGCTCCCGCTTCGCTCCCGCTTCGCTCCCGCTTCGCTCCCGCTTTCTTTTTCTCGTGTTTTTTAACGTTTTTTGCAGTTCTTCCAGTTTTTTTTTATTTTTTGGATTTTTGAATATTTTTTTGATTTTTTGATGTTTTTATGTTTTTTTCCTGGGATTGTCCCGTTTTTTTGTAAAGGATAGCAAGTTTTATGAGTAGCTCCGTTAGGAGTAGCCCAGGGTTCTTTCATCAAATGATGAAATGCTAAATATTTTTTTGACATCAAATCGTATCATTATTTAATCCGGCTTGATCAAATGCATCACAATGTTGAGGTAAAATCATATTGAAAACATCAAATGATCACGATGTTGGGGTAAAATCAAATTGAAAACATAAAATCGTATCACAATCTGATAATTCATTTCGATACGTATACTTCGATGGGATCAAGTCCAGCCATGCTCCGATCACCACTTTTGATGGTATTTGTTAATGAAGTCAAATCCAGCCATGCTCTGATCACCAGGTTTTGTCAGTTCTGACCTGGAAACTCCAAAAGCTATGTTAACGCTACTACGATGATAGCAACTTTTAACAGATGCTCCGGGACAAGTAAAATCGCAATTTTACCTCAGTTTTCGTGCGAAAGGGTTGCTCCAGGGCACGTAAAATCGCAATTTTACCTCAGTTTTTGCCGATCGACCATCATTTCGTGCGAAAGGGTTGCTCTGCTCATTTCGTGCAAAAGGGTTGTTCCGGGGCACGTAAAATCGCAATTTTACTTCAGTTTTTGCCACCCTCATTTCGTGCGAAAGGGTTGACGTTTCGTGACTCCACCCTCGGCCTAAAGAGAGAAAGATAGAATGCGAGAGAAAAGGAGATTGTTGTAGGGTTTCGCCATCTCCAATAAAACGTGCAAAATATGACACATGCAAATACTGGGGAGGACCACTTCTTGGAGTCCAAAAAAGCCAATGTGTTTACGGCCTGAAAATAAGATTGCGGCAGTGACCTTTTTTGCTAAAACTAGCACGGCTTAACACCGTTGCTGATTCAAGGTCCAGTCCCCCCTGTACGTTGTCCATCTTTGCCAATTTTTCCTTCCAACGCCTCTTAGCTTTAGCCAGGTCGTTTAACACGTTCAATTGCATGTTGCAAGAAGAATGAATTGACTAATTAAAGGCATTGACGTAGACAATTGAAAAGAGCCTCTTTTGAACTGGCAAGGACCGATACATAGTCCCAACAGCCTTCACAAGCAAAGCAACCACAAACAAACAACACAGTTCAGCAACGTCGAGCAATGAACGAAGGGTGATAGCATTGTATCAACCCCATCAGGGTATGGCGGTAAACAAACACAAACACTGAAACAAAGAAAAGCCATCACAAAATCGCCACACCGGGGAAGTGAGTAAAGCAACACAGCACTATGTGGAAACCAGGGCTCCCCCCAGCCAGCAGCCCCGAGATCACATAGAGCAAGCCGTACAGGAAAACTCACTGAGAAGCACTTCGTTGTCAGCAACGACAATGTCGTGTGGCAACTGAAGTGGTGAAACGAGTGTGAAACATGTGGTGAAAAGGACCTACGGTGAGAAGTGATGCTAAACAACTACGCGCTCAGGGCACTCTCAGAGTCCGCTCAGAAGTTCTTTTCCAATCATCCTCTTCTTTGATTGGCAACAAAGTGTTCATCGAATGGTTGTCAACGGGTTGTTATCGAATGGCACCAAAGTGTTCATCTTCTGGATGGTCAGTAAGAATGATCTTGCGACATAAAATGGTCGGTATAGGTTCTGGAAGGGCAGCTGGTCAGCTGTACGGAGGTCTTCGGTGGGAACTCGCTGCACCCTTGTTTGCATAAACTGCAGCTGCTGCTCAATCATTGCACGTTCTACTGTGTTCGCTCTGGCTTCAACCCGGATACGAAGGCTGTTAAGGAATTGACAAGCTGTGCGCAGCGTTCGTAGGTCATGTTCGCTGAAGATTCCAGTTAAAATTTCTGTTCTCTGCAATGAAACAGATGTTTGTTCGAGCATCAGTTCTGCTTGGGAAACATTTCGAACATGATCTTGCAGCAGAAGGAGGTTGCGTGCTACACTGTGACTAGTTGATGCCGGCGGCGGCTGCGTTGATTCATCCATCAGATCATGTTCCATGTGTCTTGGGGCCATGCGCGGCATGTCAGTCTGCTGGTTTGAAGTGCAGGCAAACGGCAACGGGTTCCATGGCTTGATGTGCTTTGACATCGTCCTATGCTCGAGCTACTGGTTTAATTAGCTCTAGTACCTCCCAACAGCTTACTCCCTACCTCCTTCCGAGTTCGACTTCTCACAACACAGTCCCTTCTGTAGTTAAAGGCAACCCGATGGCTCAGTTGGTATGGCGTTGGTCTTGCCAGCGCTGACAGACTGCCGGTGGTGGGTTCGAATCCCTGCTGGTCCACTCGGGAGTCTCAAGTGCGGCCCGCTGAAAGGCAACGGGCGCTGACCACCAAAAAAAAGCCCCTTCTGTAGTTAAATCTATTAAGCACTTTATAACTTACTCCAAGTGCAATGTTGGCCAGGAGCCTACAACCAGCCATGGGTGTTGGTCAGTTGATCAATACAGGAAGGCAAGTGGAGGATGGACTTGGGCGGAATGTGTAACCCTCAGCCGTGGGTATCCCGCAGTACATGTGCATAGTACTTATTGAAATTGCGTTTGAGACTGTGTGCGATTCGTCGTTACAGTGCTGCTGCTTTGGCCTTCTGATGATACAGTGGCACATTCTGAAGGGGCAAGTCGTCACGTACATCAGGGTGGAACATTTGCAGGAAGGATCACCTTCAGAAGGCTTGAAGGGGGGCTTGAAGGGGGGACTTCAAGCCCTTCTCAAGGGGGCTTCAAGGGGGCTTGAAGGAGGCTTCACCTTTGTGAAGCCTTGAAGGGGGCTTCAAGGGGGCTTGAGAAGGGCTTCAAGGGAGCTCCAAGGGGGCTTCAAGGGAGCTTGAACGGGGCTTGGGAAGGGCTTCAAGGGGGCTTGAAGGGGGCTTGAGAAGGGCTTGAAGGGCTTGAAGGTGAAGGCTTCGAAGGGGGCTTCAAGGGGCTTCAAGGGGGCTTGAGAAGGGCTTGAAGGGGGCTTCAAGGTGAAGAGGGCTTCAAGGCGGCTTGGTGGGGGCTTCAAGGGTTTGAGCAAGGTTCGAAAGGTGCTTGAGAAAGGCTTGAAGCGGCTTGAGAAGTTTTTGAGAAGGTTGCGTGATCACTTGCGCCTCAAACCGATCACTTGCGCCTCCAATACTCACTTGCGCCCCCCAGCCTACTCTTTATTTAAACTTCTCCCCCTTTGCCTTCCACAATGCCATGATCTCAAATCTAACTCTTTATTTAAAGTTCCCCTCCCCCTTGCCTTCCACAATGCCATGATCTAAAACCGAATTCTTTATTTAAACTTTTCCCCTCCTTGCCTTCCACAATGCCATGATCTAAATTCTAAGTTTTTATTTAAACTTCCCCTCCCCCTTGCCTTCCACAATGCCATGATCTAAATTCGAAGTCTTTATTTAAACTTCCCCCCCTTGCCTTCCACAGTGCCATGATCTAAAATCGAACTCTTTATTTAAGCTTCCCCCCTTTGCCTTCCACAATGCCATGATCCCAAAATCTACTCTTTATTAAACCTCCCCCCCCCGCCTTCCACAATGCCATGATCTAAATTCTAAGTCTTTATTTAAACTTCCCCCCCTTGCCTTTCCACAATGCCATGATCTAAAATCGAATTCTTTCTTTAAACTTCCCCCCCTTGCCTTCCACAATGCCATGATCTAAAATCTACCTCTTTATTTAAACTTCCCTTCCCTTGCCATCCACTATGCCATAATCTAGAATCCAACTCTTTATTTAAACTTCCCCCCCTTGCCTTCCACTATGCCATGATCTAAAACCTAACTCTTTATTTACATTTCTCCTCCCCTTGCCTTCCACAATGCCATGATCTAAATTCTAATAAGTCTTTAATTAAACTTCCTTCCCCTTGCCTTCCACAATGCCATGATCTAAAATCGAATTCTTTATTTAAACTTTTCCCCTCCTGGCCTTCCACAATGCCATGATCTAAAACCTAACTCTTTATTTAAACTTCCCTTCCCTTGCCATCCACTATGCCATAATCTAAAATCTGACTCTTTATTCCCTACCAGTCATATACATCAGCTACATCATTTACATCATCTTAAACAGCCGTTGTTACACAGGAGTTAGGGCACCGAAGTTGTCGCACAGAAGTTCTTGCATAAAAGAGCCCTTTGGGAAGGGCTTGGACGGGCTTCCAGGGGGCTGGACGGGGGGGCTTCAGAAGGGCTTGAAGGAGGCTTGCGGGGGCTTGAGACCCGTTCAAGGTGGCTTCAAGGGGGCTTGAGAAGGGCTTCAAGGGGGCTTGAGAAGGGCTTCAGGGGGGCTTGAAGGTGGCTTGCTTGAAGGGGGCTTGAAGGGGGCTTCAAGGGGGCTTGAGAAGGGCTTCAAGGCGGCTTCAAGGGGGCTTGAGAAGGCTTAAGGGGGCTTCAAAGTGAAGGGGGCTTCAAGGGGCTTGAAGGGGGCTTGAGAAGGGCTTCAAGGGGGCTTCAAGGGGGCTTCAAGGGGGCTTGAGAAGGGCTTCAAGGGGCTTCCTGCGGGGAGGGACCCTTCAAGCCCCTCTTTGAAGGGTACCTTCGAAGGTGGTGGCTCGGATCCAGCCCCAGCATTTGCGCGATGACAGGGTGGGCATGTTTATTTTGTGTGATCTTCGTAATTTCTAGCATAAAGGCATCGGGGTCATCTACTAACGCCTGGGCTTCTGCGAGCGGCTTGTCAAGTACAATGGCAATGAGCATTTCTCCTCCATCTTTCTTGATGAGAGCCGTTTTGCCTTCTTACATTCTGTTCAAGATTGCCACAGCTTTGTTTTCGCACATGTTCCGTTCCCATTCTTCAACTGCCCTTTGGGCTAGCGCCCCTGTCTGCGCCGGGGCAGTCCGGATCGTTCGGGGTGCCGAGTGCCTTGAGGAAGGGGCTGTCAGCTACTTTGGCGTCGGCAGGGAAGCTACAGCTGAGGCGACTCGGCGTAGGTCGCTGTCCCGTATCTCATTTGACCGTGACGTCTTTTGTGCAATGTCTGTTTCCGAATTCATCCACATTTGGCGAAAGGTGAAGCCTGTTTTAGGTTCCATGTACCATTTGTTCCAGACTGCCTTGTGCGCCCATTGGGCGCTTTTCTGAAGTTGACAGAAAGATGTCAACAGGCGACTCCGCATCTGTTTTGTGTCAAGGAGTGACACGTCAACAAGAACAATAGCGACATGAGCAGAGACATCTCTTTCGCTTCGTGTT
Source organism: Cladocopium goreaui (assembly GCA_947184155.2). Classification (NCBI taxonomy): domain Eukaryota; class Dinophyceae; order Suessiales; family Symbiodiniaceae; genus Cladocopium; species Cladocopium goreaui. Next base: position 57,956 of record CAMXCT020002974.1, read on the forward strand.
TGTGTGGGGAAGTGGCTGAGCTCTGGGATCGATTGACTTGGTTGCGTGGACGGTCTTTTAGTTTGTTAAGGACGACGTCCTGGACGCTGACCCAAGTAAGTCTAGAGGTTTTCGAAGGTTGCGTACCTTCCGCATGGTAGCGGAGCTGCCTGCTTGCTTTTTTTTTTTGTCGGCGCCGTTGCCTTTCGGCGGATCGCACTTGAGACTCCCGAGTGGACTAGCAGGGATTCGAACCACCACCGGCAGTCTGTCAGCGCTGGCAAGACCAACGCCATACCAACTGAGCCATCGGGTCGCCTATTCGGAGCTGCCTGCTTGCAGCTCGTAGAGGCGTAGTAGGAATGGATCGGAGCCAAGGTGTACAAGGTTGTCCTAGTCCTGGTATGGCTGAAAGAGGTGAAGGAAGTGGTGGTTGTAACCGTGGAGACGGATTGCCACCTGGGCCTGGAAATGGTGGTTGTAACCGTAGTGATGGATTGCCACCTGTGCCTGGAACACCTAGTCAGCCAGGGTAGTAGATCGCAAGGATCTGGAATGGATGGACAAACACCGGAAGGAAATGTTCCGTCTGGTTTTCAAAACACCATGCCTCAGCAGCAGCAGCCACAACAACAACAACAACAAGCAAATGTGTCACAGAATGCACAGGGATTTGCGAGCACGACAAACCTGGATGCAAGTGGTCAAGGTTGTCCGGCGCAGGGATGTCAACAAGGAAACATGTCCGTAGTGCATGGACAGGACCAGCATGGTTTGGTGCGCAATGGATTCCCCAACAAACGTTTATGCAACAGAATGCGCAAGCGCGTGTACCGAGTTATGGTTGTGCGAGTATGCCTGGTGGACCAAGATCTGGTAGTTTTCCAAACTTAGGAGTGAACCCGATGAATTGCCAAGGAAACATGCCGAGTGGCCCGGTTGGAGCGACTTTGGGAGGTTTGACGCCTCAAGCAGCGCAGATCCAAGAGGTTATGGCCATGTTAGGTAATCTGAATGAAGGACAGTTGCAGACAGTGCAACAGCATATGCAAGATCGTTTTGTGACTATACAGCAACGAAGAGGGGTGCGGAAAATTTAAACCCGAGTTGGTTTAAAAATCCTTTCTACGTAAATCCCAGGACCTACACCTAAATGCAGTTCCTACAACCTACGCAAAGCGAAGCTTACGCAAAAAAACGCGGTTCCCACACAAGCTCTCAGGTTCGGAACAGCTCAACCCTTTTGGACACTCACTCAGAGGTGCGGTAGCAAAACACGAACCAAAGCAAAACAAGCTGGACTAAACCACGTGACTGTCTCAGACTACTTCTTTGCAGTTTCCTTGGCTTTGAGCCAACAGCAACCATACATCTTGACTGCAACAATTGTTTAAACGTTCAAGATCCGAAGATCTATATCTCAAAAACTTTCTTCCACTAACCAGAGACAGGCAACATCGACACTGCGGTCGCTGATGCCCCCCTCAGACGACCGGCAACCCATTTTGTCATCTCACCATGATGACGGGTGCTCGGTCTGTCATCATTGAGGGACATCGGCAACCACCGTCTCGATGTTAACCTGTCAAGCAACAAACTCAAAACGACGTGTCGACTATTCACAGTTACACACACAGCTACTAACAAGCAGCCACTCTAAACTCAGTTTAGTCCAAAGTTCAAAGTTAAAATCGGTTCACCGCAGTCCGGAAACTTTCTATGAAAGTTTCCCATAAAAGTAAAGTTCACAGAACGCAACTTTCGCTGAAAAATTCTGTGGGTTTCTGGAAACTCCATTCCAGGTTCTTTGAATTCATAAACACTTTCTATGCATACGATTCCACTTGCATTCAAATGTTCACATTCTTGAATTACTTCAAATGCACTCATGCATTCAAACGTCCTCAATTCAGATTGATTCCAAATGCATGCAAACGTTCTCAGCTCAATCCTGAACTCCTCACTGTCATCAAGACATGTCCAAAAAGTGCTCCAGGCTTCGCATCTATTTACAAATATTCATGGTTACCATAAAACAGATCCCAACAGATACCAGTCTCACCGCATCCACGAATGTTATATCAATGCAATATCCAAACACAATTCTGAACACTAAGATGACACTACCTCAATTGGTCGGGCCAATTGATGTAGTCTCACCCGAGCATTCTTCCGGTGACCGGAGTCACGAATTCCAAATTGCTTCCTCAAAGAATGCCAGCATTGAATTCTCCAAAGCAGAATATGCACGCCCCACCAAAGCAGAACTCGCACACTGTACCACTTCAGCTCGTTTATCCAAATATGCACAAAGCCAGAAGCTTTCCTCGCTCACCAGCCACAAATACTGGATATTTCCACACCCCCTTTCGAGGGAAGCTTCGTCAATCCATGGCGTCGCTCGAACGGATACCCATACAGAGCTAAAACTGTTTCAACCCCCTACCAGCACCCCTAAGAAGATCCGCCAGGATCAAACACTTCCTTACCCTCAAGTTAGCATGGTTACGCGTTGCGTGACTTCAGCTGAAATTCAAAACAGTCCATACAAGGCCCTAAAAGTGTGGCATTTCTTGGCCTTCTCTGTACATGTCTACATCCCGGGAGATGATACTTAGCTCCCGTGGGAAAAACAGCAAGGTCACACACTCCGGGTGCGACAAACGGATCAGTCTGAATCATCACATCCGTTTGTGGTTTCAAAGGAACAAAAAACATCTTCCTCATCTTGGCAAACAGCCAACAGGTGAAAACTCCAGACAGCCAACCACCAAGACACCCGTTGCTTATACACCTTAGCCTGGAGCCAAGGATTTAAGCCAAGATTTGGGATAGAATCCAGCTGGTCTGAGACCAAAGGGCCCTGGATAGAATCCCTGGCTTGACCCCACGGTAAAAACAATGCAAAATATAAAAAAAAAACAGCAAAGGGTTTTGGAGATAAAATCCAAAGGCTTGAGATAACCCAACGAGTGATCAGAAAGACTATGTTAGAGATAGAATCCCTGGGCACAAATGCGAGGTAACTGAGTTGAAATATGAGATGTACTTTTGCAATATATATGCTATGCTGATTGCAGCCTGTTTGTTTACCTAGGGCCAACTTCGAACAACCATTTTGTTACAAACTGTTCGAGATGTTCGAGCAAAAAAACACAGGATGCGAGTTCGGAGTGGCAAACACCTACAAAACATGATTATTCTACATTATATATATGATCCATATATGAATCACCAAACATTCCAAACCATTGCCGGAAATAAAATCCAAGGTTTGAGGTTTTGGAATGCCCAAGGTCACCAAGGAAGACCATCATCAAAAACACCAGGAGTTCTTCCATTCGGAAGATTCCCAAAAAGAAAACGGAAACGCAACAATTCGTCTAGCTAGATCCAAAAAGCTTCCATTGCTACCCTTTGAGATTACTCGCAACAAACAACGCGTCCATTGTCTGTCCATACAGCTGTTCAACTGTCACACTCTGTTTGACTCTCTGTGACATTTCATCACAAACAAAACTGCAAATACATCAACTGATGCACACGCACATGTATGTGATTCAGTGTACGCCCCCCGCTCGCGCACACGTATACGCCGCGTTACACAGCGCCAACGCAAGCGACTTGTTGTACTTACCAGTCTCGTTCCAGTTCACATCGTTCAGATGCGCATGTTCCTTGCACCTGCATGCCTGGAAACGCCTCAACGGTTTGACAAACTCCTCAGAGTCACACACAAACCTCAGCCTCTTTCCTACAGGTTTGCCTGAGCGCGATACGTACCCAAGCTTGCACAACCTCACGACTGCTTCCTGTTTGAGACCTAGTTCATTCAGCAAGTCCTCACGCCTGCATACGACCACAACACATTGTTCACTGGCCATTCTAAGCTGAACGTATCAGCTTTCTTGCGGTACGACGGCAACCTTTTAAGAAGGGGTTCAAGTTCAGCGAACCGAATATCCTCAGAACCTGCATCCTGGCGCAAGTACCGTATTGGAGACCCAGACGCACACGGACAGCTCGCATGAAAATGCACGTGCGGACGCATCCCAAGACCCGACGCACTAGCACACAAGCGATCAACCCGTTCAAGCACGCTTCGCAAAGTCGACGCTTCCTCCCCATCAGCGGTTACCCCACTGTACGCAAACGCTGTGTTGTGTTGTGACCGTGCACTCTGTTCATCGCAACAAAACTCAACGAAAATCAGTGCAATCGTTTTCTCACGAGGTTTCAGTGTTTGCAAAGGCTTGTCAAACCCTTTCAAACCCTTTGACCCTTCGGTTACTGCTGGGCTTTTCGGCTGAAATCCACAAGTTGCCCTATGAACAAAGTGGTAACTTGAACACTTAGTTAGGATATCTGACAAGTTTGTAGGACCTTCAATCCAACCAAGCTGAATATACCTCTCCAACTGTTCACGCAACCAAAAAATTCTCACTTCTGTATGTCTGGATTTCCGTGGAACATCAAGTGCTGAAAGCAACTGCTTGGCCGACTCGGAGTCGGTAAGCATCAAAATAGGAAACTTCCTACCTTCAAATCCAGCCAAGTCCCCAAAGAAGTCATTCACCATCTTTCTCACTAACGGTAAGAGACCCATAGCCTCCTGTGCCGTCTCTTGAATGGCAAACATCTCGGATTCGCAGCTTGACAGTGATGTGCACGTCTGGTGACGTGAAAACCCTTTCACAAGTGAAGACAACACAAAAATAAAAGCTCCAGAGATACCCTTTCTTTGAGTCGCCCTCACAGGTGCGTGTGACGCATCACAGAAAACCACCATCAATGGGTCCCCAGACACCTCTACAGAACCCTGAAACAAGGATTTCAAATTCCCAGGGGATGGAAAAGACAATTCTTGGTCACCATCAAACAACAGAAACCTAAGGACCTGCCTCATGGCCTTTTCATGACGACCATCCGGAGCATGTTGACCCGTAGCCAAGTATGCTATGAAAATATGGAGATCCTCTCGAGTTTGTGACAGCCATGCCATCTTCCCCAAACTCCTACGATATCTTTGATACGCTTCAGTGCTCAATGATGGTTCCGGAGGACCATCAAGTGTTTCTCTCAAATTAGGCACAACAGCCTTTCCCAGTTTCATCTTTTCCATTCCATAATCACGATAACAAGAATCGAGATACCCTGTTGCGACTCCTACCAACAGTTCTTTTGCCCCAGCTTGCCGACGAATCACCTTCCAACAAACTTCAATGGACCCCTCTTGATTCGGAAACAGTTGACCCGTGACCTTCGTGGGAACTACCGCATTCAACTTTTCCCAAATTTTCTTACCCATGTCAGGTTTGTTTGAGAAGATTAACAAATCATCCACATAAATGATCATGACTGTACCTGGTGCGGTAAACACACATGGACTAGTAACATCACATGTCAATCCAAGTGGTTTCACAATCCCCTGCAAATACTCCAACCATCAAGAGAAGCGGATCTGATTCCATTGAGACTTTTACTCAAATCCATGAACAATGGTGAGTTATCTGGCCAACTCATCGATGCCGGAAACCTCACAATCACCTTTCGTTCCTTCCCCAAAGGTGTGTGCATGAAGACTGCCGAACAATCCAGCGTCCATCCATACGCATTGGAATATCCACCGATACCAAGAGACTCTGAACTGGGTGTTGGTGACGAAATACCAAGGCTCTTGGCCTTGCCACCACCAGAAGCGATGTCTTTGACCACTATACGGGCTCGAACGCCATCTTCTCCATCAATCACCTTCTCCGTTGTGAGCCAACGGCATGGTATGATGCGAACACCATACTCATCCGCCTTTGCAGTGGCTTCAGACTGCCTAAATGGTTTTCCTGCACAAACCCTATCCAGATTCTTGACCTCAGTCAACATCCCTGAAAAAGCAAGGTTACCATCCAGGGTATTCGAAGTAGAATCATCAACCGCATAGTCTGGTTTCCAAACCTTGATTGAGGATCTACAAAACGACACTGTCTCTGACTTAGAACTGCCTTGGTTTTAACAGACTGCAACGATTTGTCTTCAAAGAACATGTCAGCCCCCGTGAATCCCTCAGAAAGTTGCCTGGGAAGCAATCAAATTCGTTCAACACTTCATGGATTGCAAGCCCAGTGTACGATCCCGCCGAAAAGCCCAGTACATCAACATCCCTAATCCCATCCGGGATCGGTATCGTCACGTACTGGGGAAAGCACGCTCGCAGAAACAACATTTTTCCTTGTGGGTGGCAGCATCGGAAAATTTGACGAACTGCAGTGACCCACGTGGGATGCGGCGGTCTTGCATGCGCTGGTCGGATGTTGGCAGCAGACAACAACCGGATGGCTCGAGTGATCAGAAGCTTCTGATTGGCAAATTTGTCTGAAAGGAAAGCTCTCCACGCGCTCCATCCCAATGCGGTTGAGAACAGCTGGTAGATTGCGTACTCATGCGTCGTTTTGGTCAACGCAAGCTGAGTGATGCGCTTCCAGTTATCTGTCATTGCAAGCGAGGGGCCATAAACTTTCATTTGTGCATGATTCTGAAAGAAAATGTCATATTCAGCTCATGACTTAACAGCCCTCCGCCTAATCCGCTACAATGCACTGTGAGGGAGTCGATCCGGCATGGGAGAATCGTCTTGCCAGACGTTTCCTAGTGAGAAGATCAGTTGCACCCACTTCTGAGGCCGCCAGATAACCCCCTGCGAGGTGCTTTTTTTTCCGTCCAACGCCTTCGTGGCTTTCGCTAGGTCGTTACAATAATCCCCTGCGAGGTGCTTGCCGCTGCTCCCGTATAGATTCACTTGGCACACTGAACTAGATCAAAAACTTCTTCTTTCATCTCTGCTTGCCACTCCTCGGGTGTGCGAAATACTGCTGGAAGACCGAAGGTGAGCGCTGCTGCCTGGGTAAGGGCATGGCAATGGTTTTCACTTGTAGTCCTTCGCTCCCAGAGACCTAGCAATGCCACAGTCTGCTGATAGGAGAGCGGTGACGGTGAAAGTTTGGCATGAACCCGCAGGTCAATGACTGGGAGAAAGTTATGTAGCCATTGCGGCTGCCACTCAGCCGTACCAAACAGAGCCGGCTGCTAGCAGTGCCACCCGAACTGTGCCAACTCTGCTAGTCGCGATGGCAGACCCAATGCAAAATAGCAGGCCTCATTTAGTCTTGCTCAATTTCCATGGGCTGGTAAATCTTATCTCCTGGTGGTACTTTGATTACGACCTCTCTAGAGAGAGTAGACTAAGTTAATTTGAAAAGCTGTTGAAAGGTAGTCCAGCCGATGTGGGTGATTCCATGAAGGTTGGTACCTCCAGTTCCAGTGTGATGGTTGATACCTTAAAAGGGGGTGTTGGGAGTGATGTCTCTGGTGATGTCACTCAGGACTTTTTTGGTGGGGGTGTTAAACGTCCGTTGGAACGATCGGGGGAAGCCAGTGCTCCAAGCATGCATGATGAAGAAGAGGCTCGGTTCTCGAGTTCTCAAAATGTTGAAGATGCACAGGTAGCTGATGGCTCCCACGTTTCAACTCGTGGAACGAAACGTGTAGCTGATGCACAGCTTGAACCAGAACTTGAATCCTTGGATGTTGGAGAATCTAGGAAACGACCTCTTGAACATAATGAGGGTTGTTGGACAATGTTGGTGTTTGTGTTTCCGATGATTGTAGCATAATTCATGGAATCATTTGATCTATAACACCTTAGAAGTTGACCTTCAGCAGGTTGAATTGGACGGACAGCGCATCACACAGCATCTTTTGACAGCACTAGCAGCATCGTATGAGGACATAGTCCGAGTAGCAGGTTTTAGTTGTCCGTCTACACGAGGATTGTGGATCAACCACCTATACTTGGTTCCAGCTGCTGATGGAGGCATGACCGATCAGGCGGGACTTGCTCCGGTACCAATGGATGCCCGACCATTTCGGCTGATCATTCAGACAATACACATCACTGCGACCCTGGGCGGCTTTCTAGACCGCAGGACGCTGCGGCAAGCAGCTGATACAGTAGTGGAAGTCGCCTTTCTACTATTACGGTCAGGGTTGCCACCCAACCTCCACATCTGGACAACCATAGCAACTGGTACCAATTCAACATTGCAAAGACTCCAACCAAGCACGCTCCTGGCGGATGTAGCCAGAATGGTGGCTCCCGCCATAAGGTTTAATCTCCTCGTGCAGGATCAGCCCACTGCGGCCATTCGTAGCCCTGGCAGAGAGCTGAGTGCGCCGGAAGTCGTTCTCCTGTAACAAAAAATGAGATGACCGGAGAGTACTGAGTTGCCGTATCTCAGTTCTTTGGAATTTGCATGATTTATGGACCACTTATTGCCTTCGCTTGCCATCGTGTGCTCAAGAATGGCTACCTCACAACACAATCCCCACAAGTACTACCCAGTATACATCCTTGGGGTTCACCTGATGTATTCAAGTAATTAACGCTAGATATAGAGGCATAGCCAGACAGCGCACGCTGACTTGCCATGGTAATGAAATGAAGCACTTAGATGTAGTGGATGGAGTTATCGGCGCAATACCGCTCGAAGAAAGACCTCCATCTGGAGTTATAGGAGACAATATTGAACTGCTAATTCTACACCTACGGATGCCGGATGCTGAGACTTGGATTGCACACACTGCTACACATGCAGTAATCAGACTTGAAGAACAACAAATTCAAGACTACCTCCTCATATCCAATGGACTCATGCACAGGACCCCCTGCGTTTTTTCGATCAAAGAAGAGACGGTAGGATGCCTTGATGTTTTGCTGCTTGATCAGCTTTCCCGTGAAGGAATAGGCCTCACAGATTCATCTACGGTGTACATAGCCATAGCTCATGTACAGCACAGCTATACTGAACTTACTCACTGTTTAACAAGTTTTTGATGAATCAACCGGCTCGAAGCAGGGGCTATGCCTATCACACTCAAGTGTGACATTGCAATGAGAGAAAATTCTGGCAAAAATGGAGTAGTAGGTTCCGTCATGACAGAGAGCATGATCAGCAGCGGTACTCACAAGGACACTTGCCCACCTTGATTAGTTCTGCAGATTAAGATCCATCAGCAATTTCGTATACCCTGCCGCGCTTCCGTGGCTCAAACCACCTTCCCATGTGCAGGGCTCTCACTCCTCTGACTAAAGACGTGTCAGGGGAGTACCCTCGTTCTATTTTGCCTTCCCTCCAATTTGCTGTCTTTCTCTTTCTCCTCCCCGTGGCTGTTTCTTGTTCTGATACCTTTTCTGCCTTCCATAACTGTTGGTACTTCAAGTGTACTCTCTGATCCATCCCTGCCTGTCACTTGTGTCTGATTCCTCAGTACTCCTTTCCTGCTCTTAGGGCCCTATTTCTACCATACCTTTGTGCACTCCGGTGGGCAGCCATGGCGCACTGGATCGGTGATAAGGTCACGCTGAAGGCAGGCCCACAGACTGGGCATGACCAAGGGGGCCCAGCTATAGGCAATAACGATACTGACCCGTAGCCTTTGGCTCAAGTTTTCGGTTCAAGTTACCAGTAGCCGAGCACACCTGTTGCAGAGGAGAGTACTGGTAACTGCGTAGTTAGCCCAGGGGTAAGGGACTTGTTGTGTAGTCTGTTGCTGGGGCGACTTACTGTGCTCGATTCCTCCTGTGCTGCCGGAACCCCCCCCTTTTTGTTGCTTTGAGATTGTGTTTAAGTCTTGTTGCTCTCTTTTGGTTTTCGTCTGGCCCTTAGAAAGAACACCAGTTTGAGAGATTGCGCAAACCTTAGTCTCAGTTTTTTGCTTAATTGTCTGTGATTGGCATCGAGCTTCAGATCTTAAGATTTGATTTCTTTGTTGCCGGGGTGTCTGTCCAAAGACGTGACAGGCATTCCGCAACCTTCACTCACCCCTTTTAATTTTTTGCTTCTACATTGGGTGTCTGTCCAAAGACGAGACAGGCGCACTATTATTTTTTATCCCTGTGATTTTTTGCTTTCACACAGTGTGTCTGTCCAAAGACGTGACAGGTCACTGTTCTTTTTTCTGCATTGCTCCACCAAGGTCCATTTTTACTTGTTTGCTCTGATCTATCTTGTCATTGTTGCTTACTTTCAGGATTTCTTCTCACAATCTTTTCACAGTGTGTCTGTCCAAAGACGTGGCAGGTGCTCTGTTTCTTGTTCTGTTCTTGCAAGACCCCTTCTTTTCTCCGCTGCTTTCTTCTGGTTTCACAGTGTGTCTGTCCAAAGACGTGACAGGTGCTCTGTTTCTTATTTTGATCTTTCGCTTGACCTCTTCTGTTTTCCGCTGCTTTCTTCTGTTTTCACAGTGTGTCTGTCCAAAGACGTGACAGGTGCTCTGTTACCTACCCCACTCACGCCCTAGTTGATTCTTTTTCCTCCCCCCCCTTCTTCTTTTTGTTTTGAGTTACTTCTTTTGCGAACCGATTGGAGAGACTGCTTTCTCTCTTCCCCTTTTTATTTGTTGGGTTCTCTCTCCCAGCGTTGCGGGTTTATCTGTCCAAAGACGTGGCAGGTACTCCCCCCTTTCCCAATCATACTCTGAGTAACCTGTCATACCTCTCACACACCAACCTTCTCCTTTTGAGAAGACAAAGCCATAATGTCTGAGCACATCGAGGCTCAACAGGCTGCTGCAGAAGGTCTCGGTGCACTTGGATTGAATGCCACTCTCATGGTGCATTTTCCGAGCAAAATCAAAGCACCTGAAGGCATACTTTTGACTACCTATGATCAGCTGCATTCACAGATAGCGAAGCAGGAGACGACTGTTTATGCGTTTCCCTCTTTTGGAGCTGCTCAAAGTGCTATGAGAACACTGGCAACGATGCAACAGACTGTCATATTTATCTATGAGTGTCATGCCAACACTGGCCCAGTGGAAATAGCAGCAAAAGTCTTTGACACCTGCCATAGGCATATGGCAGCCATCCGAGAAATAAAACAGCTCACTGGAACCCTCAAATATCAAAAATATCCTACAGTACTATATCTAGTCAAAATGGATAGTCTGTCAAGCAGTCCGTCGGTAATTGAATGGCAAATCTCTGACACGATATCTGATGAGCTGATTATGCCTGCTCGTATTGCCTTTGAAAATTTTGTTGGCAAAGAACTGCGACAAGGGCAATATCCAGGGGTCAGTGAAACCAGTACGTCACCAAACGGCTGCTATAATTCTGACAAGTCAAAAGGAAGCGTGCCGCTTACTATCAAATATGAAAAGAACTCGTGCTTACAAAGAACCAAAATCCGTGAAGCAATTGAATCATTACAGAAGGAAATCGACACAGCACAAGATACCCAGTTCCAGATCAAGGAAGGCATTGACTGGACTCGTTTACACAAACTGCGGGAGGCTGCTGTTTTCACTGTCATGTCCACTCGGCACTTAAGTGATCAAGAACGAAATGCTCTTGCGCTGGAGCTCATGTCCTTTAGAATAAAGTACTTCTTTCTATCTAAAGCTCAAGTAATGCTGAAATTAGAAGGCATGGAAATCGAAATGCTCCGCAATTTATTGCATTGTTCAACAACGTACCTGCCCTTTGGGCAACGACAGCAATCGACACAATTTGTGCTTAGTCAAGTGACTGCCATTGGTAGCAACTGGTACCGTATTGAAGTAAGATATGCTCCAATAGGCAGTATGCCCTTTATACCACTTCAAATTGCAAGAAGTAGCATCATCCCACTCCTGAAAAATGATGTAGCAGTCATTGACTCAGATCTCGGCTTCGCACTTATTAATGCTTTTTCAGCCTCGAAATTTGAATTTCAAACAATTGTTAATGAAGACAATGTCAATGTCAATATGCTCACCTTTTGGATCCCTCATGAAGTGAAGCAGAATTTCCCATGTTCCTTCTCAGTCAAGGACAGAAGAGGAAACAGCATTGTTTTCACGATAGAACATTGTGGAAACATACTGCCACAAACTGGTGCACCGGGTGAACCACCCAGGCACGAAACCAAAGGAGAGCATTGGCACAGAATTGGCGAAAAGTGTAATCCAAGCTTCAAAAACAGACTCACGGTCATCGCCCCTGTCAGCACCCAGAATGCTTCACAGAAGCGACGGTTCGGACTTCTTAAGGACTCAGCAGTTGACTTGCAAACTCAACAGGTATCATACACGTATTCTGAAGAGACCTACCCGTGGATCCTCTTCCTTGAATTTATACCTGAAAGAGATACGCGAGATACTTTTTTGACACATTTCAGTCATTTTGAATCAGTGAATAGTGCGAAAGGAGACTTCTGCAAGCAAAACTTCCTTAGGTTTGAGCAAGTGTCAAAATTTACCAGAATTATGATGTTTGAAATACCGTCAGGGAAGCAATGTCAAATCAACCGAGTTGGTGGCCTTGAAAGCTCATTATACCTCACTAAGGTCGATGCTCTACAAATATATCCTTTCAAAGCTTGTTATCTAGTCATGCTGGTGCCTCCCCACTTTGACTTCAGTGCCATGCTAACTGCTGATACCAAAGTTGAAGCCATTGCTGCATGGAAATATAGTACTTTCAACAACAGTGGTACCAATAGAAAAACTACCACGGTGCCTTCTACAAGCTCCACACAGCACCAGTCGCTTACGAAGGACAAACGAACTGACCATGGTGCTCAACCGCCTAGGACCCCGTCTGTCCCTCCCAGCAGCAAGAAAGAAATCGATCAGCTTCCGGCTTACGCAGCGTTAGGTACCACCCCCCCGCCAACTCCGCCCTCCCAACATGTCAACCCCTATCAAAACAGTCCCCCCCTCACTGACGCTGTCGCTGGAGCAAGCGTTCATGACACTGTGAAGTCAAATGCAGAGCGGTTAAGCAGTCAAGGTGAACTCAAAGGTGCTCAGCGCACTTGTAAAGTTCCAGAAGGGCACTTAGCACCTGGTGATGCACGCACTGACCCCCCTACTGTCAGCCCAACCATCCCATGGACTAACCTACCTGCTAGTCACCCAGCTGGCACCAGTGAGCAACCAATTACTGACATGGTTGTTGATCAAGACCATCATGGAGACAATATACGCAAAATAGAGGAGGAAGATAAAGAAATGCTACCTCCCCAACCTGCACATCTCTCCACCCCCTCAAAAAACCTCCTACATGTGAAGGAGAAGGTCTTAGCAGTCAGAAAACTAGCTTACAAGAGCACAAATCTACTTGTGGAGAAGGGAAAGGTGGGGTTGTAAGCAAAGGCAGACTGTCTAACGAGCTTTCTGACCCTATTATCACTCCGTCCTCCCTACCCGGTGTCTCCTTTCCCTTACAAGATGACAATGCGAAATCTGCTAACAGTGACCCCATTGAGCTCACACCTCCAAGTCAATGCCAGCCTCCAGATACTGCCTCTAAGGCCCCTATTGGAAATGATTACTTACCAGAAAAGCAGCCATTGCTACCTGATGACTCTTTTGTCGTTGAAATCGTTAAAGATCCCCCTGGCATCGCAGCCCCTGTGAAGACCAAGTCGTCCCAGGCTTCCTCCTTACATCAAGGAGAAGCATTGCCCCCTATCCAGGCTGCCCTTAAAAGAAGTTCTGTCCTCCCGGCTAATGACAAAACGCGTGTGTGCATTGATATCACTGGGGAAGATGACAACACCGAGCAAATTGACCTCACCCAGCCATCCTTTGAACGTGAGACTCAAAGTCAATCCCTGCAACTTCGATTTGCCTCCCTTTCTCCGTTCGCTGAATCTAGCCGAAAATGGTTCCCTACTCTTGATGCTACCATTATTGCAGCCCTAGCTAACAAAGCCCAAGACATTGCGATCCACTGTGGTCACATGTCTAGCATGAATATTGCATTGTATCTCCTATCAAGAGGGCCTTGGATCCCAACACATGTTAGTATACATGTTCGACAGGCAGCCCTTGCAGCAGTAGGTGTAGGGTGGAGCTGGGTCCATCAAGTACCCACGGTTTTTCCGTTTACATGTTTTGACGCCTGCCTGTCCTTAGCTACACTCAGTACCATTCCCCCTAACAGTACTACACAAAATGATGCTGTGTATGACCTGTATTCAATTGTATGCGCAAACCTTAGTCAGAGTACTCGTAGTTTTCTCTTCTCGAGATTTGTGTTACAATGTCAGGCGTGCTCACAGTCTAGCGCAATACCAATTGACACCTTCACAGCAACAATCAAGCCTAACACAAGTATCGATGAACTTTGTGACCTGTTATTTCCAATCTGGAATACTGATGAATTGACAGAATGTCAAGCTTGTCCATGTCTAGACGCTGCCAAAGCCAAGTGGAAATGTGGCAAACTAGGCCCTTTGATCATCGTTCGAATCAAAGCACCTCCAGGAGGTTCTTTTCCGAAGCTCGAGGAAGAACGATTCCCACTCGGGCACAAATTTATGTTCCAAGAAAGAGAGTACGAAATCCAGTGCCTCATAGCCACCACTAGGCTTGACTTTGACAGCCAGCTCATAGTCCTTCATACTAGTCAGCCTGGAATGATAAGTATGTACGACCATAACAATGGTATACGAGTTGTGGACAGCAAGCTTGTCAGCGGGAAGCTCCTCATCAGTGGGCTTGTCATGCTGCCAGTTAAATCACCCAAAGCAATCCTAATGACAAAGCAACTTTCTGAAGCAGCAGGAGGGGGTGAAGTTGCGCAGTATCGCAGAAGACAACTAAAGGTTGTCAAAGGCTTTCTCAAATCGCCTCGGAAGCAAACAAGAACACGAACCTCGCAGCTCTCTCACCCTTCATGCAAGCACAATGCTAAAACCAAGTCGAGCAAGAAGAAGGCGAAGGCGACAAGACATGGACCCCCTAAAGATGGCAAGAATGAGGGTATGGTTGAAGAGATCGACCCTGAAGGATTACCTAGGATCATCGCACATGGAACGCTGGCCAACATTGGTGTTATCTCGATGTTTGATGGAGTTGGATCTGTCTATCATATCATTAAGAAAAAACTAGGTAAACCCCCTACTATTTTCATCGCTGCAGAAATTGATCCTGTCCTACGTCGGCTTGTCGCTGCTGAAATAGGACTGCGCGAAGACCAACAGTGGGGATATACGATTGAAGGGGTTGCTACCATCTACGTTAAAGATGTCTGGGAGCTAGTTGCCCGTGACTCTCTGATCCTTCGTCAAGCCAAGGCAATGCACCCTGTCAGCCCAACCATCCCATGGACTAACCTACCTGCTAGTCACCCAGCTGGCACCAGTGAGCAACCAATTACTGACATGGTTGTTGATCAAGACCATCATGGAGACAATATACGCAAAATAGAGGAGGAAGATCAAGAAATGCTACCTCCCCAACCTGCACATCTCTCCACCCCCCTCAAAAAACCTCCTACATGTGAAGGAGAAGCTCTTAGCAGTCAGAAAACTAGCTTACAAGAGCACAAATCTACTTGTGGAGAAGGGAAAGGTGGGGTTGTAAGCAAAGGCAGACTGTCTAACGAGCTTTCTGACCCTATTATCACTCCGTCCTCCCTACCCGGTGTCTCCTTTCCCTTACAAGATGACAATGCGAAATCTGATAACAGTGACCCCATTGAGCTCACACCTCCAAGTCAATGCCAGCCTCCAGATACTGCCTCTAAGGCCCCTATTGGAAATGTTTGCTTACCAGAAAAGCAGCCATTGCTACCTGATGACTCTTTTGTCGTTGAAATCGTTAAAGATCCCCCTGGCATCGCAGCCCCTGTGAAGACCAAGTCGTCCCAGGCTTCCTCCTTACATCAAGGAGAAGCATTGCCCCCTATCCAGGCTGCCCTTAGAAGAAGTTCTGTCCTCCCGGCTAATGACAAAACGCGTGTGTGCATTGATATCACTGGGGAAGATGACAACACCGAGCAAATTGACCTCACCCAGCCATCCTTTGAATGTGAGACTCAAAGTCAATCCCTGCAACTTCGATTTGCCTCCCTTTCTCCGTTCGCTGAATCTAGCGGAAAATGGTTCCCTACTCTTGATGCTACCATTATTGCAGCCCTAGCTAACAAAGCCCAAGACATTGCGATCCACTGTGGTCACATGTCTAGCATGAATATTGCATTGTATCTCCTATCAAGAGGGCCTTGGATCCCAACACATGTTAGTATACATGTTCGACAGGCAGCCCTTGCAGCAGTAGGTGTAGGGTGGAGCTGGGTCCATCAAGTACCCACGGTTTTTCCGTTTACATGTTTTGACGCCTGCCTGTCCTTAGCTACACTCAGTACCATTCCCCCTAACAGTACTACACAAAATGATGCTGTGTATGACCTGTATTCAATTGTATGCGCAAACCTTAGTCAGAGTACTCGTAGTTTTCTCTTCTCGAGATTTGTGTTACAATGTCAGGCGTGCTCACAGTCTAGCGCAATACCAATTGACACCTTCACAGCAACAATCAAGCCTAACACAAGTATCGATGAACTTTGTGACCTGTTATTTCCAATCTGGAATACTGATGAATTGACAGAATGTCAAGCTTGTCCATGTCTAGACGCTGCCAAAGCCAAGTGGAAATGTGGCAAACTAGGCCCTTTGATCATCGTTCGAATCAAAGCACCTCCAGGAGGTTCTTTTCCGAAGCTCGAGGAAGAACGATTCCCACTCGGGCACAAATTTATGTTCCAAGAAAGAGAGTACGAAATCCAGTGCCTCATAGCCACCACTAGGCTTGACTTTGACAGCCAGCTCATAGTCCTTCATACTAGTCAGCCTGGAATGATAAGTATGTACGACCATAACAATGGTATACGAGTTGTGGACAGCAAGCTTGTCAGCGGGAAGCTCCTCATCAGTGGGCTTGTCATGCTGCCAGTTAAATCACCCAAAGCAATCCTAATGACAAAGCAACTTTCTGAAGCAGCAGGAGGGGGTGAAGTTGCGCAGTATCGCAGAAGACAACTAAAGGTTGTCAAAGGCTTTCTCAAATCGCCTCGGAAGCAAACAAGAACACGAACCTCGCAGCTCTCTCACCCTTCATGCAAGCACAATGCTAAAACCAAGTCGAGCAAGAAGAAGGCGAAGGCGACAAGACATGGACCCCCTAAAGATGGCAAGAATGAGGGTATGGTTGAAGAGATCGACCCTGAAGGATTACCTAGGATCATCGCACATGGAACGCTGGCCAACATTGGTGTTATCTCGATGTTTGATGGAGTTGGATCTGTCTATCATATCATTAAGAAAAAACTAGGTAAACCCCCTACTATTTTCATCGCTACAGAAATTGATCCTGTCCTACGTCGGCTTGTCGCTGCTGAAATAGGACTGCGCGAAGACCAACAGTGGGGATATACGATTGAAGGGGTTGCTACCATCTACGTTAAAGATGTCTGGGAGCTAGTTGCCCGTGACTCTCTGATCCTTCGTCAAGCCAAGGCAATGCACCCTACAATCAAGTGGATTGTTGTCGCAGGATCTCCCTGTCAAGATCTCACTTATGCAGGCTATCTAAATGGATTGCTTGGGCTGACAGGTCAGCGAAGTATGCTCTTCTTTGTAGTTTACCTTGTTATTCTGCACCTTCAGAAGCTGTTTGGAACTGAATCGATTCGATACTTAACAGAGAATGCTGGAAGCATGCAAATTGTACAAACTGACCGCAAATCTAAAGCTATGCAGCGCCTCGAGCAGTCTGAACACTTTCAAATGTTTCTATACTGTCTTGGACTCCCTAGTAAGCAACCAACCAACCGGTGGGTTTGGGACACCAGTCCCTACTATGGTATCCAGCGAAAAAGGGTATTTCTACGGAGTCACATGGACACAGAGGAACTTACTATTGTTCCACTCACATTTCTCGACGAATGGGGCCCATTAGTGACTCTGAAAGGCGAAAACTTACCATTGGCTCCTTTACTCCGAACAAGAGGACTGTCAAGCAGTGGAATCTTGAAGCTCTCCTGGACAGGCTACCAACCCAGTGCACTTCTATGGGATTATTCCTTTTTTGGAGGGAGGAAATCTTTCATGTTATTAACCCAAATGGCTGAGGGAGATAGAGTCCCAAACCTGCCATGGGCAAGCTTCATTCCTGCTCACTTTCTCCCTATTTGGAAAAGTTTCCTTATCACTCTTCAAACAGACAGAGCGACTACATCCAAAAAAGACGAACTCATCGAACAACTAGCGCCTATCTTTCATAACCCAAATATTGTACTGCCAATGAGAATCCTGACGGTCCAAGAAGTACGCAAATTAGCAGGACTTGAGAATATCTTAACGACAGAAAGACATGGGCCTTCCCTTCTCACGGATAAAGTGATTCGAGACTTTTGTGGAAATAGTTTTCATCCATCTCTCATCAGTGCGGCCCTCGGTACCGATGATCAATTACAACAGTGGGTTGAGGGAAACAATGATGCACAGCCGTGCCGTAAAGACCTACCGAGTATCCAAGAAGTTTATTCAAAATACCAAGACCTGCTGAAGCTGGTATTGGAACAAGCAGCCGCTCGAGGAGTTCAACTCAGAGCTGACAAAGTGGATTTTGAAGCGAAATGGCGGCACTACTCTCTTAATGATAGTGTCGAATCAGCTCGCCCCCCAGTAGTGCACCAGCCGACGGTCTTTGCGTTTCTACAAGGATCCAAACCTCCAAAGTGTCACGGAACCCACAGTGAGAACGACCCCCCCCTTTGGTGATAAAGAGTTGAGCAACATCATGACCCAAACTAGGATTGATTGGGTGCGAGAGTCGTCAAGCACATATGAGAATGTTCCCCTATCAGCATACATGATGAACTTGGCTGTTAAAAATGGTATTGGATTTCATTCTGAAGCTCAAGAGATCAAAGCTAAGCATATTGGACTGTTGAAAGAATATACTGATGCTGAACAACTTACTGCTATCAAACAACTTTTTGTTGTTTTCCAGATTGCAACGCTTAGTGTAAAGCACCAATTTCCCTACGGTTTTATCATTTGGGCACCGAAAATTATGCAACCTCCCCTTATCTATGTTGGGGTGCAGCGACCTTGCCTGTTATTCCTGTTGCTTTCTCATGAGCCTGATCAACCGTTTCGCTTTGGAACGGTCGCCTTTGACTATCGTCAAAGTAAAGATCTTCTTATTCATGCCAACATGCCAAAGATATTTGCTGATGTGGTGCAAGTTTCCTATCATACATTTGCGACTTACCCGATACTTGCTCGAATTGATGATGGACAACACTATATACATCTGAGTGAATTTGCGGCTTTACAGTGCCCTTTCTGTGCTTTGTGTTACTTGCACACGCTTGGTGCCCCGCAGTGCTTTATGCACAATGCCTCGCCCGCTAGCACTGTCATTCATTTACTTGGTGGCCTTGATGGCACAGGCGGCTTAAGTATTATAGGTGTATTAGCACGAGATGTCAGTGGTGCCATTCCACAATGGATCGCCATACATGTGGTTGACAATCACCAAGTTCGAGCTATTGCAGACTCTGAGTCCTTTGTTGCGTACAAAGTTGCCACCCCTGTCGTATGGTCACCAATGTGGTATACGCAGTCATCGTCCATGCGACGAATGCCCAGGCAACTTGGAACTCGACTCATACAATCCCATACACTGGACCCATCAGGAGAATATCTTATCTCTGCAAGTACGGAGGAGTGGAGCAGGCTGCTTTTCGCACTTGGAGAAGCCCCAACGGAAGGAGCAAATTGAACTCTTTCACTCGAAATAATGATGATTCTGCGGAACCTGCCTGCTCCACTGCTCCGTACTATGCTCAAGATGCTTACGCGATGTGTCAAAACGACTTACCTATACGAAACAGGGACTCAATGCCCGCCATATCTATCAAAGATACGTGACCTATCAATATTGCCCAATATACTCCATGTCCGAACACCATGGTGGAAGCTAACCCTGCAACATGTTGCCGCACTTTTCCATCAGAGTGTTGATGATTTTTATCAGCAACTTATGTGTGACTCACGAACATTACCTTCTCTTGCAGTAGAAGAAATAGGAAGAGGCATTCTCGAATACCGAAAAGCTATCAGACAAGATCTTCCATTTAGGCTTAAGGCTTAAACGATTACATGTGTGGAATGTATCAGGGTGGACACTTGCAACTAGAACAGGGGATGCCAAAATGCGACTCATTAAGCGACTGCTACGCACAGGCCCGGTTCTACTACAAGAAACCAGATGGCACGCTGAAACCCATCAGGTCTTGCACCATAATATACCAAGTATTCAAGTTGCACACACCCAAGGATTGTTAACAGAAAGAGGTGGAGTGTCGGGTGGTTCGGCAGCCCTAATTCCACCTGGGTGGAAACTTGACCGAACAGAAGTTGTCATACCAGGTCGCATTGTCCTTGCGGTAATCCAAGACAGATATTCTACCATCGGACTCTTGTCAGTGTATCTACATCCACAAACCAAGGTCGTTGAGCTGAAAGAATTAATCGCCTGGGTCAAGACCAGTAGAGTAGACTTTCCCCTCTAATATGGGGGGAGACTTTAACCAGGTGGATGCCAGTTGTCCGGACCTTTGGAATGAATTATTAGTCCACGCGCAAGTTCTCGACACGCATCCACAACTTCACACCTTTGAAAGCCCTACTGGAAGTTCAGCACTTGATAGAGTACTATGTCCCACTGATTATATAGCTGCGGCCCAAATAGATGTGATGGTAGCAGCCAATAGGCGACATCACCTAAGTCTAAGTGGGCATTACCAACTCACCGCGACCTTTGTAGTTCGACCAAGAGTCAAAAGTGACATGAAAGACCCAATCCATCAAACCATCCCAACTAACGTGTTTTGCCCTGGAAAGAACGAGGCTAACCCCTATATGGTTCCCAACGATCTACAAGAGCTGATAAGAAGGATTCAAAGACTACCCCAAACAGATGAAGTTGAGTTTGTGTCCACCCTGTGGTCTTGGTGGCGACAACAACCTATTCCATCTGATCATCCTCGCATTCCCGAGCATGAACTTCTGCGGAAATTCCTTAAAATTCGAGCTGAAGTGTTACACGTACCTGCAAAACAATTCCATGCACTTCAGACTGCCACTTACCATATCTTTACTTCTAACGTGGTTAGTGAGCTATATCCAGGAAAAATAACTATTCGAAGTGATCTGTTGAAACAGATTTTTGATTTTCTAGATCAGATCACGATGACTTGGCAGTATCCCGCTCTTGAGCAGGTGAATCAACAAGCCAGAGGTATCGGCAATAACATTACGTTTTGGAATCGGTTACGATCTATTTGCCCCAAGGGCGTCATCTATAATGGGCCGATCCTCAATCAGCAGGGAGAACAGTGCACCACTTCCCAGATGCTGGACGAAGCCATGCTGGACACGCGGAACTTTTGGTTTGTTAAGCCTCAAGACTCTCTTCAAGAATGGGAACCCATTTTACGGGAATATCAAACTGCCTCGCCGTGGCCAAGTATTGAACTCCCCCAGAAACAGGACTTTCTCCATACACTCCTGGGCACTAAAGATTCAGCCCCTGGCCCGGATGGAATCCCCTACTCTGCATGGAGGCTCTCCCCTGAAGATAGCTACCCAGTCTTAGATCAGCTAATGATGAAAATGCTAGCAGGCCTGCGAGCTGCACCTGTACAGGTAGGGGTTTGGATACCCAAGGCAAAAGTAGGTCCGACTGCGGACTACTTCAGACCATTAGGAATGCCCAATACGTGTGACAGGCTTGTTGATGGTGGCACCATTGCTGCTGTAGTCATGAAAGCAACTTGTGCATATATGCATCCTCCGCAAGTAGTCATGAATTGCTTTAAAGAACCGCAGCACGCAGTCCATGCCATACAAGCCTTACTGGACAGTAATACTCCCATGGCTGCGCTACTAGTTGATCTATCAAAGGCCTTTGAGCGGGTTAATCCCTATTGGATCTTACATATCCTGCGAATGCGCAACGCCCCGACATGGGTATGTAATTATGCCAAATACATCTTATTTGGACGGCTCATCCGCCATAAAGTTCAAGGCAGACTTCTGCCGCCTAGGGCTGTGCATGTGGGAGTAGACATGGGAAGGTCTTTCTCAGTATTCCTGTTCTGTTTGGCAATGGACCCGATATATCACTATATGAATCGTATCCCCCGGGTCATTAGCGTTCAGGGATACATTGACGACAACACGATTGCAGGACCAGGACATGACATTACCTGGGTAAGTAGAGTCCACAAGTGCTATCAATGTTGCTGGTCGGCAGGTTTTCAAATTGACCAGCATACTTGTTGGCAAGCTATTAGCTCTGACTGTCCCCCCTTTTCAGTCCAATCCCTTCCTGGGCAGATCGAAAGTGAAGTTATCCTCAGGCAGAAGACATACCCAACCGCACGAGCAGCGATCTTATCGGCTATCCTTTCACAAAAGACACTCATAATTGCA